>BLSH010255322.1:133989-146292 GCA_018402905.1 Glandirana rugosa
AGTCGGCAGGTTCTAAGAGGGAGGACTGACCGACTCTCCGTCGTCGACCCGGTAACCGACGGCGAAGACAGTTTCAACAGATCGGTTAGTCTTCTCTCTCAAAGTCTTTTTTCCTATGACAATTACAAATGTTATTCTTACCTCCTGTGTGCAGTTGGTTTTGCATGGCGTGGATCCTCCTCTCCTCGGGTTCCTCTTTGGCGCCCCTGGCCTCTCCCTCCTTTCAGTGACCTCACATCAAGCAGCTTTCTATGGGGGCACCCGAGCCGAGTCACAGCTCCCTGTGCCCAATCAGACATGGAGCCCCGACCCGCCCCCTCTCTCTTCTGATTGGCTAGACAACTTTGACAGAAGCGGCAGCCAATGGCCCAGCTGCTGCCTCTCAGCCAGTCAGGAGGGAGAATCTTGGACGGCTGAGACACTCATGGACATCACTGGACAGAGAGGGAACTCAGCTAAGTATTGGGGGGGGGGTGCAGGGGGGCTTCTTATCTCAATGCATAGAATGCACTTTCTGCCTTTACAACCACTTTAAAATTTGTTAGGTTTGCCTCCTGGCTCACTGAGGGCTCCGTCACACCAGTGGCTCTCTCTGAAGAGTAAGCTGCATATGGATGACTCTTCAAAGAGCGTTTGTGGTTCCCCTTTAACTTGAATGGGTCACAATCGTCAGGCGCTATTCTCATCGAAAGCAACGGGGGGGGGGTACAATTCTTACATCATGTGTGCACCCCCAGCTGCCTCCTCTGCCTAAATGATAAAGAGCCTTTCTCTCTATGTGGAAGCAGAGGTCTCTCTGCAGAGGTCTGACGTCACAGCACTGACTAAAGGGCCAGTAAAAGTGTGGCTCAACTGTGTTGTTTTACCACCCCCCAAAACTCACACATGAACAGGCCTTGCCATCGTCGTTTTAATTGTTATCCTACAAATAAGCATCAACGTCCATTCGTTTCGATAATTTGCCCAGCAGGGGGCGCCGTGCTATTGCTCCATGACCGCCCTTTCCAACGACCATTTACTCAAAGCGTAATAAGTGCGGCGCATTCTCTGCGTCTTCTGCTAAATACATTGTAAAAAGACAGAAGGTTCCTTAATTAGGTCGTCTGTCCGCTTAAAGGGGCGACCTCCTGCTCTCCCCGCGCTCGGCGCGCTCGCTTTATTAAATAATTCCCACGCAGCCGGCCTAATCAATTTAACATTCTTCTTCCTTTGCTTGGCGTTTCTCGCAGCGTTTCCCGCGCTCTATTAAAATGTTTCAATAATAAAGAATTACCAGCCAAGAGCTCGACAAGTAGATAAGAGCGCGAGGGCTTCGGCGAGAGGAAGATTGATGAAACGGTCGCGCCGCGCACTTCCCTGCCAGCAGCCTGAGACGAGCAAATTGCAGATTATGTTTATTGTGATCCCATTGTCTTCCTTCAAATCCAGTTAAGACGTTTCGACGCGCCGCGCTTGTAAAACCCTCGCTGTGAATTCTCGTTAAATAAAACATAACGCACGTCTGATTCCTCGTTAGGAGCGCAATGTTTTCACCGCGCCGCGTATTATTCTTGGATTGGAATCTCCGGGAGTGGATTCAATTACGTCCTCGACTTTCTGAGTTTTTATTCGCGGGCGCGCAAACGGCGGCGTCCGACTTAACAGTTGTCAAAGCCGTGGGAAAAGCTTCGTACGGCCCCCGTTCCAACCTCGCATTTCGTGAACGCGCACAAATGTTAAACGTTTTTTGAGTGCGTTTGCAAAACGCGCAAATAAAGAGTGTCACGCCTGCAGTGACATTCACTGGTAATGGCACCCAAAATGCGGCAGATGGGGGATCCTCCGAGCAGAAAAAAGCCATAAAATGAGAGAGCCTAGAGTGCCACTCCAGGTCCCCGACCCAGCTCCATTCAGGCCACACCTCCCACTGACGCGTTTCACCCCACCCACAAGGCTAAGCACTGTGGCCATGGTGAAACGTGTCAGAGGGAATGGCCTGCATGGAGCCAGGCTGAAGCCACTTTCAGAGAGAGCCTAGAATGCCGCTCCAGGTCCCCAACCCAGCTCCATTCAGGTCACACCTCACGTCCGACGCGTTTCACCCCACCCACAAGGCTAAGCACTGTGGCCATGGTGAAACATGTCAGAGGAAATGGCCTGCACAGAGCCAGGCTTTCAGAGAGAGCCTAGAGTGCTGCTCCAGGTCCCCAACCAAGCTCCCTTCCGATGCGTTTCACCCCACCCTCAAGGCTAAGCACTATGGCCAGGGTGAAACGTGTCAGTGGGAATGGCCTGGATGGAGCCGGGCTGAAGCCACTTTCAGAGAGCCTAGAGTGCCTCTCCAGGTCCCCAACCAAGCTCCCTTCCGACGTGTTTCACCCCACCCTCAAGGCTAAGCACTGTGGCCATGGTGAAACGTGTCAGAGGGAATGGCCTGCATGGAGCCAGGCTGAAGCCACTTTCAGAGAGAGCTGCTCCAGATGCCCATCCCAATTGACTCGGTGACTCACTAAAAGGGTGCCGGTCCCGGCTCAATGTACGCACATGAACAGGAAGAAAAAAACAAACAATGCACTGCAAAGAGAGCCCAGGTGTCAGACAAGTAGAAGTGACTTCAGCTCGGCTACATCCAGGCCACGCCTCCCCTCTGATGCATTCACCCCGTCCACAAGACCAAGTCCCGTGGCAAGGATGAAACGTGAACTCCAGGCACATGAACCCCCAAGAACAGCCACCCCCTGTAAAGTAAAGTTACCAGATTTTCACCACACCCACAAGACAAAGCTCCTTGGCCGGGGCGAAAACGTGTAAGAGGGCATGGCTTGGATGGAGCCAGGCTGGAGCCGCTTTCAGAGCGAGCTTAGGGTGCAGCTTAGGGTGCCCCTCCAAGTTCTCATTCCAATTGTCTTGATGACTCACACTAAAAGGGTGCTGGCGTGGGAAAAACAAACGCCGCACTTCAAAGAGAGCGCGGGGGTCAGACAAGTGGAAATGGCTTCAACCCGGCTCCATCCAGGCCACGCCTCCCTACTGATGTGTTTCACCCCACCCATAAGACTAAGTCTTGTACCCATAAGTCTTGTGGCCAGTTCAAAACGTGAACTCCAGGAACATGAACTATTGTTAACAACGTGAACTCCAGGATCCATAATCAGACCTCATTCACGGTGGAGTTTATCACCCCCTGAAAGGTAAAGTTACCAGATTTTCACCACACCCACAGGACAAAGCTCCTTGGCCAGGGCGAAACGTGTAAGAGGGCATGGCTTGGATGGAGCCAGGCTGAAGCTCAGGGAGAGCTTAGGGTGCTGCTCCAGGTACCCATGCCAATTGCCTCCGGTAACTCACACTAAAAGGGTGTTGGCGTGGGAAGAGCTCGCCCCCCGGCTCAATGTACGCACACAAAAAGGAAGAAAAAACAAACGGCGCACTTCAAAGAGAGCGCGGGTGTCAGACAAGTGAAAGCGGCATCAGCCCAGCTCCATCCAGGTCATGCCTCCCTTCTGACTAAGCCCTGTGGCCATGGTGAAATGTGTCAGTTAATGGTCTGGATGGAGCCAGACTGAAGCTGCTTTCAGAGAGAGCTTAAAGTGCCACTCCAGATACCCATCTCAATTAACTCCGGTAACTGACACTAAAAGGGTTCCAGCTTGGGAATAGCCCATCCTGGCTCAATCCACGCACATGAAAAGGAAGAAAAACAAATGCTTACCTTCAAAGAGAGCGCGGGTGTCAGACAAGTGAGTGCGGCTTCAGCCCAGCTCCATCCAGGCCACGCCTCCCTTCCGACTAAGCCCTGTGGGCCGGGCGAAACATGTCAGAGAAATGGTCTAGATCAGGGATATGCAATTAGCGGACCTCCAGCTGTTGCAGAACTACAAGTCCCATGAGGCATAGCAAGACTCTGACAGCTACAAACATGACACCCAGAGGCAGGGGCATGATGGGACTTTGTAGTTTTGCAACAGCTGGAGGTCCGCTAATTGCATATCCCTGGTCTAGATGGAGCCAGGCTGAAGCCGATTTCAGAGAGAGAGGTTATGGTGCCACTCCAGGTACCCATCCCAATTGACTCGTGACAATCACGAAAAGAATGCCTGTCCCGGCTCAATGTGCGCACTTAAAGAGGAAGAAAAAACAAACACTGCACTCCAAAGAGAGCGCGGGTGTCAGACAAGTGGAAATGGCTTCAACCCAGCTCCTTCCAGGCCACGCCTCCCTACTGATGTATTTCCCCCCACCCATAAGACTAAGTCCTGTACCCATAAGTCTTGTGGCCAGTTCAAACCGTGAAACTTCTGGAACATGAACTATTGTTAACGGCGTGAACTCCAGGATCAATAATCAGGCCTCATTCACGGTGGAGTTTATCACCCCCTGAAAGGTAAAGTTACCAGATTTTCACCACACCCACAGGACAAAGCTCCTTGGCCAGGGCGAAACGTGTAAGAGGGCATGGCTTGGATGGAGCCAGGCTGAAGCCGCTTTCAGAGCGAGCTTAGGGTGCTGCTTAGGGTGCCGTTCCAGGTACTCATTCCAATTGACTCCGGTAACTCACACTAAAAGGGTGCAGGCGTGGGAAGAGCCCGTCCCGGCTCAATAAATACACAAGAAAAGGAAGAAAAAACAAACCCAACCCAATTGACTCACACTAAAAGGGTACCGGTCCTGACTCAATGTACGCATGTGAAAAGGAAGAGAGATCAAACGTCGCACTCCAAAGAGAGCGCGGGTGTCAGACAAGTGAAAAAGGCTTCAGCCCAGCTCCATTAAGGCCACGCCTCCCTCCCGACTAAGCCCCATGGCCAGGGAGAAATGTGTCAGTTATGGTCTGGATGGAGCCAGACTGAAGCGGCTTTCAGAGAGAGCTTAGGGTGCTGCTTAGGGTGCCGTTCCAGGTACTCATTCCAATTGACTCCGGTAACTCACACTTAAAGGGTGCAGGCGTGGGAATAGCCCGTCCCGGCTCAATGTACGCACATGAAAAGGAAGAAAAAACAAACCCCATCTCAATTGACTCTGGTGACTCACACTAAAAGGGTACCTTTCCTGGCTCAATGTACGCATGGGAAAAGGAAGAGAGATCAAACACTGCACTCCAAAAAGAGCGCGGGTGTCAGACAAGTGAAAACGGCTTCAGCCCAGCTCCATTAGGCCACGCCTCCCTCCCGACTAAGCCCTGTGGTCAGGGCGAAATGTGTCAGCTAATGGTCTGGATGGAGCCAGACTGAAGCCGCTTTCATATGACGCCCTCCCACAACAACAGGGAAGGAGTTAATATGATATAATATTTTATGTTAAAGCTGAACTCCGGGATCAGCACTCAGGCCAGTTCACATGGGCGGTGGAGTTTACCGCGTTGAAATGCGTTGGTTGTTTCAGTTATTTCATAAACGATTAATGTTTCTTTGGACTCATTTGTAGTTGGGGGTCTCCTCACACCATCTAATCTCTGGATTCTGATTCTGGGCACCACCCCATTGGAGGCGACCCTCGTCTGAAAGAGCGCCATCACCAGGGCCACTGAGCATTAGGGTTGGGTTTGGCACTCTTCAACATCACACCGGTGATTATCGGTATTCCAAATCTCTCTGTGGGCATGAAAACCACCAAAAAAACACTTTCATTTCACCTTCAATTTAGCTGAAATCTCCAGATTTACCGATTTTCAATGAAATTTTCCAGGAAAAGGAACCTGGTTTGGGCTGGAGACCACCCTGGACTGATTGGATCGAACACTCGTAGCTGATTGGTGGCCCCCGTGGTTGGGTGAGGAAGGGATCACTTCCAGTGGGTAGAACCCAATGTTGGGTGGCGGTGATGGACCCTATTGGGGGGGCTGGGCTGCTACCTTTCTGGTATAACAAATGGAAGGTCTTCCTTTGATTCGCTGCTCAGGTGAAATGGAGGAGAAGTGTGAAGGGGGAAACGGTGACACAAATGATGTCCTTTCTACCTTTTCTCAGGTCACATCTCATGCCGCCTCTGTTTTGGGTCCCCGTCACGTGATGGAGGTTCCCACCCAGCGGTGTCGCTCTCCAACTCCTGGAAATGGTGACCTAGAGCCACCGTCCCCTGCCAATAGTTCACCGATTGAATTTACTTCTTGCCCTTTTCGAATCTGCAAGGCAGTGCGGGGCGACTTCCCTGCAGCCTCTCTGCGTAGAAGGTTGGGGTTTGCTGGCGCTGGTTGGGATCGCTGTCAGGAGACAATTAATGTGCCGCTGTAATAAGACCCGTTTAATATAATGACGGCGGTGTCAGCGCTCGCATCAATATTTAGACAGAGCGCCGCGTCAGGTGATTAATGGATTGAATGTTTCTGCAGGAGAATTAAGGAGATGAAAAGCACATTGTCTGTAAAATACTAAAATGGTGCCATCACCTCGGAGGAGACAATGCTGAGAACGGGGGGGGGGGATTTACTAAAACCGGGGAATGGGAAATCTGGGGCACCTCTGCACAGCAACCAATCAGCTTCCACGCTTTTTCCAGTTCCCGACCGCCCTATAGCGGTTTTACCGCACAGGATCCTGTGTATATATACGTGACTCTGCACTTCCGGGTAGCGGGCACGAGTGCCCTACACAGCGGGAGCTGAGCAGCGGGTGCCATAGAATCGGTGTTCACCGGCAACCGCTGATCGTTCAGTGCCGTCCTCTCAATAGGGAAGGCATGGATCCTGCAAGGCAGAGACATGGCTCTGTACCAGGGATGCCACCTTTTCTTCAACACTTTAGAGGAGCACAGCAATTTTTTTTATAGTATAAACTATATATTTTGTAATAAATAATATTTCTAATTATATAAAGGAAATCACAAGAGTCCCCCTTTATATCAAAGTCCACAGAGCTCCTCTTTTATATCTGAATCCGCAGAGTTCCCTCATGCTGTAAGCGGGGACTCTGCAGATTCTGATGGAAGGGAGAACTCTGGGGACTCTGACATAAGGGATTCTCTGGGAACCCTGATATAAGGGGTAACACTGAGAACTCTGATGTACGGAGAGGACTCTGATGTACGGGGGAACACTGAGAACTCTGATGTACGGAGAGGACTCTGATGTAAGGGGGGACACTGAGAACTCTGATGTACGGAGAGGACTCTGATATAACGGGGGGCACTGAGAACTCTGATGTACGGAGAGGACTCTAATGTATGGGAGAATACTGAGAGCTCTGATGTATGGAGAGGGCTCTGATATAAGGAGGAACACTGAGAACTCTGATGTACGGAGAGGACTCTGATGTATGGGGGAATACTGAGAACTCTGATGTACGGAGAGGACTCTAATGTAAGGGGGAACAGTGAGAACTCTGCTGTACGGAGAAGACTCTAATGTAAGGGGGAACACTGAGAACTCTGATGTATGGAGAGGTCTCTGATGTAAGGGGGAAAACTGAGAACTATGATATACAAAGAGGACTCTGATGTAAGGGGGAACACTGAGAACTCTGATGTACAAAGAGGACTCTGATGTAAGGGGGAACACTGAGAACTCTGATGTATGGAGAGGACTCTGATATAAGGGGGAACACTGAGGACTCTGATGTACGGAGAAGACTAATGTAAGGGGGAACACTGAGAACTCTGATGTACCGAGAGGACTCTGATGTAAGGGGGAACACTGAGAACTATGATATACAGAGAGGACTCTGATGTAAGGGGGAACACTGACTACTCTGATGTACGGAGAGGACTCTGATGTAAGGGGGAACACTGAGAATTCTGATGTACAGGGAGGACTCTGATGTAAGGGGGAACACTGAGAACTATGATGTATAGAGAGGACTCTGATGTAAGAGGGAACACTGACTACTCTGATGTACGGAGAGGACTCTGATGTATGGGGGAAAACTGAGAACTCTGATGTATGGAGAGGACTCTGATGTAAGGGGGAACACTGAGAACTCTGATGTATGGAGAGGACTCTGATGTAAGAGGGAACACTGAGAACTCTGATGTACGGAGAGGTCTCTGATGTATGGGGGAAAACTGAGAACTCTGATGTATGGAGAGGACTCTGATGTAAGGGGGAACACTGAGAACTCTGATGTATGGAGAGGACTCTGATGTAAGAGGGAACACTGAGAACTCTGATGTACGGAGAGGACTCTGATGTATGGGAGAATACTGAGAACTCTGATCTACACAGTACAGGGTGATTAGGGTGTGCCCAGGCACACCTGCCACCCTATGTGCGCACGCCTACGCCAATGACATTTACACAGTAATCAATGCATTTTCATAGCTCTGGTCGCTGCATAAATGCCAATCCCAAAAAAGCCTCAAAAGTGTCCGTCCTGTCCCGCTAAAAATCGCAGATCGCCGCCATTACTAGTAAAAAAAAAAATAATAATAATAAAATAATAATAATAATAATTAAATAATAAATTCAATTAAATAATAAAATAAATTAAATAATTATAATAAAAACGCCATGAATAAATTCTCGTAGTTTGCAGACGCGATAACTTTTGCGCAAACCAATCAATATTCGCCTACTGCGATTTTTTTCTTAACCAAAAATATGAAGAAGAATAAATGTCGGCCTGAAATGAGGAATAAATTCATTTTTTTTACATTATTTTTTGGATGTGCATTGGGCTGCTTTCACAGTGGGGCGGGCGGTACTTTCAGGGGGGTATTTATTGCTGCTATGGCGGCGCTACGGCAGGCGGGAGTGCGGCGCTTCTAACCCCCCACTAGGGGTTAAAATGGGATTAAAAGTGCCGGCGCGCCGCGCTGCCGAGGCGGTGTGCAGCCGATTCGGAAGCGCTGCCCATTGTTTTCAATG
The DNA here is from genome assembly GCA_018402905.1 of Glandirana rugosa. NCBI lineage: Eukaryota > Metazoa > Chordata > Amphibia > Anura > Ranidae > Glandirana > Glandirana rugosa. Next base: position 142,766 of record BLSH010255322.1, read on the forward strand.
GGCAGGGGCGGTGGAGGAGGGGTAAATACACCGCTCCCCGCACCGCCCCAAAGATGCGGCTTGCAGGTCGTTTTTGTAACGTCCTGCAAGCGCACCGCCCCACTGTGACAGCACTCATGGCTTTCACATTGGGGGGATTTTTTGAGGTGCTTTACAGGCGCTATTTTTAGCTAAGTAGCGCCTGTAAAGCGCCTCAGCGTGAAAGTAGCCTTATGGCGAAAAGTAAACATTTTTTTTTCTCAAAATTGTCGCTCTTTTTTTGTTTATAGCGCAAAAAAAAAAAAAAACGCAGAGGGGATCAAATACCACGCAAAGAAATCTCTATTTGTGGGGAAAAAAGGACGCCGGTTTCGATCGTCGCACGACCGCGCGATTGTCGGTTAGACCCCTTTTACAACACACCGTTTTTCAGGCGCTTATGCGTTAAAAATAGCGACTGAAAATGGCCTGAAAAACTCCCCCAATACACCCCAGTGGGAGAGCCCGAGCGCTTTCTTTCACACGGGGGCGCTGCGCTTGCGGGACGGTAAAAAAAACAAACGTCCTGCCAGCTGCATCTTTTGGGGCGGTGGGGGGAGCGCTGCATTCACCGCTCGTCTGCCGCCATTGCCCATTGAAAACAATGGGGCAGCGCTCCCTGAACACCGGGAAGTTTTAACCTCTTGTGGGGGGGGGGTTAAAAGCGCACCGCCGCCGCCCAAATAACAACGCCATAACGCCGATATAAAGAGCAGTAAAGAGCAGTAAATTAGCGGTGTTTTACCACTGACGCTCGGGCGGCACCGGTGTGAAAGTGCAGTTAAAGCGTCGCGGTGCCGAATCGCAATAAATGGCCTGGCCACTAAGGGGGGTAAATCCTTCCGGGGCTGAAGGGGTTAAAGGAGAAATTAGAAAAGTTATTATTGTTTTTCTTTCGCTTTTGTCGGATGCACGGCAGGGGAGATCGCCGCACCAACATCGCTTAGTTAGTACGCCTTTTATTTATTTTTTGTTCAGCTCGCTGGGTTGCATGAAAAACCCACCTCCCGGCATTGGTGGCCGTCCTCTGAAAATGCGGTGTGCCTGGCTGGTACTCCGGGTGGAGATTTGTACTTTTTATGCCATTTCCATAGGAGGAGGTGGGGGAGGGGTGAGGCGGGCACAGGTGCTGCAATCAGTCCTCCTGTTCAGCTGGCATCTTGTGAAGTGAACCCAGCAGATTATGCCAGCGGGGAGGGGGGCTCTGTGATCTGTGAGTAACTGATAGAGAGATGAGGAGGAGGAAGATCGGGGGGTTCAGGGCCGGCTCTGCTGCACCGCTTATTATTTATTCCAGGTCCTCATCATTCACATCAGTCCCTGCCCCCCAGGAGCTTACAATCTAAAGCTCCCTAAAAGCTGGCCATACATTTTACAATTTCCTTTAGATTTACCCTCAGTAGGGGAAGGGCCGGCCTGGCTGCATACAAACTGAAGGTGTTTAGGTCTGACCTCCTATCATGAGAACTCTGATGTACGGAGAGGACTCTGATGTAAGGGGGGACACTGAGAACTCTGATGTATGGAGAGGACTCTGATGCAAGGGGGGACACTGAGAACTCTGATGTATGGAGAGGACTGTGATGTAAGGGGGGACACTGAGAACTCTGATGTATGGAGAGGACTCTGATGTAAGGGGGGACACTGAGAACTCTGATGTATGGAGAGGAATCTGATGTAAGGGAGGACACTGAGAACTCTGATGTACGGAGAGGACTCTGATGTAAGGGGGGACACTGAGAACTCTGATGTATGGAAAGGACTCTGATGTAAGGGGGAACACTGAGAACTCTGATGTATGGAGAGGACTGGCTGCATACAAACTGAAGGTGTTTAGGTCTGACCTCCTATCATAGGGTTTTCAGAAATCTAAAAGAAAGTTGTATAATGTATGGCCAACCTTTCTCCCATTCATAAACACACCGGGTACAATTGAGCTCCAGCATAGGCGTGCGCAGGGGGTGTGCCAGGTGTGCCTGGGCACACCCTAATCATCCGTAGTGCATTGGCATTAGCACTCTGTGTGCTGGCGAGGAGATGGGAAATATCTCCCTCTGACCAGTTCTGCCAATAATGAAGCGAGTGTGTGCATGCGTGTGTTTGAGCTTTGGGGTGCACACCTATGCCTCCCAGCGTGTCTTTGTAGTGTGGGAGGAAATCGGAGAACCCAGAGGAAACCCACGCAGGGAGAACATGCAGGTAGAATAGCATGTAGGCACATTGTATTCAACTCCAGCGGCGGCCGATCTATAAGGGGTTCCGCCCCCCTAATCCATGCACCCCTGATATACATGCGTGGCCCGGCCCCTAGTCCACATGTGGGGCACCGGCCCCTAATCCATGCATCCGGCCCCTAATCTACAATTGGGGGCGCCCCCTAATCCATGCATCCGGCCCCTAATCTACAATTGGGGGGCGCCCCCTAATCCATGCACCCGCCCCTAAACTACATGCAGGGCACTGCCCCCCTAATCCATGCAACCGTTCCCTAATCTACACGTGCGGCGCCGGCCCCTAATCTACATGCGGGGGCCTCCCCCTAACCCATGCTCTGGCCCCTGATCTACATGCAGGGGGCCGCCTCCCTAATCCATGGGCCCGGCCCCTAATCTAAATGTGGGGGGCTGTCCACTAATCAATGCGCCCGGCCCCTAATCTACATGTGGGGGACCGCCCCCCTAATCCATGCAACCAGCCCCTAATCAATGCGCCCGGCCCCTAATCTACATGTGGAGGGCTGCCCCCCCAATCCCCATAATCTGCATGCAGGGCGCCTCTCCCTAATCCATGCGCCCGGCCCCCAATCTACATGTGGGCGGGGTTTGTTTGTGGGAAAAATTGCAAAATAAACACTGTGGGGTACCCCCCAGGTCCATACCATCCCCTTCTGGTGTAATGTGGATTCAGAGGGGAACCCCCACGCCAATTTTTAAAACAAAAAAATTGCATGGGGTCTCCTCCAAAATCCATACCAGACTTTTATCCGATCGGGCAGCCCGGCGGGTCAGGAAAGGGAGGGGATGAGTGAGTGCCACCCCCTCCTGAACCATACCAAGCCCCATGCCCTCAACATGGGGGCTGGGTGCTTTGGGGCAGGGGGGGATCAGCTCCCCCCACCCCAAATCACCTTGCCACCATGTTAATGAGGACAAGGACCTCTTCCCGACAACCCTGGCTTATTGGAATCTGGAAGCCCCCTTTAACAAGGGGGCCCCCATGTCAATGAGTATCGGGTACATTGTACCCCTACCCATTCACCATAAAGGCAGTGAAATGGAAAAAAAAAACAAGACCCGTTTTTAACAATTCCTTTATTAATATCCCTGAGCCGTCTTCTCCTGGTGCCGTCCTTCCGCTGCCATCTCTCCCCGACCAGTCTTCTTTCAGTGCCATCTTCTCCCAGTGCCATCTTCTCCTGGTGCCATCTTCTCCTGGTGCCGTCCTTCCGCTGCCATCTCTCCCCGACCAGTCCTCTCCCCGACCAGTCTTCTTCTGGTGCCATCTTCTCC
>BLSH010255322.1:176058-189057 GCA_018402905.1 Glandirana rugosa
TTTTTAATTCAATGCGGGTTCGTGTATTGGGGGGGTGGGGGGTTATGTGCTTGGGCGTAACTTAATTTTTTTTGGGGGGGTTATGTGCTTGGGCGTAACTTAATTTTTTTTGGGGGGGTTATGTGCTTGGGCGTAACTTAATTTTTTTTGGGGGGGTTATGTGCTTGGGCGTAACTTAATTTTTTGAGGGTGGTTTATGTGTTTGGGGGTGTTTTATGTGTTTGGATGTAACTTTAACTATTTTTACAATTTAAAAATACTTTTTATTTTAGTTTCCTTACTAACGTACAAAAAGTCTCCATGTGGTGATTTTTCGGTGACAGGTTCTCTTTAATGAGAATAATGCGTTGATTTAATCCATTGGGGTACCATTAAAAATTCACTTTGAATCGCACCGCAATGCACTAACACACATAATGGGCATTATAGCAAAGCACCAACATGAAAAAGTCCCCACCCTTAAAGTTTGTGTAGCCAAAGCGTTTTTTCTATTTTTTTTTTATTTTGTATAAAGTAGGGAAGGGTTGGACCCCCTATCGGTTTCATATTGCTGTCTGTGACCCCACTGGGGAGAATCGCCCTCTCTGTATGTCCTGGTGTTGTCACTGAGACAGGAAGTGATGATGAATCCCCCTTCTTGCTGTCACTAAAACCGGCATAGAGGGGAAATCGTCCAATGGGGACACAGCTAAGAGTATCAACACTTCCTGTTGCAACTCTGGGACAGGAAGTGAAGAGAAATCACCCCCAATGGGACACAGACAGCAACAAACAAACTGATGATTTTAAATTCTTCAATTCTCTATCCAAAGCTGGAGAAGAAAGCTTTGGCTTTGCATACATCTTCCAGAAAAAACTTCAGCCAAAAAATGATTATTATTATACAGGATTTATATAGCGCCAACAGTTTGCACAACGCTTTACAATAAAGAAGGGACACAGTACAATTACAATACAGAAGGAATAGGAGAGCCCTGATCGTGGAGCTTACAATCTAAAAAATAAGATAACAATGAATAGCCTTATAAAAGCTAAAATAAAGACAGCTTTTACTGCGATATTCACCAATCCAGATCTTTCCTCCTGTGGTACTTTTTTCTGCCACTAGATGTCCTCAGTCTGATGGCCAGAATAATGTAACCCACTTCCCCTGAGCCCAGGTCATTGTGGACCCATAAAATCTAACAGGCGGGCAAAATATACAACAAAGGGATACGATAAGTGCTCTATATACATTGGCTTGACTTGCAATTGTATTCTCTCGCAATGTTTCTCTTCTAAAAAAGGGTAAAAAATCTGTAACTTTGTATATTTCTGTGGTCTGCAGGATGTGTTCTACCACAACGCCACGTATAAAGAGCACAGGTACAGCAATGACTTGTGATTTGTCTACACCGGGATAAAAGTTACTCGTCACAAATATGACCATTTATTCTTTTTTCCCGAACGATTCCTAGGCACGTTTTTTTCCGCTGCGAGGAGCAGAATACGGAGGGATGCCTTCCAGAAAACCGCGATAAAGCCAAATTGTTACCTTCCAAATCTAGATTGTAAAAGCTCCGAGTCACTACGGCAGCTCCCAATATTAAGCCTTTCGCAGACAACAAGGATCTCTTTGTACTGCGCCTTGACAATAACTTTAAATAACACGGCCACAAATGTGTCGAAACGCGGGGCGCGCGGTCGGAAAAAATACTGCGTGCATTTCAGATGCTAATTAATATTGCTTTTTAAGCAGAAGGGGAGAAAATTTAAACTCAAAAGTGCAGTGGGGAATCGTAAAAATGTTTCGCTACTGTTGACGCCTCGGCAATACGAGCGTCGTTTAAATACTAGTGAAAATAAACTGGTGTGGCAGGTAGGGCCACGTCCACTAAGGGGTGCAGCGTGGGATGCAGGAGGCAAACTCCACTCATTTCAAATGAGCATCCTCACAAATACCGTGTTAGTTATTTTTCTTGAAAGCGGCACTAGAAAATAAATCCCGATAGTTAAAATATTATACAGCCCGGAGTTGCTGGCAGGAAAAGATCAACATAAAATAACATTTAATTTAATTTTAAATGAAAGGGGCGGCAGGATTAAGATATGGAGTAGAGACTCTGATCTCATTAACCCCGGCAATAAAAATGATTCCTCCACATAGAGACGTGAAGCGGGCTGCAAAGTCAAGGTTTTTATATTTCCTAGAAGTGTCATGTTCTCAGATTTGGAGGACTCTATAGGAGTTCCAGATAGAACCACACTGGATGTTTTCCTTGCTTCCATCCAAGATAATGGGGGCTCATCCTGGATCCTTACCTGAGATAATGGAGGCTCATCCAGGATCCTCACCCAAGATAATGAGGGTTCATCCAGGATCCTCATCCAAGATAATGGGGGCTCATCCTGAATCCCCTCCTGAGATAATGGGGGCTCATCCGGGATCCCCTCCTGAGTTAATGGGGGCTCATCCTGGATCCTTACCTGAGATAATGGGGCTCATCCAGTATCCTCTCCCAAGATAATGGGGGCTCATCCGGGATCCCCTCCTGAGTTAATGGGGGTTCATCCTGGATCCTTACCTGAGATAATGGGGCTCATCCAGTATCCTCTCCCAAGATAATGGGGGCTCATCCGGGATCCACTCCTGAGATAATGAAGGCTCATCCGGGATCCCCTCCTTAGATAATGGAGGCTCATCTGGGATCCTCATCTGAGATAATGAAGGCTCATCCAGGATCCTCACCTGAAATAATGGGGGCTCATCCAGGATCCTCACCCAAGATAATGGGGGCTCATCCGGGATCCCCTCCTGAGATAATGGGGGCTCATCCAGGATCCTCACCTGAGATAATGGGGGCTCATCCAGGATCCTCACCCAAGATAATGGGGGCTCATCCGGGATCCCCTCCTGAGATAATGGGGGCTCACCTGGGATCCTCATCTGAGATATGAAGGCTCATCCAGGATCCTCACCTGAGATAATGGGGGCTCATCCGGGATCCTCACCCAAAATAATGGGGACTCATGCAGGATCCCCTCCTGAGATAATGGGGGCTCTCCCGGGATCCTCATCTGAGATAATGAAGGCTCATCCAGGATCCTCACCTGAGATAATGGGAGCTCATCCAGGATCCTCACCCAAGATAATTGGGGCTCATCCGGGATCCCCTCCTGAGATAATGGGGGTTCATTCAGGATCCTCACCCGAGATAATGGGGGCTCATCCGGGATCACTCCCTGAGATAATGGGGGCTTATCCGGGATCCCTTTCTCAAATAAAGGCTCCCCTCCTGAGTTAATGGGGGCTCATCTGGGATCCTCATTTTAGATAATGGGGCTCATCCAGGATCCTCACCCAAGATAATGGGGGCTCATCCGGAATCCCCTCCTGAGATAATGGGGGCTCATCTAGGATCCTCATCTGAGATAATAAAGGCTCATCCAGGATCCTCACCTGAGATAATTGGGGCTCATCCAGGATCCTCACCCAAGATAATGGGGGGTCATCCGGAATCCCCTCCTGAAATAATGGGGGCTCATCCGGGATCCTCATCTGAAATAATGAAGGCTCATCCAGGATCCTCACCTGAAATAATGGGGGCTCATCCAGGATCCTTACCTGAGATAATGGGGGCTCATCGGGGATCCTCGCACACAATATGTCTTCTATTGTTCCCTACAACATTTAAAAATGTTTTTCTGGTTCAATCAAAATTACATTTAGCGTGCACTTTAGAAAAACGTCACCTTTTTATAGTGATTATGTAGCTGAAAATTGTCAACTAAAGCCAACTGTAATGATGTTTGTGTGAGGCAGCAGCAACCAAAGAGCGCAGTGGTGGACCAGGCAGCAGACACACTTGGAGGTATCAAATTCTGCAGATTTTTCTTCCGGTGGTTCCTCTTCATTACTGGTGAGAACGGTGCTGGGAAAGGTGAGTATTTACGATCTCCATTGCAGGGGATACTTTAGTATTCATTTTAGAAACATTAAAGGGCATTTTATATTGGCTTTGACTATTTATTTTTTCATTCTTAAATCCGTGTTTTAATTATTTCATTTATTTAGTATTTTTTTTTACAAATAAACGTTTAATATGGGCGCAGCTATGATATAGAACTCTGCTTCCTTTCAGGCTGTCTGTCTCTAATATTCAGTACAGAACGATATAAACAGAGGGGGCAGGAAGATGGTGGAATTTGTGCTTTTCTCTGCACATTCATTCACTCACATGTAAATTTCATCTTGAGCTTCTGAGCTCTGTTAACAGACCTCAGAGCAGATAAGGAGATCCTGGCAAACAGGTAGCTGCATATGAATGTAGAACATTTTCTGTGCAAGTGTTCATATTTACTGGACTTAAAAAAAAAACTTTTTTAAGATATATTCAACTCTTATTATATGACTTTTAAAGGGTCACTTATACAAAACTTTTTTATGTTTGGTGGATGCTGGAGCATTAAAATACAATTTTCTGTCTAATATCTCTTGAGGACCACATACCTGCTGTGCCTATTACAAGGGGTTCACTCCTTTCTTGCACTGAACTACAGGTCTGTACACCCGCTGTGCCCATTATGAGGGGTTCCCACCATGCCTGTGCTGAGTTTCTGGCCTGTACACCCGCTGTGCCCATTATGAGGCGTTTCCACCATCCCTGTGCTGAGTTCCTGGGTCTGTACACCCGATGTGCCCATTATGATTGGTTCTCACCATCCTTGTGCTGATTTCCCAGGTCTGTAAACCTGCTGTGCCCATTATGAGGGGTTACCTCCATCCCTGTGCTCAGTTCCTGGGTCTGTACACCCGCTATGCCCATTATGAGGGGATCCCACCATCCCTGTGCTGAGTTCCTGAGTCTGTACACCCTCTGTGCCCATTATGAGTGGTTCCCACCATCCCTGTGCTGAGTTCCCGGGTCTGTACACCTGTTGTGCCCATTATGGGGGGTTCCCACCATCCCTGGGCTGAGTTCCTGGGTCTGTACACCTGCTGTGCCCATTATGAGGGGTTCCCACCATCCCTGTGCTACGTTTCCAGGTCTGTACACCTGTTGTGCCCATTATGAGGGGTTCTCACCATCCCTGGGCTGAGTTCCCAGGTCTGTACACCCGCTGTGCCCATTATGAGGGGTTCCCACCATCCCTGTGCTGAGTTCCCAGGTCTGTACACCTGTTGTGCCCATTATGAGGGGTTCCCACCATCACTGTGCTGAGTTCCCAGGTCTGTACGCCTGCTGTGCCCATTATGAGGGGTTACCTCCATCCTTGTGCTGAGTTCGTGGGTCTCTACAACCACTGTGCCCATTATGAGGGGTTCCCACCATCCCTGTGCTGAGTTCCTGGGTCTGTACACCAGCTGTGCCCATTATGAGGGCTTCCCACCATCCCTGTGCTGAGTTCCTGGGTCTGCACACCCAATGTGCCCATTATGAGGGGTTCCCACAATCCTTGTACTGAGTTCCAGAGTCTGTACACGCGCTGTGCCCATTATGAGGGGTTCCTACCATCCCTATGCTGAGTTCCCAGGTCTGTACACCAGCTGTGCCCATTATGAGGGGTTCCCACCATCCCTGTGCTGAGTTCCTGGGCCTGTACACCCACTGTGCCCATTATGAGGGGTTCCCACCATCCCTGTGCTGAGTTCCAGAGTCTGTACACCTGCTGTGCCCATTATGAGGGGTTCCCACCATCCCTGTGCTGAGTTCCAGAGTCTGTACACCTGCTGTGCCCATTATGAGGGGTTCCTACCATCCCTTTGCTGAGTTCCCGGGTCTGTACACCCGATGTGCCCATTATGAGGGGTACCCACCATCCCTGTGCTGAGTTCCAGAGTCTGTACACCTGCTGTGCCCATTATGAGGGGTTCCTACCATCCCTTTACTGAGTTCCCGGGTCTGTACACCCGATGTGCCCATTATGAGGGGTACCCACCATCCTTGTGCTGAGTTCCTGGGTCTGTACACCTGCTGTGCCCATTATGAGGGGTTCCCACCATCCCTGTGTTGAGTTCCCGGGTCTGTACACCCACTGTGCCCATTATGAGGGGTTCCTACCATCCCTATGCTGAGTTCCCAGGTCTGTACACCAGCTGTGCCCATTATGAGGGGTTCCCACCATCCCTGTGCTGAGTTCCTGGGCCTGTACACCCACTGTGCCCATTATGAGGGGTTCCCATCATCCCTGTGCTGAGTTCCTGGGCCTGTACACCCACTGTGCCCATTATGAGGGATTCCCACCATCCCTGTGCTTATTTCCTAGGTCTGTACACCTGCTGTGCCCATTATGAGGGTTCCCCCATCTCTGTGCTGAGTTCCCGGGTCTGTACACCCGCTGTGCCCATTATGTGGGGTTACCACCATCCCTGTGCCTTTCTTGAGCCTCTTCTGCCATAAAAGTGTATAACATAAATGTTAATTCCGAAATTCACCCGAGAATTGCCGGTCAATGACTGGTCAATTTGCGGACCCGATACGGCTGAACCATAGGTGCTGGGGGTCCCAAACTTAGACCAGTTGCGGTCCAGGGGGCCCTCTCCACGTGGCCCATTTTATCGGCTATGGTTCGGGAGAACGGTGTCCCCAAACTGGGTGTCTCCCTCCCATAGACTCCAAAGTTAAAGACTGCTAAAGTCTTTGTTGTAAGGGCCCCTTGAGAAACTGGGACCCCTTACAACAGTACTGCCTGTACCCCCCTAATGGCGGCCCTGCGCACGCGCATGCGTGCCCCCCCAGCAACACCCACTGTGATTGTACACAGCAGAAGTCTGTCAGCGAGTCCCAGCCAATGATTCATGGCCGGGACTGCTGATTGGCTCCGTCCAATCACAGCCCAGAGCTCTCTATTGACAATCAACACAGAGCTCTGTGTAGAGAAAACCATCTTTCTATTTCTCATCCCTGCAAAGCAGGAAGAAGACAAAGAGATCTGTTAGTAAAAGCAGCACACTGTAGACACATTACACATTGTTAGATAAACAGTTAACCCCTTGTTTGCCCTGGATGTTAACCCCTTCCCAGCCAATGTCATTAGTACAGTGACAGTATATATTATTAGCACTGATCACTGTATTAGTGTAACTGGTGATGTCAGTGTCAATTAGTGTCAGATTACCCGTCGCAGTCCCACTATAAGTTACTGATCACCATTATTAGTAGTATAAAAAAATTAAAATTCCAGTATATATCCTATATTTTGTAGACTCTATAACTTTTATGCAAGCCAATCAATATACACTTATGGGTACAGCGTTGCATGACAGCGCAATTACCAGTTAAATTAGTGCAGTGCTGAATAGAAAAAAAAATGGCCTGGTAATGAAGGGTAAAATCTTTTGGAGCTGAAGTGGTTAAAGTCCCTGGAAGTACTGAAAAATACCCGCTGCTCCCCCAGAAATGCACTCAGATCCTAAATCCTGTTTTGGGGTTACCACACGCAGGGAGGGGAAATGATTAGGACAGCAGCAAATAGAGTCTGGAGCAGTTGTGCACAATGACCAATCCGCTTCTATCTTTCACTTGCAAAGCTTAACTGACCGGGGTGAAGATAAAAGCCGATTGGTCGCCCAGCACAGGTTCTCCAGATTCTGCCTGCTCCACTTTTAGTAAATTCCCCCCAGGGCTGTTTATGGACCAAGTAGTGTCAGCCCTGCCCGTTGTCTTTTGACAGAGATTAGTTATGTTGGTGGAGCACTGGATCTGGTTTGGGATGGGTAAATAACCTTAGAGCTAACATTTTAAGGCAGATCTCTGTCAGCTGGGATATCCTTGGGGATCCAGAGTAAGGAAATGTAGAGAGGAGAGCAGCAGAGAAACAGCAATTCCAGTAAATCTTTATTTTTCATAACAAGTGGTCACAAGAAGATGCCAACGCGTTTCAAAGCTGCCTAAACGGCACCCCAAATAAGCACAATCTTACCTTTTATTGTAGGGCCTTGTTGTCCAGTCTTCTGCCTATTTATCATCAGCATCAAGCCCTGGTGAAGGGAAGGGGGATGGGGGGTTTGTCCATTATGAGTTTTCTTCAACAAGAAGCTGCCCCACAGGTCCAGAATTTGGGTCTGATTATGTTGTTCATGGAATGACGCATCCTGCATCCAGTCAGGCCATTCATTCTCAACCAGGGTTGGGTTCCTTCAGAGGTTACTAGGGGTTCCTTGAGCTGTGGTTGATTGACCTTCCATGGTGCCTCCATAGTTTTGGGGTCAATGCTACTTGGCAGAGCCAGCTGCATGAAACCAAAGATCTTTTGAGCTGGGGAGGTTGCATTCTGACTATCACTGTAAGGGGGCATTCTTCCCAATAACCACCAAGCCATTCTCAACCAAGGTTCCATGGAATTCTAGGGTTCCTTCAGAAGTTACTAGGGGTTCCTTGAGCTGTGGTTGATTGACCTTCCATGGTGCCTCCATAGTTTTGGGGTCAATGCTACTTGTCAGAGCCAGCTGTGTGAAACCAAAGATCTTTTGAGCTGCGGAGCTTGCATTCTGACTATATACTGTAAGGGGGCATTCTTCCCATTAACCACCAAGCCATTCTCAACCAAGGTTCCATGGAATTCTAGGGTTCCTTCAGAGGTTAGTAGGGGTTCCTTGAGCTGAGTTGAGTTGCCTCCATAGTTTTGGGGTCAATGCTACTTGTCAGAGCCAGCTGTGTGAAACCAAAGGTATTTTTAGCTGTTTGTAGAGTTTGCATTCCGACTATCACTGACTTCCCAATAACCACCAAGCCATTCTCAACCAGTTTCCGTTGAACTCTGGGGTTCCTTCAGAGGTTACTAAGGGTTTCCTGAGCTGTGGTCCCATGCTGCCTTCATGGTTTTGGGGTCAGTGCTACATGGCAGAGAAAGTTGCATGAACCAAAGATCTTTATAACAGTTTGAACGTTCCGCTGCTCACCGGTGAGCCGTATCGACTACAAGATCCAGGAACCAAAGGATGAGGCGGAGTGCAGGCCCTTTCACTGCAGCAGAATGTCAAGTAGAGAGAAAATAGGATTGGCTGCACTCCCATTAACAAAATATAACAACGTTTCTTTATTCAATAGTATAAAAGCCACAAAACAGGTACAGGCAGAGGAAGATCAAGTAGCACCTTGGTATTGATAAAGCACTCAGAGTGTGAAACGCGTCTACCTACTTGACCTTCCTCTGCCTGTACCTGTTTTGTGGCTTTTATACTATTGAATAAAGAAACGTTGTTATATTTTGTTAATGGGAGCGCAGCCAATCCTATTTTCTCTCTACCGTTATAACAGTCTGTAGAGTTTTCATTCTGACCACCACTATAAAGGGGGCATTCTTCCCAATAACCACCAAACGATCCTCAACCAAGGTTCCATGGAATTCTAGGGTTCCCTAAAAAGTTACTGGGGTTCCTTGAGCTGTGGTTGATTGACCTTCCATGGTGCCTCCATAGTTTTGGGGTCAATGCTACTTGGCAGAGCCAGCTGCATGAAATCAAAGATCTTTTTAGCAGGTTGTAGAGATTGCATTCCGACTACCACTGTAAGGGCTCTTTTACACTTTGCTTCAAAACAGGGCATCAGACAGGCTTTGTTAAAACTCCCTTAACGCCAGCCAAAGCCCATGTCACTAAATAAAATGGTCAGCTTACAGTCCTGTTTACACCTTGCGTTGGCTTTGCTTCGCTTCAACTTTGCGTCAAAAATGATCCCCCATGTAGCTTTAGCCAGGCTTCAAAGCCTCTCCAATTCCTCCATAGAAGTCTATGAGAATGCTTGTTTGAAGCTCGCTTGAAGCACCGGCGGCTTTTCAGAGGCTGTAATTCAGCTTTAGCTTTGCTTTGCTTTCGAGAAATTGCAGGCGTGAGATCTCAGCACACACACAGGGCATCGGCCAAGCTTCAACAAGGCTTCAAAAGTGCATCACTGAAGCCTCGTCGAAGCCTTGCCAAAGCCTCACTGAAGCCTCTTTGAAACACAGCCGAAGCCTCAAAAACACCTCATAAAAGCTTGTTGAAGCTGTATGAGCTTTAATGAGCGTTGAAACTGAAGCTGAAGCAAGTGTGAATTAGCCCTAAGGAGGGGCATTCTTCCAAATAACCAATCAAGCCATTCTCAACCAGGTTTCCATTGAACTCTGGGGTTCCTTCAGAGGTTGCTAAAGGTTTCCTGAGCTGTGGTCCCATGGTGCCTCCATAGTTTTGGGGCCAATGCTACTTGGCAGGGCCAGCTGCATGAAACCAAAGATCTTTTTGGCTGCTGGTGGAGGTTGCATTCTGACCACCACTGTAAGGGGGCATTCTTCCCAATAACCACCAAACCATTCTCAATTAAGGTTGCATGGAATTCTAAGGTACCTTCAGAGTTTACTAGGGGTTCCTTGAGCTGATTTTGATTGACCTTCCATGGTGCCTCCATTGTTTTGGGGTCAGTGCTACTTGGCAGAGCCAGCTGCATGAAATCAAAGATCTTTTTAGCGGTTTGTAGAGGTTGCATTCTGATTACCACTGTAAGAGGGGCATTCTTCCCAATAACCATCAAGCCATTCTCAACCAGGTTTCCATTAAACTCTGGGGTTCCTTCAGAGGTTGCTAAAGGTTTCCTGAGCTGTGGTCCCATGGTGCCTCCATAGTTTTGGGGTCAATGCTGCTTGGCAGGGCCAGCTGCATGAAACCAAAGATCTTTTTAGCTGCAGGTGGAAGTTACATTCTGAGTATCACTGTAAGGGGGCATTCTTCCCAATAACCACCAAGTCATTCTCAATCAAGGTTCCATGGAATTCTAGGGTACCTTCAGAGTTTTTTAGGGATTCCTTGAGCTGTGGTTGATTGACCTTCCATGGTGCCTCCATAGTTTTGGGGTCAGTGGTACTTGGCAGAACCAGCTGCATGAAACCAAAGATCTTTTTAGCGGTTTGTAGAGGTTGGCATTCTGACTACCATTGTAAAGAAGGGCATTCTTCCCAATAACCATCAAGCCATTCTCAACCAGGTTTCCATTGAACTCTGGGGTTCCTTCAGAGGTTGCTAAGGGTTTCCTGAGCTGTGGTCCCATGATGCCTCTATAGTTTTGGGGTCAATGCTACTTGGCAGAGCCAGCTGCATGAAACCAAACATCTTTTTAGCAGTTTGTCGAAGTTTCCTTCTGACCACCACTGTAAGGGAGGGCATTCTTCCCAATAACCACCAAGCCATTCTCAACCAAGGTTCCATTTAATTCTAAGGTACGTTCAGAGTTTTCTAGGGGTTCCTTGAGCTGATTTTGATTGACCTTCCATGGTGCCTCCATAGTTTTGGGGCCAATGCTACTTGGCAGAGCCAGCTGCATGAAATCAAAGATCTTTTTAGCGGTTTGTAGAGGTTGCATTCTGACTACCATTGTAAGGGGGCATTCTTCCCAATAACCACCAAGCCATTCTCAACCAGGTTTCCATTGAACTCTGGGGTTCCTTCAGAGGTTGCTAAGGGTTTTCAGAGCTGTGGTCCCATGGTGCCTCCATAGTTTTGGGGTCAATGCTACTTGGCAGGGCCAGCTGCATGAAATCAAATATCTTTTTAGCTGCTGGTGGTTGATTGACCTTCCATGGTGCCTCCATAGTTTTGGGGTCAGTGCTACTTGGCAGAGCCAGCTGCATGAAACCAAAGATCTTTTTAGCAGTTAGTTGAGGTTTCCTTCTGACCACCACTGTAAGGGAGGGCATTCTTCCCACCAATCCCCAATGTGAGGGAGATTTTGCCCATTGACCAACAATGAATTGGTTTTAGCGGGGGGTTCATCAAGACCTGAAAATTATTTTAAGGGTTCCTCTGAGGCAAACAAAAGGTTGAGAGAGGCCGGAGAGATGAAATTATTGAAATGCCTCTGGGTCATCTTAAGCCTCGTACACGCGGGACGACGACCATTGTATGCGATATCGATCGATCGTATGTGTGATTAGAACAGCCGACATACGACGGTCGTACAAGGGGAGTTGTATGAGCAAACTAGAAAACGTGGTCGTACCAACAAACGCTCATACGACCGTTGTATCGTTGTGTACAGAGCAGTTGGTACAACAAAGTTGTATTGTGCAAAACATGCATGCTCCACGATCGCATACAACAGGTCGTACTAACGAATGTTGTATGCGATATCGATCGTTCATATGCGCGATTAGAACAGCTGAACATAGGACGGTCGTACGAGGGGAGTTGTATGAGCAGACTAGAAAACTTGGTTGTACCAACAAACGCTCATACGACCGTTGTATTGCGTGTACAGAGCAGTTGGTACAACAAAGTTGTAAGTCAGGAACGTCCGGATGCTAATTCCATGCACCTGAACGTTCTTTCTGCGGTCGTACGATCGTGTAGTGCAGTCAGGTACATTATGCAACATACGATTTGAGACGATCGCCGTCCCGTGTGTACGAGGCTTAAGTCTTTTGGACCAATAGATTTTTTCTTCCATATAAAAAGTCCACCCATCCATGTCCGCCGGTCGGTCGGTCGCTCTCTCTTCGCACGCAATAAGTTTCTTCCACACAACTTTAAAGTTGCTTCAGACTCCATCCCTTCCTTTCATCGGCTCAGGGGTGTTTTTTTTTTCCCCTCCTAACAAAGCCGCGCCATTCTAATTCTCTAAATATTAAGATTTGCACAATAGCCATTTTGCGTTCCGCGTAATCCTAATAGCCAGATAAAATATCGCAATGCGAAATCACAGTGGCTTTTTATTAAGTAAGGAGCTTTCGCCTTCCCAGGCTCTTTAGGGGCTTGAAACCATCTTTAATATTGTGCGGCAAAAAACGCGCGGTGACCCCCATTATTTTATGCTTTTAACATACTCCAAAGTAATGAACTTCCCACGGGAAGCGGGTCGTAATCATCTCGCTGTGGGGACTAATGTATTGAAGCATATAATTGGAAAAAATAGCTTTTCAAGTTCACATTCTGTTACTTTGTATTAATAAAAAGATTGGGCAATATAAGTAAAAAATAGCAGTGAAGTGAAATTTCAGTAAAATACGAACGTCGGGTGCAATTTACATTTTTTTTTTTTTTTCCTGGTCTCT
>BLSH010255327.1:0-12356 GCA_018402905.1 Glandirana rugosa
GTAAGGGACAGATTATTGTTCTAAAATCATCGCCTACTCCTATAGGGTCAGGTTCCTGCTGTTGCTGTAAGGGACAGATTATTGTTCTAAAATCATCGCCTACTCCTAAAAAGTCAGGTTCCTGCTGTTGCTGTAAGGGACAGATTATTGTTCTAAAATCATCGCCTACTCCTATAGGGTCAGGTTCCTGCTGTTGCTGTAAGGGACAGATTATTGTTCTGAAATCATCCCCTACTTCTATAGGGTGAGGTTCCTGCTGTTGCTGTAAGGGACAAATTATTGTTCTAAAATCATTGCCTACTCCTATAGGGTCAGGTTCCTGCTGTTGCTGTAAGGGACAGATTATTGTTCTAAAATCATCGCCTACTGCTTTTGCAGCCCTCTAGCACTTTCCGGGTCTTTTTTACAGCCATTTTTGTGCCGAAAAGTTTGGGTCCCCATTGACTTCAATGGGGTTCGTGGTCCGGGGTCAAGTTCGGTACCGAACCCGGACTTTTTCACTAAGTTCGGCCAAACCCGAACATCCAGGTGTCCGCTCAACTCTAGCCAAAACCAGGATGCTGAAATGAGGAGTGGGAGTGTTACACTCGCAAGGTACTGTAATGCAATGAACAATAATTTAGCTCCTGTTGTGAAAAAGATTTTAGATTGTAAGCTCCTCAAGCTGGGGGGGTCTCCTAATTATCTTGTTTTCAACTGCATTGTAAACCTTCGGTCTCCCTTTATTCTGTGAAGCACAGCACAAACTGTAGGCACTATATAAATCATGTATAATAATAGAAATAAATAAATGCACAACAATGCAATGAGTTAAACAAGCACAGGACAAGTTAACACAAGTCCATTTAAGAAGTGTCAACACGTGCCAGTCGCAACACACATGGTAAGAATCCAGCCTTGGCAAATCACCCTTAATGTATCAACATTTGTATACATTTTAGCAGGCATTGATACTGAAGCACCTGTTTTTGGCAATAATTTCTGGCAGCAGCTCTTCTGCATTGTTTGAGATCTTGACTGCCAGGTCTCATACACACGGGCATATGGAAAAAAATAATCCTATATAAATAAATCGCTATATAAATCCCACATAATAATAATAATAAATAATCAAAACGTCGGGCCAGACATCAGGGAAAAATCTGCTTTTTTTCAGCGCTTTGCATCGGCGTTAATGAGCGTCAGTGAGCGTTAGTGGGCATCGGCGTCAATAGGCATTATTTTTTTAAAAAAACAGTCCTCTGCTATTTAACCTGAAATGCTGGCATCATAAACGCCGGTTAAAGACGGTACGGCGTTAGTGAGCGCTTTGCCGGCTTAGCGTCAAAAACGCCAAAACGCTACAGCCTCGGAACGCGCTGGTCCCTTTACAGCTCACTAACGCCGATGCCTTCTATAGCTCAAAAACGTCAGTGTTTTTATGGGGCCATTGAATAACACGGAGAGCTACAAAAAATGCCAAAAACCGTGGTATCAAAAAACGCCCGTGTGTATGAGGGCTCAAACTGAAAGAAGCTTCAAATGTGAGCATGTGCCCAGCCTGCAAGAACTCCTTAACAGGAATCCTCATAATTGTATGCGGTTAAGCCTAGCTCTTTTTTGGACAAATATTCAAAATGAGCAGTGCCTAAAAATAAAACAACAGCTCCAGGTGATCTATTTTGGGTTCTGCCCCTCACAGATTCACCCTGCCAGCTATCTACAACAGATCTCCTTCTCACCCAGGGTAAGTGAAGCCACTTACTGTGAAGCCAGTGGCATCATGGCTATGCCCGGCATCAATGGAGAATGCTGCAGAGAGTGGTATCATGCCATTTTAAGGATATGCACACCGCCAGAAGAAGAGCTGGTGTTGGTCAGAACTCTGCAGGCCAGTCAAGTTCCTCCACCCCAAACTTGCTTATCCATGTCTTTATGAACCTTGCTTTGTGCACTGGTGTACAGTCATGTTGGAACAAGAAGGGGCCATCCCCAAACTGTTCCCACAAAGTTGGGTGCATGAAATCATCCAAAATATCTTGGTATGCTGACACCTTAGGAGTTCCCTTCACTGGGACTAAGGGGCCAAGCCCAACACCTGAAAGACAATCCCACACCATAATACCCCCTCCACCAAATGATTTGGACCAGTGCACAAAGCAAGGTCCATAAAGACATGGATGAGTGTGTTTTGGGTGGAGGAACTTGACTGGCCTGCACAGAGTCCTGACCTCTACCCGATAGAACACCTTTGGGATGAATTAGAGCAGAGACTGCGAGCCAGGCCTTCTCATCAGTGCCTGACCTCATAAATGCACTTCTGGAAAAATGGTCAAACATTCCAGTAGACACACTCCTAAACCTTATGGACAGCCTTCCTAGAAGAGTCGAAGCTGTTATGGCTGCAAAGGGTGGGTCAACTTAATATTGAACGCTATGGACTAAGACTGGGATGCCTATGCCTATAATACCTATCCAAAAAAAAATGGAAAAAAAATGTCTTCATCACTTTAGGCCAATATGTATTCTTCTACATATTTTTGGTACAAAAATCGCAATAAGCGTATATTGATTGGTTTGTGCAAAAGATATAGAGTCTACAAAAAGGGAAAAGATTTATGGCATTTTTATTATTTTTTTTTACTAGTAATGTCTGTGATCAGGGATTTTTAGCGGGACTGTGACATTGCGGCAGACAGATCAGACACCTAACTGACATTTTTGACACTTTTTTGGGAACCATTGACATTATTACAGTAATCAGTGCTAAAAATATGCACTGTTATTGTACTAATGACACTGGCAGGGAAGGGGTTAACACCGGGGACGATCAAGGGGTTAAATGTGTTCCCTCACTGTATGTTCTAACTGTATGGGGGGTGGGCTGCCTGGGGAAACACACAGATCCGTCTTCCTGCATAGACAGGATCTGTGTGATCTCCCCTATCAGAATGGAGATCTACCTTGTTTACATTGGCATACCCCCATTCTGTCACTGCGGGGAACAATCGCGGGTGGTCGGCGGACATCGAGTCCACCCCACCCACTGATTGGCTCCCCCTCTGGCCAGTGGGAGCGTGCAAGCCCAAAAAAGCCTGTTCCTGCGCCGACATACAGCTACAACCATTCGCGGGAACCAGCCGACCTGCCGCAATATAATGACGATGGCTGGTCGGCAAGTGGTTAATGACATTGGCTGCATGTTTGGGGTCATTGTCCTGCTGCAGAATAAATTTGGGGCCATCTCATGCCTCCCTGATGGTATGGCATGATGGATAACTTTCTGCCTGTTAGGTCTGTGATCTCCAAGATGTTTGGAACAACCTACCTGCCGTTTTCCTTCAAATACTGTGTGCACAAGCACCATGTATACCTAGAAGAATTGATTCTGGTTTGAAGCCAAAGGGTAGTCACACCAAATATTGATTTAATTCAGCATCTGTGGGGCATCCTCAAAGGGAAGGTGGAGGAGCGCAAGATCTCTAACATCCACCAGCTCCGTGATGTCCTCATGGAGGAGTGGAAGAGGACTCCAGTGGCAACCTGTGAAGCTCTGGTGAACTCCATGCCCAAGAGGGTTAAGGCAATGCTGGAAAACAATGGTGGCCACACAAAATATTGACACTTTGGGCCCAATAAGGACATTTTCACTTGTTGCCAGCGGTTTAGACATTAATGGCTGTGTGTTGAGTTATTTTGAGGGGGATGGAAAATTTACACCCTTATACAAGCTGTACACTCACTACTTTACATTGTAGCAAAGTGTCACTTCTTCGGTGTTGTCACATGAAAAGATAGAATCAAATATTTACAAAAATGTGAGGGGTGTACTCACTTTTGGGAGATACTATATATATATAAACAATTGAATCTACGTTCAGTGCTATTATTGGATGTTGCTTACAGTGACTGTCATGCCATTACAAAAGTGGTTCTCTGTAGTGTGGTGTCTCTGAAAGCTCATATGTTTTCCATGTTAAGAAAGACTCAACAGAGATACATAGATAATAAAGAGATCCCATAACTGCGTTGTGCACAGACCATACAAAGTGCCTTTAGCGTGGGAACATTTCCATCTGTGCCCTGGAAGGCCCCGCTCATACATCTCATTGGGGATTTACACAGGAACTCATGTGCAAATGAAGAAAGGGTTTAATTTTCTCAGAATCAAAGGTGAAATGCAAAAAATAAGGTTGTCTGGTGAAAAGCAGGACACACCATGCAGTCTATACACAAGCAAGATTTAGAATAATAACAGTGCTATACTGGGAAAGCAGAATATACTGTTTCCTTGAATATGCCTTAAAGGAGAACTACAGGAAGGAGACAAATCACCACCAAGCCAAAACAGCTATTGCTTATGTTACGTATTCTGTATTTGTGAGACTGAGATAAAATTGCATTAAATATTACAGTTCATTGAGCTTTCTAATGATATTATTCTATGGATGGACAAGCATTGTATGTAATGGCTGATGTTTGTGCAGAGTACACAAATGTAAAACATTATCAGAAAAATACCTTATTTCCTTTTTTAGGTCCAAATGTTGATATATCAGTTATAGGGAAATAACTATTGATGTGATATGTTTATTTTATTTTTTTAGCTTTTTGCTCTGTTTTAAAGCTGAACTCCAGGCACATATAAAAGACACAAATTAATACAACGCTGTATTCAATAATGCATCCCTCTTTTTTAACTGCAGTGTACGAATCTGAAAATGTCTTGGGGTATCTTGCAGTCCCTGTACAGCAGAGCTCATACTGAGTTAGACAGAGGCAGCACAAAGAACCAATTGGTTGTGTTGCAGTACAAGGAACAAGGTGGTCTTCTCCTTCGCCAGTCAGGTCTCTGCTGTTTGTCAGAGCTATGTAAATCTCAGAACTGGACAGACATAAATACAAATCTTTTGGCAGGTACAGTCATGTGAAAAATGAAGTACGCCCTACGGATATTGCAGGCTTTTTCAACATATTTCAACATGCAAACAGTAGATCTCTATTCAGATACTGCCTACAGATAAACATGATATACAGTCAGGTCCATAAATATTGGGACATTGGCATGATTCTAATCTTTTTGGCTCTATACACCACCACAATGGATTTGAAATGAAACGAACAAGATGTGCTTTAACTGCAGACTTTCAGCTTTAATTTGAGGGTATTTACATCCAAATCAGGTGAACGGTGTAGGAATTACAACAGTTTGTATATGTGCCTCGCACTTTTTAAGGGACCAAATGTAATGGGACAATTGGCTGCTCAGCTGTTCCATGACCAGGTGTGTGTTATTCCCTCATTATCCCATTTACAAGGAGCAGATAAAAGGTCCAGAGTTCATTTCAAGTGTGCTATTTGCATTTGGAATCTGTTGCTGTCAACTCTCAATATGAGATCCAAAGAGCTGTCACTATCAGTGAAGCAAGCCATCATTAGGCTGAAAAAACAAAACAAACCCATCAGAGAGATAGCAAAAACATTAGGTGTGGCCAAATCAACAGTTTGGAACATCCTTAATACCTGACTGTACTTGAGTATGTGGAAACCTTACAAGAAGACTTAATAAAATAATTGCTTGAGCAACTACATGGCAAATGAGTTTTAATGTTGAAAAATGTAAGGTAATACATTTGGGTGCTAAAAATATGAACGCAAGTTACTCGCTAGGAGGTGAACCTCTGGGGGAATCCAGGATGGAAAAGGACCTGGGGGTCCTAGTAAATGACAGGCTCAGCAATGGCACGCAATGCCAAGCTGCTGAGAGCAAAGCCAACAGAATATTATCATGCATTAAAAGGGGGATTCACTCCAGAGATAAAACAATATTCTCCCACTAAAAGACTCTGGTCTTGAATAAGCCGTCCAGTTCTGGGCACCGGTCAGGAAGGATGTGCTGGAACTGGGGAGAGTCCAGAGAAGGGCAACAAAGCTAATAAAGGGAATGGAGGACCTCAGTTATGGGGAAAGACTACAAACATTGAACTTATTGACTCTGGAGAGAAGACGTTTGAGAGGGGATATGATAGTGATGTACAAATACCTTACTGGTGACCCTAGCATAGGGAAAAAACTTTCCAGTGAAAGGGAATTTTAAAAGACACGTGGCCATTCATTGAAATTGGAAGAGAAGCTGGTTAACATTAAACTACGTAGAGGGTTCTTTACGGTCAGAGGGGTAAGGATGTGGAATTCTCTTCCACAGGCAGTGATATCAGCAGGGAGCGTCGACAGTTTAAAAAACTATTAGAATAGCACCATCATGATCGCAACACACAGGGATATACTGTATAATATACTACTGACATAAACACATGCACACTCACACACCACAGGTTGAACTGGATGGACTGGTGTCCTTTTTCACCCTTACCAATTATGTAACCAGAGGCGGCTCTCTAATTAGGCAAATTAGGCGGTCACCTAAGGCCTCGCACTCACAGGGGCCTCACGGCCACCTAATTTGCCTAATGCATGTAGCGGGTGTCGCGGATCCCCATCCTGCAAATGACAGGAGCGGGTCAGAGAAGGAGAGACTGTGCTGCTGCCCGACGCCTGCCGTTGTCAGCAATGAAAAGAATGCTCTCTGTGTTTGCTACTGCTCACTCCCCCCCCCCTCCTCCTGTCAGGGGAGGAGAACAGAACAGCGTGAGATCGGGGTGGCTGGCTGTGTCTCTGTGTGGAGAGAGAGCAGCCGTGCGCTCTTCTTTCCCCCCTCCCTCTCTTCCTCACGCTGCTGCTCTAGGGTGCGGCGCTTGCCAGCACAGCTATGTTTCTCCCTCTCCTTCGTATTGGCCAGGGGAGAGATACAGTGAAAAAGGACTGAGCAGAGAAGAGGATTGTGGGACATGTAGTCCCAAGAACTGGCGGCCCCATTGCAACCCTAAGGAAGGAATCTGCAGCCCACTGCATGCTCAGCAGAAGGAAAGAAAGAGAGAGAGAGACAGGAGCCTGGGAAAGCTTTCAGGGAAGTGCACCCAGAACTCCAGAGGGAGAGGACAGTGCTGAGGGAACACCATCAGAGAGAGAGAGAACCCGGTTGCCCTGCACCACCAGAGTGAAAGCCACAAAGCCTAGCGCCATTCCTAGTGAAGAAAAGAATGGAGTCATTGCCAGAATACAGACCAGGGCACTACCCAGCGGAGTCGCCATGGGCAACCCAGAGTGAGCTGACTCCTGATCAGAGAAACCGTTGTTGCTGTATCGCAGTATCTGGTGAGGGGGCCAGTCGGCCATTATCTACTGCCATTCATAGGAACTGCAGTCTCTGACCATCTCCTGTAGTATGCCCGCAGTCTCTGACCGTCTCTTGTACTATGTCCACAGTCTCTGACTCTCTCCTGTAGTATGTCCACAGTCTCTGACCCTCTCCTGTAGTATGTCTGCAAACTCTGACCGCCTCTTGCAGTATGCCCGCAGTCTCTGACCAGCTCCTGTAGTATGCCCGCAGTCTCTGACCAGCTCCTGTAGTATGCCCGTAGCCTCTGAGCATCTCCTGTAGTATGCCTGCAGCCTCTGACCGTCTCCTGTAGTATGTCTCCAGTCTATGACCCTCTCCTGTAGTATGTCCGCAGTCTCTGACCGCCTCTTGCAGTATGCCAGCAGTCTCTGACCAGCTCCTGTAGTATTCCTGCAGTCTCTGACCATCTCCTGTAGTATGTCTGCAGTCTCTGACCGCCTCTTGCAGTATGCCAGCAGTCTCTGACCAGCTCCTGTAGTATTCCTGCAGTCTCTGACCATCTCCTGTAGTATGCCCACAGTCTCTGACCACCTCTTGCAGTATGCCAGCAGTCTCTGACTAGCTCCTGTAGTATTCCCGCAGTCTCTGACCAGCTCCTGTAGTATGCCTGCAGTCTCTGACCGCCTCTTGCAGTATGCCAGCAGTCTCTGACTAGCTCCTGTAGCATTCCCACAGTCTCTGACCATCTCCTGTAGTATGTCCGCAGTCTCTGACCGCCTCTTGCAGTATGCCAGCAGTCTCTGACCAACTCCTGTAGTATTCCCGCAGTCTCTGACCCTCTCCTGTAGTATGTCCACAGTCTCTGACCGCCTCTAGCAGTATGCCAGCAGTCTCTGACCAGCTCCTGTAGTATTCCTGCAGTCTCTGACCAGCTCCTGTAGTATGCCTGCAGTCTCTGACCGCCTCTTGCAGTATGCCAGCAGTCTCTGACTAGCTCCTGTAGTATTCCCACAGTCTCTGACCATCTCCTGTAGTATGTCCGCAGTCTCTGACCGCCTCTTGCAGTATGCCAGCAGTCTCTGACCAACTCCTGTAGTATTCCCGCAGTCTCTGACCCTCTCCTGTAGTATGTCCGCAGTCTCTGACCGCCTCTAGCAGTATGCCAGCAGTCTCTGACCAGCTCCTGTAGTATTCCTGCAGTCTCTGACCATCTCCTGCAGTATGCCCGCAGTCTCTGTACGTCTTCTGTAGTATGCCCGCAGTAGTCTCTGACCAGCTCCTGTAGTATGTCTGCAGTCTATGACCCTCTCCTGTAGTATGTCTGCAGACTCTGACCGCCTCTTGCAGTATGCCCACAGTCTCTGACCAGCTCCTGTAGTATGCCCGCAGTCTCTGACCGTCTCCTGTACAATGTCTACAGTCTCTGACCGTCTCCTGTAGTATGAATAAAAATATGTGTATACTAGATATAAATAAACTCACCAATTGTATGTGTAAAATTGATACATAAATAGATAAACTAACCCAACCACATGTGATGAGTTAAATCAAATACAATAATATAAACCAGTGCAATTTTTCAAAGCCCGTATAAGTCCGTAAATAATGTCCGTAAAAGTCCGTAAAAATTTGTAAAAAATTGGTTTTGTGATTAAGTTAGAAGAGTTATGCCAACAGTTGTGCAAGTGAGGGTGATTCCAATATAACTCAGATATTGTATACCAGCAGTTTCTATGCAAAAAACAAATATTTCACCACTTTATTTTGGTCCGTAAATGTCCGTAAAGACATTCCAATCTCTCGCAAATTCAGTCTTTACGGACATTTACGGACAAGAATTTACGGACATTTACAGACTTATACGGGCTTTGAAAAATTGCACTGGTTTATATTATTGTATTTGATTTAACTCATCACATGTGGTTGGGTTCGTTTATCTATTTATTTATCAATTTTACACATACAATGGGTGAGTTTATTTATATCTAGTATACACATATTTTTATTCATATCACATATTTAGCACACTTATTTGATCTTATTCCTAGACAGCGCCATTCCTGTTTCTTTTTATCTTCCTACCCCCCTTTTTTTGAAAGGGGTCTCTGGAAGGCAGTAGTCTACTGTTCTATCATTTTTATCCCAGCGCAGGTTTACTCAATTATTTATTGTCTCCTGTAGTATGCCCGCAGTCTCTGACCCTCTCCTCTAGTATGTCCACAGTCTCTGACTGCCACTTGCAGTTTGCCAGCACTCTCTGACCAGCTCCTGTAGTATTCCCGCAGTCTTTTGACCATCTCCTGTAGTATGCCTGTAGTCTCTGACCATCTCCTGTACTATGTTTGCAGTCTCTTAGCATCTCCTGTAGTATGCCCGCAATCTCTGAATGTCTTCTGTAGTATACCCGCAGTCTCTGACCAGCTCCTGTAGTATGCCTGCAATCTCTGACCATCTCCGGTAGTATGCCCGCAATCTCTGACCATCTCCTGTAGTATGCCCGCAGCCTCTGACCAGCTCCTATAGTATGCCCACAGTCTCTGACCATCTCCTGTAGTATGCCCACAGTCTCTGACCGTCCCCTGTACTATGCCTGCAGTCTCTGACCATCTACTGTAGTATGCCCCCAGTCTCTGACCCTCTCCTGTAGTATGTCTGCATTTTCTGACCCTCTCCCGTAGTGTGTCTGCAGTTTCTGACCATCTCCTGTACCATGTCTGCAGTCTCTGACCATCTCTTGTAGTATTTCTGCAATCTCTGACCCTCTCCTTTAGTATGTGTATTAATGTGCCACTTTACTTGCTTAATTATTTGGGATTGCTCCACTGCTCAGTAAGTGATAATGATGAGCAGTAACCTTTAGAAACCAAACAGTGAACAGTAGTAATTTTCTGCAATCTCTAGCAACCAATCAGTGAGTGGTAATGATGTGCTATAACCCCTAGCAACCAATCAGTGAGTGGTAATGATGTGTTGTAACCCCTAGCAACCAATCAGTGAGCAGTAATGATGTGTTGTAACCCCTAGCAACCAATCAGTGAGTGGTAATGATGTGCTGTAACCCCTAGCAACCAATCAGTGAGCTGTAATTATGTGCTGTAACCCATAGGAACCAATCAGTGAGTGGTAATTATGTGCTATAATCTCTAGCAACCAATCAGTGAGCAGTAATAATGTGTTGTAACCTATAGCAACCAATCGGCAACCATCCCTTTCAAAACCCCCCTTCAAAATTTCAATGGAAATCAATTCAGGGCTTGACTAGGGCAGTCCACAGCCCTCTATTTCTTCTTTTTGAGCCATTCCTGGGTGGATTTGCCAGCATGCTTCCTATCATTGTTACACTGAAAAACTAATTTCCAGTTCAATATTTGGACTGATGGTGAGACATGGTATTATTTTTGCCTCATCCATGAAGCAAAACATGATGGCCATCAGTGGCGGCTAGTGCTCCATTTTTTTGGGGGGGTTTGTTTCCAGCCAGGTCCACACTTACCCCATCCAGGTCATGGCTTCCCCAGCTTCCCAGATTTTCTTCCTGGCCAATCTGGTCTTAAGGCTCACTTCCTGTCCTGATTGGCCGGGAGAAGAATTTGGGAAGCTGGGGAAGCCGGGATTGGAGAAGCCAGAAGACAAGAGTGAATATTGATTCGCTAATGTCACAAGTGGGTAGGTTCGGGACGCAGTGCTCAGCCCAACCTTTTTGAAGCCAATTAGATTCTCAGGCTCTAATCATGTGCTTAAAAAAAAACTCATAAAAATCCATGCGTCCAGTGCCCCGCATGGAGATTAGGGACCGGTACATGGAGATTAGGGGAGTAGCGCCCATGCGCCCCTTATGGACCGGCCGCCACTGGTGGCTGTAGCATGTGTACTATTCCCTCTGGCCAACATGTTAGGTTAAGTCAGTTTGGGGGGATGGTCTCAAATGCCTATTTTTGCCTATTTTATAACCATGTCTCAAATGCCTATTTTTATCATCTCTTGGGCATGAGCGTATAAAAGGCCAAATACTGCAGCCTTGTCGAGTCTTTCTGTCAAACTTATAATATATATAAAACTCAGCATCTGTAACATAAAAACTAAAATGACATCATTGGATTCGTTTATCTGTATGAATTACTCTAATTCATTTGTTGGTTTGGTTTGGCTCCAGAAGTCAAGAATCCTGTCCATTTTTTTATTTAGTGAGGTCTAAGAAAATTGCACTATGTTTACTAATGCTGACTCCCAGAAATTGCTTACACTAGGTGAAGTGAGGGCCACAGAAATTTATGGCCTAGTTTAGACGTTAAATTCTTCATTACATAAATGACTTTCAGAATAAAATAATACAGTTTGTCAATGATTGTTACAACATGCTCCTGCTCACAGTGACCATGGATTGTTCAGCTGGTTAAAAACCTATCGCTTTTTCTGCAGTGGCTTATTTGATCAAAACGTGCAGTCATAGCAAGCAAGCTGGAAAAGCAGTCTGGATGACACATTTCCCCAAGGTATCAGCTGCTTCCAGCTACTGTGGTCTTCCTCACATATGTTTCTAGTTCATGGTTATGCCACTCCAGCGTTTGCCTTGTTGCCTGAAAGCTACGAATTGTTCAAAGCAGGATTCTTAAAGAAGTTTTTCATAAGGTTTTAAGCACAAAGAATAACTCGTTACATATATAGTACATTCATCATCTTTGTTTATCACATTATATTGAGGCTGATTTATTTATTTGTTTCCCATATTTATACAGTACTGACATGTTACACAATGCTATACAGAATGCATATACAGTATGTCCCTGGGCAGCTTACAACATATGTTGCTTCAATAGTTACATACAGCCAAATTTGATCAATTCCAAAGTGTATATAAATTCTAACTATAAACTTCTCTTAGCAGCTCCCTTTTTTAGTGGAAGAAAATCCTAAATCTAACTATTCCTATACAAGGTTCCCTCTCTCATCCTCCTACCTATCCTACCTAACCTAATGTAAATAACAAAAATGAGTGCAGCACAACTAAACAAACATGAAAATATCAAACACATAGTGAAAAATAATCAGCAATACTATATTGACAGAAAAGTCCAATCATGATTCTGAATTCAGCCACCACTGTGACAATGTGAATATCCAGTTCACATTGTCACAGTGGTGACTGAACTCATGATTGGATTTTCTTTTAACCTCCCTGGCGGTAATCCCGAGTGTG
>BLSH010255327.1:15000-25973 GCA_018402905.1 Glandirana rugosa
AGGTCTTTAGTACTGTGGGTTTTGTTCAAGTGTGACCTCCGAATGGTCTCTTGGTCACTGGGGGGAATGAGTCCCTCCAGTTATTTGCGAGTTAGTCTCGTGTCACATCCGGAATGGTACACGATCGACACCACTTCTCTTTCCTCATCTCTTCGAACTATTTAAAGGAAAGTTCGACCTTTGGTTCACTACACAACCTCTCTTCACTTCCTCACTATCAGACGTTCATGTCACGACCTCTCTCTTGACATCCTCTTTGTCGGTCGTTCGACTCACGACCTCTTAACACTCCTCGTTGTCAGACGTCTTCCTATCAGAGGTCACGTTCGAAATGATTGTACACGACTTCCATATACAGTCCTGTATATGCACACTTGCACTGGAGACTATCCTTCTGCAGACTGTTGCTCCTCACAATTCTCCAGCACTCAGCTTGCTGGCTGTTTCTCCTACAGTTCTCTCTCCAGCACTGTACTTGCAGACTATCACTCCTTCACTTCTCTCCAACACATCACTTGGTTTCCAGCTTGAAAGGAAATTTATCAAGCTTCTCTACTCCTTTCTCTTCACCACAGCTAGCACATGGTAAGGCCTACACTGTGCTCTGATTGAGCGTTTATTGACCTCCCTGAGTAAGGGGGGTCACTGGTTCTCTGGTAAGCCTCCAGTGTGAACTTGTTTTGGGTGTCATGATTTCTGGATTTCTTTATTCAACACAGGTTTTCTTATGGGACTTTCTCTCTTTGAACTTTTTTTGATTCACACATTTTTTTTGTATAGTTTATTGATTTATGCACTTATTATATGTATAGCACTGCACTTTGTTTATCTTGCAGTAAATAGCAATATGCACATAAATTAATAAATAAAGGATTGGGTCAATCACAGTTCACTACAAAAGTTTATAGCAGCATAGAATGGAGTTCTATGCAACTAAATTAGAGAAAACCTGGTAATTCACAAAATCAGCAATAAGCCAGAAATCTGGTGGCTGATTATGTCTCTGCCTTTGGTGATTGTAATCAGTTAGCACTGTTCCTAGTTCTCCATGTGGACTACAGAACAGCTCCTCCCTATGCTATGGAGAGGAGGAGAGGGAGAGGTGTTCTATGGTCCGGTGGGTTGACAACTCTGCTCCTCTATACATAAAGTACAATGAATGACCATTGTCACATTAGGATAGAACTTGTGTTACTGTCAGGATCGCCAGGAGAATAAGGATAACAGATAAAAACTTGTAAGTTACTTCCGGTTCCGGCGCCACATGGAGTAGCTGCCTCTCCCCTCAGCTCCCACAGCAATCCCGATAATCTGCCTACAAAATCACTCCAGAGGCATTTTCGGGCTTCCACGCATAGAGGATCGGGCTTCTCAGAGGACCGGGCTGACCTACATGGATCGGTTCATGGAGAAAGGCACCTCCCGCCCCTCCTCGGAGCATCGAGGCCCGGACGTGCCCATTTGTTTGGGCACGCCCGCACGTTCGGTTGCGCCCACGCGGCACGAACCTTCAGATCACACGAAGCCTGCAGAAATGGAGGTGAGCACTACCCCATCTCAGCTTCCCATCTTAGGCACAAGTGATACAGAGCGTATAGCTCAGGCAGTAGCTGCCCTGCTGGCACCCACCATCTCAGCCTCAGTAGAACAGGCTGTACAGGCAGGCATGCACAACTTTCAAAAAGAACTGAGGGAACAAGCTGAGAAACTCAATGAAGCAGAACTGCGCATCTCCAACTTGGAGGATGAGGCCGACCAATCTCATAAATCTGACCAGGCCCAAGACAAACAGATTAGATGGATAACGGAAAAACTTGAAGATCTAGAAAATAGATCCAGAAGATGTAACCTCCGTTTCATAGGGGTGCCAGAATCTCTCCACTCCGCAGCTCTGATTAATTTTTGTGGGTCTAAAATCCCAGAAGCCTTAGGCCTTCCTGGGCCGTGTACAGTGGAACGAGCCCATCGGCTGGGTGCACCTAAACCAGACCGCAATAACCCAAGACCTATAATCGCTAAATTTCTAAACTACGCAGACAAACATGAGATTCTACAAAAATATTCTCATCTTTGCCGACTACTCAGCCGAAGTAGTCAAGAGAAGAAAAGCCTTCCAACCGATCTGTGCAGAGCTATTCAAACGGAACATCAAATTTACTTTGGCGTTCCCCGCCATTCTACGTCTCAAAGCACCGAACGGAGATCAGCTTTCTTACCACGAGCCTTCAGAAGTGGATCACTACCTGCGCTCACTCCGTTTGGAGTCTTATGCAAGTATTGCAGCGAGAGATCCTTCTTCCTCATGCCTCACAGACCAGCGAAACCCCCGCAAAGATCCGCCTAAGCGCTTCAAACCAACAGGAGGGCAGGCAGCTGACCAACAACGGGCTTGATTCTCTTTTTCTATCCTCTTCTTCACTTAGAACATACTTATTCAAAGACGAATGT
This sequence comes from Glandirana rugosa, assembly GCA_018402905.1. Lineage (NCBI taxonomy): Eukaryota > Metazoa > Chordata > Amphibia > Anura > Ranidae > Glandirana > Glandirana rugosa. The sequence continues at coordinate 17,449 of BLSH010255327.1, forward strand.
TCACTATGTGCCGGAATTTCTAGACGGGGACATTGTCACCCTTGGATTCGGACCTCACTTTAGACCTCTCCACAGACAGGTTATAATTCTTTACAACCTCAGTCTCAATCACACTCCGCAGTTGTTGTAGTTCATTTATTCACTTACTCCTTTTTCCACATGATCCGTTCTCCCCTAAGCTTCAACCTCTGGGAGCTCACCACCTCAACCACCTCAACCCCACGGAGGAGTTTAGCACTATGTTCACAGGGTCCCTTTGCTACAGGGAACTGACTTAATGCAGTGAGTACATGTGGAAAAAAGGGAAGTCCCAAATATGGGTTTTGTATTGCTTTTTGTGTGAATTGGTCATGATTATTCAGTATATGCTCTTGTTATTGTTGTGCACACAAGGTTTCTTTGATTCTTCATCTCTCATTGGCTTTACCCCTCTCCTCACGTCCCTTCAGATGGCCCACCATGCCACTAGATACTCACCAAATCCCACTAGATCCCCTAAGAGCAAAAATACCTGCAACTTATCCTCCCATCCCCCCCTTTTATGAAAATTACTACCTGGAATGTTAAAGATCTTAGGTCCCCGATTAAACGTGCGAAAATCTTGAGGCACCTCAAAAGACCCCACACAGATATCGCCCTTATCCAGGAATCCCACCTTCCTCAATCTGACTTTCACCGCATGAAAAAATTCTGGGTTGGGACAGTCATGGGTTCAGAGGCTATTGGGCGTAAAGCAGGGGTCCTTATCCTAATTCGTAAAAACTTTCCAGGTAAAGATTTATCAGTTGACTCTGACTCCCAATATCGCCTGGTTTCAATCCAACTTAGCTGGAATGACGAAACAATCCAGATTTCTAACATATACGCTCCCAACAACCCTAACAAACAATTCTTTACGAGCCTTATGGCTCATCTTCTAAAACACCCAAACCTCCCTCACATCGTGGGTGGCGACTTTAATAGCATCATGCATGATTCCGACGATAGGTCCCAACCCAAAAAATCAGTTGATTCCCACAGACTCTCTGAACCAACCAACCTGGCATCAATGGTACACTCCCTGGGTCTGCAAGACCTCTTTAGACTCCAACACCCTACTGATAGGGAGTTCACCTTTTACTCTTCTCCCCATAAAGTCCTCACGAGAATTGACCATATATTTGGTACCGAGCACTGTATCCCTCTCATGGATCAAACTAATATTGAGGAAATAGCTATCTCCAATCATGCCCCAGTATCTCTATCGTTATTGGAACACAACCCGAATACATCCCCCAATCGTTGGCGTTTCCCAGCACATCTAGCCAAAACAGTCGATTTTCAGTCATTCATCTCAAAAGCCTGGGAGGAATATTCCCAAGTAAACGTGGAACACTTGGACAACCCAAACTTATATTGGGATGCAGGTAAAGCCTATCTTAGAGGCCGAATAATCTCCTATGCCTCTTCTCTTAAAAAACATAACATATCCAAATTCAAGGAGGCTAGCCAGAGACTTAAACTGGCCCAACGGGCCCTTTCTGATCTCAATTCAGATGCCAATTCTGCATCTTGGATGGCGGCCAAACGGGACTTTGATCACTGGGCAGACACATTGAAATTGTCTAGGAAAGCTCACTCAGATGCTGCCTTTTTTAAGTTTGGTAATAAGCCTGGGAAACTTCTTTCAAGACTATGCAGAGGGCCCTATACACCCACCCATATTCACTCATTACGCGATCCCATAGGCGCTATCAAAACCCAACCCCAAGAGGTGGCCAAAATCATGCATAATTTCTATACCTCCCTTTATGCATTAGACCCCGTAAACACCTCCAAAGCCAAGGAGTTTTTAGATAACTGACATCCAAATCAATCTGTACTGCTTATTATGTTTTTCTCTTGTCCTTCAATTTAGATATTTCTCAATGAAAATATGTGTATATTAATTGTCTCTGTACATGATTGGATTATGTGTATAACATATCATGGTTTTAATATAAGAGTAATGTACACTTAATTATTTTTATCAATAAATTATGGACATGCGTTTTGCTAATCAGCAGCACTATACTGTGTGTTTCTAAATGACTGGCCTCATTTAAAGTCCCAATTTTTCCTCTCCTTGCACTCATGATTCCAAGCTCTCCGATTTATGATAACAGCTGTTATGTTTATGTTTTATTATCACCTTTCTATTGTCGATTCCTACTTTGTAAAATTTCAATGCCACAGTGGCTTTATCAAGCCACTGTACTGTCTATATCCTGTATGATGTACAACTCTTCCAATAAAAATTTATTAAAAAAAAAAAAACTTGTGAGTTGTGAGAAAAAAAACTGGAATGCTCAGAAGAAACTCAGACAAAGGTAAGACATATTAATATTATTATTATACAGAATTTATACAGCACCAACAGATTGCACAGTGCTTTACAATGTGAGGGCAGACAGTACAGTTACAATACAATTCAATACAGGAGGAATCAGAGGGCCCTGCTCGTTAGAGCTTACAATTTTGGCGCTTACAATCTATGAGGGAGGGTCAAGTGAAACAAAAGGTAATAACTGTTGGGGATGAGCTGATGAAAAAAATGAAAGTACAATTGTTTGTTAGAGGCAGGATAGGCTTCTCTGAAGAAGAGGCTCAGGAAAAGTCCTGAAGGCGAGAGTGGGAGGAGGTAACAAGGGAGCTAGAGAGCAGGAGGTCTTGGGAGGAACGATTAGGTTGGTATTTTGAGACTAGTTTAGTGATGTAGCTGGGGGCTGAGTTGTGGGTGGCTTTGTAAGTTATTGTTAGTATTTTGAATTAAATTTGCTTGGTGAGTGGCAGGGAATGGAGGAATCAGCAGAGAGGTGTAGCAGACGCTGAGTGGTTTGTAAGGTGGATAAGTTTGGCAGCAGCATTCATGATGGACTGAAGGGGGGATAGTCTATGTAAAGGTAAGCCAAAGAGAAGGGAGTTGCAGTAGTCGAGGCGAGAGATAACCAGGGAGTCAATTAAGAGCTTTGTGGTGTCATTGGTTAGGAGGGGGTGTATTTTGGAGATGTTGCGGATGTTGAGGTGGCAAGATTTGTAAAGTAATTGGATGTGGGGCCAAAAGGAGAGTTCAGAGTCCAGGATAACACCTAGAACCCTGGTATGCGGGGATGGGTTGATGGTTGTGCCATTGCTCTTGACAGAGAATTCAGGGGAAGGGGCACATGGATCAGGAAATATTATGAGCTCGGTTTTGGACAGGTTGAGTATGAGGAAGTGTTGTAACATCCAGACTGATATGTTGGTCAGTAAATTAGTGAAGCGTTAGGAGACTGATGGAGTGAGCTGAGGGGTAGGGAGATAGATTTGGGTCTTGTCAGTGTAGACATAATAATGAAAGCTATGGGAGGCTGACCCAGGGAGGTGTATACTGAGAATAGGAGAGGTCCAAGAACAGAACCTTGGGGGACCCCGATGGAGAGAGGAAGAGGAGAGAAGGAAATAGAATTGTAAGCAGAAGAGTCGGGAGGGGGGCTGACCGGGCTACAGCCCTGGGGGTGCCCCCAAAAAGCACCGGGTCTCGGGCATGCAGAGGGCTATTATTTTCTCAGAGGGTCCAGAGCACCAGAGCTATAATTTTCTTACCTGTAGTGTCATTCTTGACACTTATTTGTTCACTATTTGTGGCATTTTGCCAATGATTACAAAAAAATTCAATCTCAGGATGTTTATTGTTCCAAGCCATTGTTTATCTTTCTTGTAAAAAAAATATATTTGCTGAGATTTTGTGAATTAAGCTGTAAAATGCACATCAAAATGTCCATAGATATAGTCCCTATTTAGAATATAGTACATACGGTCACTTTTGAATGAAATAGAAATATGCCACTTAAAATTGAATTTAATTATAGTTAGATAGTAAATTAACATTGTATTAAAAACAGTTGTAAATTTAAAAGACAATTCCGTTATTACAATAAATGTCAGGGTTCGGGTCCGGACTTGACCCGAACTTTGACCCGAACCCCGAACCCCATTGAAATCAATGGGGACCCGAACTTTTAGGCACAAAAATGGCTGTAACAAAGTCCTGGAAAGTCCTAGAGGTCTGCAAAAGCAAGGAAAATGGGGGTAAGGGTCGGACAAGTGCCCTACAAAGAAATGGGGATAGGGAAATAACTTAAAATATTTTTTAAGCTAAAATCACATAAAAAAATCAAAAATGGAGGAGGATGTGGAGTTGGAGGTTGAGGAGGCAGTGAAAGTGGCGGTGGAGGAGGAGGAGGAGGAGGTAGCCAACGCTGTTTTTTTTAATTTTTGGAATTTTTTTGTTTTTTTTTAAACCAGCTATGTAGATGCACATTTTAATTTTGTGCAAGAAACAATAATCTGTCCCTTTAAGCAACAGTAGGAACCTCTCCCTATAGAACTAGGAGATGATTTGAGATTCTAAAATCATCTCCAAGCTGTACAGGGAAAGCCTCCAGCTGTTGCTTTAAGGGAAATATTATTGTTCTAAAATCATTTTCAAAGTGTGTGGGAAAAGCCTGTTTCAGCTGCATAGAGCCATATTAGTGTTCTAAAATAATTTTCAAAGTGTGTGGGAAAAGCCTGTTTCAGCCTCATAGAGCCATATTAGTGTTCTAAAATCATCTTCAAAGTGTGTGGGAAAAGCCTGTTTCAGCCGCATAGAGCCATATTACTGTTCTAAAATCATCTTCAAAGTGTGTGGGAAAAACCTGTTTCAGCCGCATAGAGCCATATTAGTGTTCTAAAATCATCTTCAAAGTGTGTGGGAAAAGCCTGTTTCAGCTGCATAGAGCCATATTAGAGTTCTAAAATCATCTTCAAAGTGTGTGGGAAAAGCCTGTTTCAGCCGCATATAGCCATATTATTGTTCTAAAATTTAGAACAATAATATAGCTCTCTATACGGCTGAAAGAACAGTAATATGGCTCAATGCGGCTGGAAGAACAGTAATATGTGGTGGGAAGGTGAAAGGGGCTGTGGGATTTTATTGGTACCGACATAAGCTTACATAGTCAATTTCTTTAAAAACATAACGTTTATTTGTGTAGAAAAAACATATTAAAAATGAGATGTACGCTCAAAAACATGAACAGTATACAAAGATTATATATATTTTATCATACGGTCTATAGCAATGTGTTTCTCAACATGTTTTGCGGGAGATCCGCTTCTTCAGGAGATTACCACAATTACTTTTGACCAGACACTGAAATGATAGAAAAACTTTAATATACAGATCAAACCAATAAGTAATTACATAAAGGGCCCTGCAAGAAGGCCCACAGTGTATAAATATGTAACACCCAAACTTTTGTTCAGTCACAGTGATACACAAAATCCCACAACTGCTTACCATGTATATAGAACCACAGAGGTATAGTGATGAAAGCCAAAAAGAGACTCCCCTGGGGCGAGCATGGGAGGGTATACTGTTATAATAATTAAATGAAATAATGTTAGCTCTATATGGTATCAACAGTGAATATAAAAATACCTTCAAACTCCATATTAACCCAAAAAAAAGGGGAGGAAAATTAACAGCATTAAAATAGCCTAAAGCAGTGGGCTTTGTTCACTTATATAGTAATTCAATAATCCAATTTATATACCTTGTTTAGTAGAGCAGATAAATCATTTCATTGGGTTAATACAACCCTTTAAAAGCAGACAATTATTGTCTAAAGATGATATGCGGCAGTGGGAACAGCAGGGGCTAGTGTGATTAACCACTTCAATACCGGGCACTTAGGACACTTCCCGCCCAGACCAATTTTCAGCTTTCAGTGCTGTTGCGATTCGAATGAGAATTGCGCGGTCGTGCGACGCTGCACCCAAACAAACTTTTTGTCATTTTGTTCCCACAAATAGAGCTTTCTTTTGGTGGTATGTGATCACCCCTGCTGTTTTTATTTTTTGCGCTATAACAAAAAAAGCCCGAAAATTTTGAAAAAAAAAAAACATTTTTCTTTGTTTCTGTCACAAAAATTTGTATAAAGTACATTTTCTCCTTCGCTGACGTGGCTACACTGATGGGCACTGATGAGGCTACACTGACGGGCACTGATGAGGCAGTACAGATTGGCACTGATGAGGTGGCACTGATAAGGTTGCACTGATGATGGGCAAATATGCAGCACTGATGGGCGGCACTGACAAGCAACACTGATGGGCACTGATACGTGGCACTGATATGCAGCACTGATGGACACTCCTAGGCGGCACTGATAAGTGGCACTGGGCACTGATGGGCACTGTTAGGGGGCACTTTTAGGTGGCACAGGTGGGCACTTTTAGGTGGCACAGGTGGGCACTTATAGCTGGCACAGGTGGGCACTGATAGCTGGCACAGGTGGGCACTGGTGTAACAAGCACTGTTAGGGATGGCACTGGCAGGCATCATATATGGGCACAGTGCCATCCCTACAGTGCATAATATGGCCCTTACCTGGTGGTCTAGTGGGGGCTCCCTGGTGGTCCTGGGTGGCCTCTGCATGACTTCCCTGGTGGTCCTGGGCGGCCTCATTGCGCTGTCCGGGAGGGGGGCTCCCTGGGGGTCCTGATCCGGCTCCCTGGTGGTCCAGTGGGGGTGATCCTGAGGGTGGCTGCGCTGATAAACGTTCAGCGCAGCCCCCTCCTGTCAGAAGAGCAGCCGATCGGCTCTCCGCTGCTCAGGTCTGCAGACCTGAGCAGAGGAAAAGCCGATCAACGGCTCTTCCTATTTACACTGTAATCAGCCGTGATTGGTCACGGCTGATCACATGGTAAAAGGCTTCGGATCGAAGCCTTTTACCTCGGTCGGTAATGCGGTGGGTCAGACTGACCCACGGCACCACCGATCGCCGCGATGCACGCCCCCAGGGGCGCGCGATCACGCATTATCCTGAGGACGTCAATAGACGTCCAGTCAGGATAATGAACCCCCCGCCCGGACGTCATTTGTCAATGCGCCGGGCGGGAAGTGATTAATAAGCCTCAAAGAAGGGCCCAAGGTAAAATGGAATGTAGCAGCGGTCTATATAACAAAAAAAAGGGGGGGAAGATATTAATAAGAGAGTATTATAAATAGAACAGTAACACTGCGCTCCTTATTAACAAATATATAAAGTGATTAAAAATGGAAATAAAGCAGCTGCTATAAATATATAAAAAACTCAGAAGGTCAGCTATATCCGTGATAGTGAAAGCAGCGCTAAAACTGGATATATATTGTGCAAAACAATTTAGTGCAAAAAATATAAACAAAGTGCTAGTGCAAAAAAGTCTCAACAGTGCAATCCTCAATGAAGTGCAAAGGTATGTCCTCTTTGAATCAAACAGCCAACTTGCTTCAAAGCTGAGTCCTTCACCTTCAATCACTTAAATGCAAAAACCAAGGTGGTGGTGCAAAAAAATCAATTGTGCAACATTGAATAAAGTGCAGGGATAAATACTCCTTAACCACTTATCAACCGGAAGGTTTTGCAGCTTTAGGACCAGAGCACTTTTTTGCGATTCGGCGCTGCGTCGCTTTAACTGACAATTGCGCGGTCGTGTGACGTTGCACCCAAACAAAATTTGCGTCCTTTTTTTCCCACAAATACAGCTTTCTTTTGGAGGTATTTGATTGCCTCTGCGTCATTTCTTATCGCCGCTATAAACAAAAGAAGAGCGACCATTTTGCAAAAAAAACCAAATTTCTTATTTTTTGCTAAAATTCAAATAAAAAAAAATATAAAAAAACATTTTTTTTCACCGTTTTTGGCCGATTTATATAATTCCTCATATTTGTGATAAAAAAAATCACAATCGGCGTTTATTGATTGGTTTGCGCAAAAGTGGCCGTGTTTACGGATGGTGAGAATTCTTTTCTGGGGTTTTTATTTTTTTTTTTTTTTTTACTAGTAATAGCGGCGATCTGCGATTTTTAGCGGTAATGCGATATTGGGGCGGACATGTCGGGCATTTTTGACACTTTTTTGGGACCAATGACATTTATCCTTATCCTTATTGGTATTTTCCCCTTTTTGCCCTTCCTTTTTGTTCTTTTTGTTCTTCTCTCCTTTTTTGCTTTTTACCGTTATGTCCACTGGCTGTGAAAAGACTCTCCCATAGGAGGGGTGGAAGGGATCTTAACTTCCATCCTTACCTTCAGTCTGGTCTACCGCCCATTAATCCACCAGTGGTATGCTGGGGTGATGGGCGACCTGTCGTCTGCGATGTGAATCACATTTATAACATAGTAGCAATTTGCATTTGAGATGTGTGTGAATCAAGGTGAACGTAGAGAGGAATGCGATGAAGATGACATCTAGTGGATAACTAGGAATATGACACCATCAAGGGACTATTTAACCCAGGCCACTTCCGCCCCTCCTCTAGCTCCGAGGAAGTCTGCAATTGGTCAGACGAAACGCGTCAGCATCGCGTCACCTGACGTCTCCTATGACGCATCTGAACCCGCCCTCCACCCTGGAGAAGCCTCCCACACGCTCCGTACACGCTGCCTGAATCAGCTGGAGCTGAGGCGGATCTGTCACGCTGCAAACGCTATTTCCCAC
>BLSH010255327.1:34914-55141 GCA_018402905.1 Glandirana rugosa
TCCTGATAGACCGATTTACTTTGAACGACAAAATTTCACAAAAATTACATTCGCGTTAGCCACGACAAACTTATTTACAGATATGGAATTCACTATGTGATACACTTTAAAACAGCAAGTTTCATTTAGCCAGATAGTCCTACCGCTCGGCCCTCCAACGCTCCTCTCCTCCACATCCAGAGCGTCACAGCCGTCGGTACAAACATTCGCCTCAGGCAGCCGTGCGGCCACGCCCTGACGTTTCGTCACTTCCGACTTGATCACAGGGACCTTTGCACTTCATTGAGGATTGCAATGTTGAGACTTTTTTGCACTAGCACTTTGTTTATATTTTTTGCACTAAATTGTTTTGCACAATATATATCCAGTTTTAGCGCTGCTTTCACTATCACGGATATAGCTGACCTTCGGAATAAGAGAGTATTGTATATGCTGTATGGTAATAGAGTGCAACACCGTTCACACAGACAGTGCCATACCTGCCAGTGAGGCCATGCGTCCCACACAAACGCAGGAAAAGCACTGTCAAACAACTGATGAATATACAAAAGGATGAATGGGCTTCTGAAAAAGAAAGAAAATTGTCGGGGATTCATTCTTATAGTTCACCACTTAAATAACCCAGGCTTTTCCAACACACTTTGAAGATGATTTTAGAACAATAATCTTTCCCTTAAAGCAACAGCTGTAACCTTTCCCTGTACAACTTGATGATGATTTTAGAAGAATAATCTTTCCCTTAAAGCAACAGCTGGAACCTTTCCCTGTACAACTTGATGATGATTTTAGAACAGTAATCTTTCCCTTAAAGCAACAGCTGGAACCTTTCCCTGTACAACTTGATGAATGAAACATAGAAAAGTGTCGGCAGAAAAAGACTGAGTAGTCCATCGAGTCTGCCCCTTTTTATTTATTTTTTTTTTTTTTTTATATTTTTTTTTTTTACATTAACCTTGTTGTTTGACTATGGATTTATGTTTATCCCAAGCATGTTTAAAGCCATTTACTGTTGACTGTCTCACAACCTCTGTTGGTAGTTTATTCCAATCATCAACCACCCTTTCAGTAAAATAATACTTTCTAAGATTAGTTTTGATGATTTTAGAAGAATAATCTTGCCCTTAAAGCAACAGACTCTACCTAGTCCAGTCAGATTGTTCTGTGCAGCAGGATGAGGTGTGCAATCTGTCCCTCAAAACAGCAGTACTAGTATCTCTCCCTAGTCTACAATCAGATTGTGCTGTAATGCAGGATGAGATGTTCTGCAATCTGTCCCTCACAGAGCCAGCAGCATCCTCTCCCTAAACTATCCTGAGAGCATATGACATGCAGCACAGTGACTCCAGCTCCATATAGAGGTTGGGTCACATGGTGCACTGGCCAATCACAGCCATGCCATTAGTAGGCATGGCTGTGATGGCTTCTAGGGAAAACCGGTGAAACACTTGATTGGCTGCCCTTGGCAGCTTTTCAACACGTGGACTAAAATACCAGAACCCCGGACCCGAACCCGGACTTTTTTTGAAAAGTCTGGGTTCGGGTCCCGGACGCCCAAAAGTTCGGTACGGACCCAAACTTTACAGTTCGGGTTCGCTCAACTCTAATCATTAATTAAACTATATCTATAGACAAAGAGTTTTTTTTGTAGCTTTGACTACAGTTGGGGGAGATTAGAACCCCTGGCATGTTTTATAAGCTGACTGTATCCCCACTAGGTAGATTTAACCTATCTATTTGACCTGGTGACCACTGTTACTAAAACAGAAAGTGATGGGAAATCCAAAATTTTACAGTTACCCCAAGAATAAGATATAAAGAGGAAACATTCTCCAAATGAGGCGCTTGTTCTTGTGACAATTGAGAGGACTACTCTTAGCTTTTAGAGAATTCTTCTCACTTGCTGTTGTGTCTCTTGGACATAAAATGAAGGGTAATCTCCCCAAAAGAATACAGAGAGCAGGGGCTTAAACCTTCCCTGTTCTACTAAAAACTATCTGGCCAGAGACTACTGCAGATATTAGGCTTTATGCAGTTTTTTTCAGGGGTTGTAGATGGCTTATGCTCCTTTTCAATATTCTATATTTGAAAATGTGCCCCTACAAAGGTAAAGAAGGGAGAGTCTGAAAATAAGGGGTTCAGGGATGTAATGCTGTGGATTTTAAGGTAACTCTAATCAGCAACAGAATCGATTTTGAGAAAAAAATAGATTTTCAGCAGAGCATCACTGTTCACACAGGGAGTGACACAATACAATTGTTATGTTTTAGGGGGTAGAGGATATTGGCACCAGGATCAGCTAGTAGTGGTCACACTGGAGTAACATATATTTTTTATGGCCTTTGCTTTTCTCTAGGAGGTAGATATAATAAAAAGCAAATAAATGAAATCCATTTTATTTACCAGTTTACAAAAATACCTAATTATCCATTTCACGTGTAGCCTCACTTGCATTATATTTTAGAGTAAATGTTTTCCATTTACAAAAGGGATACATCATTTTTTGTACATATTTTTGTTCAAAAGATACAAAAAATGTAACCAAAATATTTTAAATATTTTTTTTAACTCTAACACACATAACATTTTAAGGGCTCATGCACACTGTAGCTGATAAACTACCATTTTTGGTCTTTTGGGCGTTTTTTTTAACATTCCAAAAATGCCCCTTTATGTTATCTTATGTGTCCATGCACACATGGACATTAATTGTCGTTTAACAGCAGTGGCATTTTTGGGCTGTTATCAGAAAGCCCTGAATTGGCGTTCAAAAGTCATTCTTCTGACCACAAAAAATGGTAGACACCGATAAAAACGCTGATTAACGCTCATAAACGCTGGTAAACTACCATTTATCGGCGTCCGGCGTTTTTTGTAGTCAATGGAAGCTAATGAAGTAAAAAAAAAATGCTCAAAAATGTCGACGCCGATAAACGCTGCTTACAAAACGCTGCAAAAGAACGTTTTCTAAGCAGCGTCTCCTGCCCAATGCCCAGGGAGCCCAGAGAGTGTCCATTGTGCATGGAGCCTTAATATACATATTTCTTTTTTTTTTCAGCAAGCGAAGGGAGCTCCTGGCTCTTTTTCACATGTTTACCAAGAAAGTCTTTACAGCTTTTCTGAAAACAAGGTCTTTGCTTGCTGAGTCAGAAAGACTACCCCCTGTCCTGCTCTTTAGGGCTCAATGCTAAAGTTTCAATTAAAGAGAAGCAGCAAAAAATGCTCCCTCATCCATGTTATACATGAACCTTGAATTTAATATTTATTTATAATGCAATTTTTTTTTTATAAATAGTAATAAAATATTGGCACATCTGTTTTAAACATATTTCTTTAAATAAAATTGACCAAACCATTAAAATTACCCTTTACCAATAATATAGTTATATCCTCATTTGTGAGTTTATACTCTTATCTATCTGGAACCTTAAAAAAAAAAAAAGAAAAACTTAAGTAAGGAAAAACTGAAAATTGTTTCATACTTACCGTAATTTTCCTTTCCTGGCGCCTATCCATGGCAGCATACCTGTGATATAGCTCCGCCTTGACTCCTCCCTCAGGACCAGTGAATAGCATAAAGTAAAGACATAGCCCTTCCCCCAACATTCTCCGTAATATAGAATACCGAGGGTGGGGCATATGCTGCGATGGATAGGCGCCAGGAAAGGAAAATTACGGTAAGTATGAAACAATTTTCCATTTTCCTGGCACCTCCATGGCAGCATACCTGTGATAAATAACTTGCATACACGGGTGGGTTGAATGCAAAAACAAAAGAAATTGAATTAGAAACTGTCATAGCCACCTGCATTGCTCTTCTTCCGAAATCCACTGGAGTAAGAGCCACCAGGTCGATGCGGTAATGCCTGAAGACCAGGTTGCGGCCCTACAGACTGCCCTCATTGCCCAAGAGGCTAAAACTAGTTGAATGAGCATTCAGATGAGAAGGTGGTTCCATGTTCCTTATCCTGTAAGCCTTCTGTATCATCTTTACAATCCAGGACGCCAGGGTTCGGCTGGAGGCCTCCTTGCCTCTGTTCTTTCCCCATGGAATAACAAGTAGTCTCTCTGAGCTTCTGAAACTTTGTGTTGCTTCCAGGTACCCTCTAAGAACTCTGGAAACATCTAACTCCTGGCAGGGTTCTGGATCTGAATCCATAAACACCGGTAATGACCATGGCTTTGCTAAGTAGGTAGGTGTAGTAACTTTTGGTGTAAAACCCCTGATAGGGCGAAGTTCCACTCTATCCAGAAAAAAGGAGATGTGTCCGTCCCCTATTCCCAAGGCGTGTAGCTCTGAGATCCTTCTGCCGGAAGTAATGGCTAGCAGAAAAGTTACTTTTAGGGTCAGGTTCCAAATTAAGGATTCTTCAATAGGTGTAAAAGGATGGCTGGATAGGACCACTGGAACCAGCGGGAGATCCCATTTAGGAAATGAGTGCCTGCAAGGCGGTCTAATCTTCAGTACTCCCCCAAAGGAATTTTATCACTAGGGGTTCCTCCTCCCACCTTTTATTGGTTGCTGCCGATACTTGCACCTTTAATGTAGCTAGGCCGAGACCTAGGTTGAATCCTGCCTGCAGGAAATCCAGTATCTTTGATGTAGATGGGTTTACTGGGTCAAAGCCAGCTTTAGTGGCATATGTAGAGAACTTGTCCCAGATTCTTGTATATATCATGTTTGTTGCAGGTTTCCTGGCACTAAGGAGGATAGAAATGATGCTCCGAGAGCAGCCTAATGATTGAAACCTCCTCCTCTCAATCGCCACAGCCGAAGATCCAGCCTCAGCGGGTTCGGATGTGATATTCCCTCCTGCATCAGTAGGTGTGGAGATGCCGGAATCCTGATGGAAGGGCTCATGCTGAGGTGCATGACTAGTGGAAACCATGGCCTTTTCGGCCAGTAGGGTAAGATTGCCAGGATCTGTACTGGCTTCCTCAGGAGTCTGAGTAGAATCCTTGAGATGAGTGGGCGGGGAGGAAAGGCGTAAGCCACTGTAAAGTTCCATGGGTAAGAGAGGGCGTCCACCTCCTCTGTCTGTGGGTGAGGAAGGAGAGAGACAAACCTCCTGAGCTTCGAATTTTCTGGAGATTTAAAGAGATTCACTTGTGGAGGCTGCCAAAGGCTCATGATTTGGTGAAATACATGAGGGTGTAGAGACCATTCGTTGTTGCTGACAAACTTCCTTGATAGGCTCTCTGCCTCCTTGTTCAAACTCGCTGGGAGATACATTGCCTTGAGGTCTAGGAGATTTTTCTCTGCCCAGATCATGATTGGCTCCACTTCCCTCAAGAGCGTCCTACTGCAGGTACCGCCCTGTCTCTGCAGATAGGCCACTGCCGTCATGCTGTCCGGACGCAGAAGCACTCTCTGTCCCTTGATGCGGGTTGTTAATGAAACTAGGGCCAGGAAGGCCGCCCTCATCTCCAGTATGTTGGACACTACCCCTTCAGGGTGAAAGGACCATCTTCCCTGTGTCCTGGTATCTTTGCAATGGGCACCCCAACCGTGTTTGCTTGAGTCCAATGTAACTGTGATCCAGGAGAGGGAACCCAATGTACGAGATCTTGAGAGGTTCTGCAGATTGGTCCACCAGTGGAGGCCCCTGCACATGCTTGCCGATAACAAGATTCTCTGGGAGAGATGCTGCTTCTTCCATTGTGCCAGGAAACCTACTTGAAAGTGTCTCAGGTGTCTCAGGCTGAGGCACTGCGAGGCCGTCAAATGTGACTTCATAATCTTGGGCATCCTCTGGCTGATTTCTTCCGCCTTCTGCTGGGGCAATGATACTGTGCCCTGCCGTGTATTGATCCAAGCTCCCAGGTGCACCATGTGTTGAGATGGTGACAACTGGCTTTTCTCGCTGTTTATGAGCCAGCCCAGTTCTGCTAGGGAACTGAACAGGATATCCCTGTGAGCGATGAGTTTGTTTGGAGTTGGGTTGTCGTCCTTCAAATCTACCAATATCATTCAATCTCCTGGTTGTACGACCTGAATTATCTTCTGGAGAGATTCCATCTTGAATCTCTTGAGATAGATGTATTTTTTGAGTTTTTTTAGGTCTATAACTGGTTTCCAACCACCTGTTTTCTTTTGAACCAGGAAAAGTGTCGAATAGAACCCTAAAAAGCGTTCCGATGAGGGAACCGGTACTACTGCCTTCTGTACCTGCAGGGATGATATGAACTGATCTAGAACCAGTGCCTTTTGTCGAGAGGTTGGAGTCTGAGTCCTTCTGAATGAATTTTGAGGAGGCCGATGAGAAAAAGTCCAGGAGTGCCCAAACTGGATTGTGGACAGGACCCACTGATCTTGACACACCCTGGACGAGGCTGCCAGAAAAGATCTCAACCGGGCCCCCACCTGGGGAGGCTTGGTACTTCTGGCCTTTAAAAGGACTTTGCCCCCTCCTGGGGAGTGGAGAGGGACTTATTTCTCTTAGCTCCCTGCCCTGCCGGTTCTGCCTATAGTCTTTGTAGCCTGTTTGGCAGAGTCTTGAAAGGTAGGTTCTAGACCTCCGAGATTTTCTGTCTTGGGGAATGAGACCAGATTTTCCTCCTGTTACTCGGGAAATTGCTTTGTCCAATCTTTCTCCAAATAAGGATCTCCCATCAAATGGGATTTTGCACCAACTTTACTTGGAGGCTAAGTCGGCTGTCCAAGATTTCAGCCATAGGGCCCTCTTGGCCATTACGAATGCAGCATAGAATTGGCTGAACACCTAATCATGTCAATGGCTGCTTCTCCCACAAAATATGCGGCCAACTTGAGTTCCTCTAGGGTCTTGGCTATGTCATCCTTGGGAGCATCTTGCCTTATTGCTGTTTCCACGTTCTCAGTCCAGACCCTGATGGCATTAGAGACAGAGGTCAATGCAATAGCAGGTCTGTAGGCTGCTCCCTAAGCTAGGTAACTCCGCTTCAGATCCAGGTCAATCCTCCTGTCTAAAGGATCTTTGAATGATGTGGAATCCTCCATAGGCATGGTTACATTCTTTGCCAGACGCGCCACCGCCGCGTCCACTACCGGCATTGCGCTAAAGAATTGAGCGTCTGAGTCCACCAAGGGGTACAGCTTGGAGAAATGGCTCAGGGAGAGCTTTTTTATCTGTTTTGTTTAATTCATCATGAATGATCTCCTGGATCTCCCTCATAAGCGGGAACACCACCTGCTTTCTCTTGAGGAATGGAAAATAAACCTTCACCTTGGGTGGCAGCTCTACCGGATCCTCCCAGCCTATAGCCTCCTTTACGGCCTCTGAGTCCTCTGAGGACTCAGCTGAAGAGTCGTCCGGAGGTTGGTCCCCTGCCACCCGCACCGAGGCAGGATGAGGGGTACTGGCTGTTTATGGCCATGGGATATTGGGATCTGTCTCATGCACCCCTGTGCTTGGAGAGGCTTGTCTCTCGGCCATTAAAGCTGCCAGTTCCGAAAAGGAATCTCTCATAGTCTGTTTCAGGAGATTGACCACTTGCCGACTTTCCAATTCTCTATTGGCTGCATAATCTCTAAAGCAGTCTCTGCAGACCAATTTGTCTGGGAGTGGAGTTGCACCACATGCCCAACATTTCTTTGCGGCTGGCCTGGCTGGGGGAGACGGGGAGTAATAGGACCTCCTGAATCTTGACCTCTCTGATGATCTATGCCGCGAGGAATGCGACCTTCGCTCCGGACTGTGATAGTCATGATGCCTTGATGACTTCCTTGACTGTTTAGAAGGCACAGGGCTGAAACAGACAAAATTCCGGTCAAATAATATTCTTCTTTTTTTTTTTTTTAATACTTACCTGCAGATGGTCCCATACCTTTTGGTCTTGTGTGGATCTTTTCCTCTTGATGAATGGCTCATGGTGAGGGCCGAGGGATCAGCTAGAAATAGAAAATAGAAAGAAACAAATATTAATGGGAGAGTACTGTCCCTTTAAGAGAGAGAGAGGAAGAGAACCAATAGAAGGGGTGTAAACTAAAAAAAAGACCATTACCAGGCAATAATTAGAGGGAGCCCTGCAGGGCCGACCTGGTCAGAGTGCAGCTGCTTACTGTGAAGAAGGAGATGTTTTTTATATGCTCCTTAATGAAGGTCACCACCCCCCCCCCCACCACCGGGCTAAGGGACCGAAAAACACAGGGTTCCCTTAGCCAAGATGACGCCGACTGCCTCCCTGCCGGACCGTGCATGCACCCGCCATGCGTGCCAAATGAGGCCTCGAGGAGCGCAGGAGCCTCCCGCACTTCCTGATCGCGCGCGCGGAGGCTCCACCTCCGGATGGCACACCTCGGGGCCCCCGAAAGAAAGTAATCGGGGTCCCCAAAAAAGAAAAAAAAAGGATATGGCAGCAACATAGAGGGGAAAAATAGAGCCATCCAACAGTGCAAGGCAAAAACCGAAAAAGGTGAGCAGGAGGAATGGCAGCCTAACTGTCGGCTGCAGAATCAACAGACTTAAAAGGGATGTTTTTTTTTTTCTTTTTTTTAAAGGAAAAGCAAAGAAAGCCTTAAAAAGGGGACGAGGAACCTGAAATAAAGAAAAAATGAAATGAAGCTGATTCCCCAGCCTGTGTACCGCATTCATGTGTTAGGATCCGCTGCAGACTGCGTTCCTGTGAGAAAACTCTGCTCTTACCTCGAAAGATCAACAAAAGGGGTTCCCTGCCTTATTAGCGCTAAGAGCGGCCCAAGGACATGGACTGCGCATGGGAGAAGATGAACGCGGCGGATGCTGCCGAAGGCAGAGGTAGGGACTTACTGCTGCTTCTTCGCTGATTCAAGAGGTATGAGGAAAAAAAGGAGAATGTTGGGGGAAGGGCTATGTCTTTAATTTATGCTATTCACTGGTCCTGAGGGAGGAGTCGAGGCGGAGCTCTATCACAGGTATGCTGCCATGGAGGTGCCAGGAAATCATGTTTTTCTACACAGATGTGACATAGGCAGTCAAGACTGCTGCTAGAAATCCAGAGGACCCTGTACAGCTTACCAGACAGTTCCCCCTACCCCCCAGCCTGGGTGGGTGTGTGGGTGCGGGTGTATGGCCTTGAACACAGCTCCATCCACTGGGTATTTATCAACAGCACTGTCTATACACATTTGTTAAGAGGTTGAGATAGCTATTTAAGTGGTTGTCATTAGGTTATTAAAAATAACTTTTTTATATGTATAATTAATTATAAATATGTGAATACTCATATTTTCATATGTACATATTTACTTCTTAACAGTGCAGCACAACAACACAACTCAGTCTCTAAGTGAGTTATTCTGTAATTGTTTTTATCACAGCTGTCATTAAACAATTAGGCCAATTTCTTCTATGTCTGACAAGCAGATAGCTACTCGGAAGATTTATAAATATTTATTAGACATGAGTAAAGCACAATGCACAAACATGGATTCAATGATCATGCTGATTTTCCAGATATTTTGGCTGTTAGTACTGTTTTGGCTGTTAGTTTTTTTTCTATTTTCAACTATTGGTGGCGTTTTGCAGGGTCCTATGTTGCCTTGCAGGTCCTTACATCTTCCAGTGTGCTTGGATTTCCTTTCTTGCAGTCAGAAAATGTTATATCATCATTTACACATTTAATTTCTAATCTCTGCAAGGGCACAAGAGTTACCTGTGTGCTGGCGCAAGACATTTCCTCTTGGTGCTGTCCGGTGCCATCATGACCGACAGAGAGTGCAGCAAATGTGGTGAAGTGCTGTCATTAAGTGTCACAGCGTCACTGACGTCACTATGATACTAAAAGCCAGCTTTCTCAACTAGCTGTTATTTGTGCTGCTCAGATTATTATCATTGTCCTAAAACTGCACAGGCAGAGGTAATTTTCACACATATTCCCACAGTACGCAACTGGTGACAGGCCGGGTCAATCTGATGACAGAAGGGCACAGTTTGGGAGTAATGGAAGAATTTGTAGATTTGCTTGTGGGCATATTGCTGCTTGGCCTTTTGGTGACATAACAACTCTGCATATGGAAGAATGTATCATCTACCTAACGTTTAAAACTATAATTTTATCTTATTGTTTATAGTTACGGACATCATCATTCTTCAGATCTCCTATATGGTCTAAGATGATGATACTGCTGATTTGTTTTTACACCATACAGAATTGTGTTGTAAAAGAATTTCATCTTTCCCTCGTTAACTATCATCATCAGCAGCCTCCCAACCCAGTTGATTGAATCATGATGCACCCAATAAATAAATAAATAATTAATTCTGTTCTTTCTTCTTGGTTGGCTGGACCATGATACTGATAATGCTCTATTGTTACACCTGTACATAAATAAATAATGAAATATCTGTGCAATGTTACTGTTATGCAACTTAGTTATCACACACCCCATACACTGAAATGCTGGGGATGCTGGAATTTGCATGCTGTAAGCAGGACTCTTTTATCCAGATTAGCTGAAGCCGAACTACACAGCCCAAAAAGACTGGTAAAGGTGTCTGAGTATTTAAAAAATGAAAAAGTCCAGGGACATGGAGGTAGATGGGAGAGACTGTGTTGGAGGCTGTCAGATCTTGACCCCATTACATGCCTGACGAAGGGGTCCTGCATGTCTCCAAAATGTTGCACTACACCATTTTGTGATGTGGTCTTTCTTAAATAAAATATGTTTGGACAAAATTGATGATACTTGGTGTGCAGGCCAATATCTACATAATGTGTTGGAGACCGGACGCGAGAGAGAGAGAGCAGAGTGGATCCACATGGGCCCAGGCCAGATCAGGCCAAGCAGGGAAGTTGCAAAAGCCTCCAGAGAGCTGATCATCCTGAGGAGCAGGTTAGCAGAACCTGCGGGCAGGTGCACCGGGTCATCGCCATCTTCACAGTTGTACCAGAGGAGGACAAAGGGGGCCCCCCTCCAAATGGAAGGTCATTGCTTCGACCTGCTGAGTGGGTTCCTAACCCACACAAAGCTGCCATTGTCTTCAAGCCCGTTTGTAGTTTTCAGCTGCTTGAGTTCAGAGCAGTTTACAATACAGGCCTCTATCTTTAGGCACAAACACTATAGCCCATCCAGTGCTGCAGCCTACCATCCTTACTGTCTATATGAACACTGCCTGCAGGATACCCTTTTTGCCACCCTGTTAGGCAGGAACTCTGCACACACTTCATTTCAGACTCAAGCTATCCAAGAAACAAATTAGCTTTTTCAAGTGCTGGTTTCCATTTAAAGGGACACAAGTACTGGTTTCCATTTAAAGGGACATACTTCAGCCAACATCTGTCCCCCCCCCCCCTTCTTTCCAAAGCAACCCCTGTTACCATCTGATGTCCACAAAGTGACTCTTCACTCTACCTGTGTTTACTAAAGGGGAATTTCATTAGCTATTTTACCATCACTTCGGTAACTTCTTCTTCAAATAGACTACATCCCTATTGTGCACCAGTGTATAGATCCCAACTAGCTGCCAGACGAGTTCTTCACATGTTTAGGGTATCTGATGGAAAATGTACAGTCAGGTCCATAAATATTGGGACATCGACACAATTCTAATCTTTTTGGCTCTGTACACCACCACAATGGATTTGAAATGAAACAAACAAGATGTGCTTTAACTGCAGATTTCAGCTTTAATTTGAGGGTATTTACATCCAAATCAGGTGAACGGTGTAGGAATTACAACAGTTTGTATATGTGCCCTTTTTAAGGGACCAAAAGTAATGGGACAATTGGCTGCTCAGTTGTTCCATGACCAGGTTTGTGTTATTTCCTCATTATCCCATTTACAAGGAGCAGATAAAAGGTCCAGCGTTCATTTCAAGTGTGCTATTTGCATTTGGAATCTGTTGCTGTCAACTCTCAATATGAGATCCAAAGAGCTGTCACTATCAATGAAGCAAACCATCATTAGGCTGAAAAAACAAAACAAACCCAACAGAGAGATAGCAAAAATATTAGGAGGGGACAAATCAACTGTTTGGAACATCCTTAAAAAGAAAGAACGCACCGGTGAGCTAAGCAACACCAAAAGACCCAGAAGACCACGGGACAACTGTGGTGGATGACCGAAGAATTCTTTCCCTGGTGAAGAAAACACTCTTCACAACAGTTGGCCAGATCAAGAACACTCTCCAGGAGGTAGGCGTATGTGTGTCAAAGTCAACAATCAAGAGAAGACTTGTGTCGATGTCCCAATATTTATGGACCTGACTGTACTTGCCTAAATTCTGAGAGTTAAACCATGTCTCTTGTCACTGAGCTTGACCTGTGTTTGTTCATTTCTTCTTTTCTTTTTTTTAAACAAAAAAGGTTTATTAACCGCTTGCCGACCGTCGATCAGCAATTGACGGTGACAAGTTGGCTCTCCTGCGCAAATCGCCGTCATACGACGGCGGCCGCGGGATCGAGCCTAGTGAGCGCGTGTGCGCCGCCGGGGGCGCGCCCGCGCGCTCACTGTGTTCAGGGAGGGCCAGGGAGCGGGTGCGGCGGCTTCGATTTTTATAGCACTGATCGCTGTATAAATGTCATTGGTCCCAAAAAAGTGTCAAAATGGTCCGACATGTCCGCTGAAATATCGCAGTACCGCTAAAAATCGCAGATCGCCACCATTACTAGTAAAAAATTAAAAAAATAAAAAAACCCCAAAAATGAATTCTCATCATCCGTAAACGCGACCACTTTTGCGCAAACCAATCAATAAACGCCGATTGCAATTTTTTTATCGCAAATATGAGGAAGAATATAAATCCGTCAAAAACGGTAAAAAAAATGTTTTTTTATATTTTTTTTTTGATTTGTATTCTAGCAAAAAGTAAGAAATTTGGGGTTTTTTCAAAATTGTCGCTCTTTTGTTTATAGCGGCGATCAGAAATGACGCAGAGGGGATCAAATACCACCAAAAGAAAGCTCTATTTGTGGGAAAAAAAGGATGCAAATTTTGTTTGGGTACACCGTCGCACGACCGCGCAATTTTCAGTTAAAGCGACGCAGTGCCGAATCGCAAAAAGGGCTCCGGTCCTAAAGCTGGAAATCCTTCCGGGGCTAAAGTGGTTAACCACTTCAATACTATGCACTTATAACACTTCCCTACCAGACCAATTTTCAGTTTTCAGTGCTGTTGCGCTTTGAATGACAATTGGGCGGTCGTGCGACGCTGCACCCTAACAGATTTTTTATAATTTTGTTCCCACAAATAGAGCTTTCTTTTGGTGGTATTTGATAACCCCTGCGGTTTTTATTTTTTGCGCTACAAATAAAAAAAGACCGGAAATTTTGAAAAAAAAAAATTCTCTATTTTTGTCACAAAACTTTGTAAATAAGTAAATCTTCTCCATCACTGGTGGGCACTGATGAGGCTACACTGACGGGCACTGATGTGGCAGTACTGATTGGCACTGATGAGGCGGCACTGATGATGAGGCACTTATATGACACAATGATGAGCACTGTTAGGCGGCACTGATAATCAGCACTGACGGGTACTGATAGGTGGCACTGATATACAGAACTGACGGGCACTGATATGCAGCACTGACGGACACTGCTAAATGGCACTGATGGGCACTCATAGACAGCACTGATTGGCACTCATAGGCAGCACTGGGCACTGATAGGTGGCACTGATGGGCACTGATAGGTGGGCACTGGTAGGTGGCAATGGTGGGCACTGATATGTGGCACTGGTATGCATTGATAGGGGCACTGGTGGGCATATATACTGATAGGGGCTCATTCCCTGGTGGTCTAGGGTGGCATCTGAAGGTGGCACTGAGTGCCATCCACATTGGGCACTATGTCTCTTACCTGGTGGTCTAGGGGGTCTCCCTGGTGGTCCAGATTGGCTCCCTGGTGGTCCCTGGTTGGCTCCCTGGTGGTCCTGGGTGGGCACATCCCTGGTAGTCCCAGGGCAGGCTCCCTGGTGGTCTAGTGTGGTGATCCAAGGGGGGGCTGTGCTGATAAATCATCAGCACAACCCCCCCCTGTCAGGAGAGCCGATAAACGGCTTTCCTGTGCTACACTGTGACCAGCCGTGATTGGTCACGGCTGATCACATGGTAAAGTGCTTCAGATCGAATCGCTTTACCGAGATCGGTAATGCGGGGGGTCAGGCTGACCCCCCACACCACCGATCGCCACGATGCGCGCCCCCCGGGCGCGGGGCGGCATTTTATCCTGAGGACGTCATTTGACGTCCAGTCAGGATAATTGAACCACTTCCCGGCCGTCATTCTGCATACGGCGGTCGGAAGTGGTTAAGGATTTGTCTGTTTACATACAACAATGCTAATAGTAGAGAATGTAAAGTTAGAAATAACAGTCGGCTAGGAGAATAAAAATAGAAAAAAAAGACAATACAAACATGTTCATAGTATCCTCTATCTGGGAGCTTAGTGCTTCATGAGGTCTAGGTTACAACAGTATCAGAATTTCAAACATTAATGGTTATGAAAGCTCTTTGTTACAATCGCTCATGTATCCAGCTTAAGTATAGATGAAGCTACTTTTGAGCATTTAATCAAGTGTTTCCTTTCAGTTGTGAGGAAAGAATTATTGAGCATTAGCATTGTTATCCTTAACAGTTATGAGATAGAGAAGTAAATTGAAGAGAAAGAAGGAAATATAGAGAAAGAGAAGTTAAGTAGAAAATCAATCCCCTTGGGGGGTGATATATCTTGCCAGAGCATGTAATGAGTGGATCTCTTGATATTGGTTAGACAGTATTAGTAATGTTTGAATGAATGAAGGATCATCTACACACTAAAGGTAAAGGGGTATCGGACTAGTAGGGTGTCTAGTTGGGGATAACCGAACTAGACATGAGGAATTCATATTTTTTTGAGTACCTGAAAATGAACCAAGGGTTCCAAGTTTTGTGGAATTCTTCTACCTGGTCTATGGTCTGGGCCAGTGTCTCTTCCATGTTGCATATTTTGGAAACTCCCAGAAACCAGTCCTTAATAGTTGGAATCTGTGTGATTTTCCACTGAGCTGCAATTAGAATCTTAGCCGTATTCAGGAGATGTTTTGTTAAAAATTTCTTGTAATGTTTGAGGGAGAACGTGGACATATGTAATAAGCAACATTCTGTGTTAAGCCTGAGGCTAGTTTCTGTATTTACCTGGATCTCTCACCTTGTTCCAAAAATGAATCAACATTTGGCAGTGCCACCAGATGTGTAGGAGGGTACCTTTCTCTCTCCCACACCTCCAGCAATTGTCTGATAAGTGTGGGCACCATTTTTTAATTTTAACTGGGGTGATGTACCAGGTGGTCAAAAGTTTGTAAGCTGTTTCTTGTGTTTTGGTGCTATAGAACATTTGTGGGAGAGAATATATGCATGTCTTCATTGATTTGTTGTGATGTTCACTTGCAGAGCCTCCGACCATTCCCTTCAGTATTTGTCCTCAGTATCCTTCTTAGAGTTTTGAAGCCAAGAATATGTGATCGATGTTGCTCGATCAAATTGTTCCCCTTTAGCACATACTGATTCCAAATATGTTAGGGGTCTGACAAATTCTTCTTTTCTCACCGTGTTGCTAGCATAACTACAGATTTGGAAATAGGACCAGAGGGGTAGATGTGTGTTTTTACAGACGTTTTTAAGTTTACAAAGTTTTTGAATTTTCCTTTATGGAAACAGTAGCCTGTCGTAAGTGTTCTGTTAGTGTTTTGGTTCAGAAATATTGAATACTACACTTTCAACGTCTTTCAAAGGCGTTAGGGGGCTGAGTGTGGAAGATATTTTGGATGAGCTTGTTGTCGTCTTGAAAGCTTTTAGAGTTGTCCTAGTCAGTGTGTGTAGTTTAATGGTATGGTGGGGGTTTTTCCAAGGGATCCAGAGAGAGAAGTGCAGAGGCATAGGGCTCAGGGCAGACTCCAACGCTACTCAGTCCTTCGCTTCCCCATGGCAATGTCAGTCGATCACCCTTGTCAGGCGTGGGGCCAGATAGTAGTTCTTGAAGTTCGAAAGATCCATTTCTCCACACTCCTTGGGTCTAATTAGTAGGGAGAACTTGATTCTGGGTTTTTTGTGGCCCCAGAGGAACTGCAAGAGGATGGTGTGTAGGTTTTTGAATAAAATCTGGGTAATTTAATGGGAAGTGTGTGTAGTAAATAAAGAATCTGGGTCGAATGGTCATCTTGATGATTGCAGCTCATCCGAACCATAAAAAGTAGCCATCACACCATGCTTTTAGGTCTTGCCCTATCTTCTGGAGCAGCTGGGGAAAGTTTCAGGTATAAATAATGTTGGATATTTGTGGGGTTAGCCAGACTCCAAGGTATTTAAGGGCCGTGCTTTCCCATCTAAAGGGGCAATTTTCCTTGGTCCTATTTAGTTCCTGATTAGTTAAGGTAATATTCATAGCCTCCGATTTGGAAAAATGTATTTTAAGGGTAGATACATATCCGTAATAGGTGAACTCCTAATTCAGCTGGGTATCGTAATATGAGGGTCGGTCAAGAAAAAAAGGAGGTTGTCAGCATATGCATCAATCTTGAATTCTCTGTCCACAATTTTAAAGCCAGAGACAGTATCTATCTGTTTTCCCATCCTTATGAAAGGTTCAAGCGATAGGATGAATAGCAATAGTGAAAGGGGAGCACCCCTGCCTGGTTCCGTTCGTGATCAAAAATCTTTCTGACATGGAGCTATTTATTTTCAGTTTGGCTGTAGGGTTTTGATAAAGAGCTGAGATCCACATCATCATGTGGGGGTCCAGACCTATATGTCTGCATGTGGCCAACATAAAGTCCCAAGAGACTCTATCAAAGGCCTTCTCTGCATCCGTGGACAGAAGGCCCCGGATTTTGTGTGTATGTGCTGCTTGGGTTAGAAGAAGAGCCTTAATCACATTGTCCTTAACCTCTCTTCCCGGCATAAAGCCAACCTGTTCTGGACTGACCAAGTTGGGGAGGAATGGCCTCAATCTGTTAGCTATTATCTTTGCCAGCAACTTGAGGTCCAGGTTTAGCAGGGAGATAGGACAGTAACTGGCACAGCCAGTGGGGTCCTCGTTTGTCTTTGGTATGACTGTTATAAAGGCGGAAAGAAAGTCAGCTGGCACCGCTTGTGGTTCGAACAGAGATTTCAATACTTTTGTAAGAGGGTCATTTGAGGTGTTTAGAAACGTTTAATAGTATATAGAAGTGAAGCTGTCCAGCCCTGGGCTTTTTCCTGTCTTTAGGCTGTTAATTGCCTGTTGGACTTCTTGTGGAGTCATTTGATCTTCAAGAGGGGATCTTTCTGGATCAGCCAGTCTGAGGAGGCCACTTTTATCTAGATAATCTTGAATTATTTGATTTCTGTCCCCAACTGCTCCAGGGGGTCTATGTTGGCTAGGGAGATTATAAAGTTTGGTGTAGTACGTGTGGAAATGAGATGCTATATCCTCATTGATGACATCTAAGGTTCCATCGGGGTGTTTAATGCCCAAGATGGTCTTAGTAGAGTTAGAACCTCTTAGGGCTCTGGCTAATAATCTGCCTGACTTATTGACTCATTGGTAGTATATTTTCTTTTTAAAGAACAGAAATCTCTTGGTTACGGCCTCAAGTATTTGTTGTAGCGCTTTCCTAGTTTCTAGGAGTTCTGTTGCTAATTGCGTGGACAGTGACTGTTTGTGTGTGGCTTCTAGACAAAAGTTCTTTTTTGTTAGCCGCTTAATTTCCTTGTCACTTTCTTTTTTGTGTTGGGCACCTATTCTATTTAACTCTGCTCTGATGGTACATTTATGGGCTTCCCAAACCATCATGGGATCCATGCCTGGTGTCGTTTAGCCGAAAGAACTCAGCTTTTCTGAGATTTTGGGAAGTGATGTGGAATCCGTCAGTAGGGAGGAGTTCAGTCTCCACATCTCTGTCTTTGGTGCTGGAGGTCGTAGGTTGACTACCAGTGAGATCGGTGCATGTTTGGAGAGCGATTGATTACCAATGTAGGCACCCGTGACCACGGACAGATCCCTCTGGGAGATAAACAGATAATCTATGCCTGAGTATCTGTTGTGGGGGATTGAATGAAATGTAAAATCCCTCTTTTCTGGGTGAAGGAATCTCCATGTGTCAATTAGTTGGAGGGAGTGTAGGACAGTCTTAATTTTTTTCAAGATTTTATATGTAATTCAGGACACTGAGGAAGTGTCAACCACAGGGTTTAATAGGATATTAAAGTCTCCCCCAACTATCAGACAGCCTGCAAATCCTTTGAGTTCTCTAGTTACTTTTTGGCAAAAGGTTATATGTGAGGTGTTGGGGAAGTAAACGTTGGCTAACATTAAAGGAGTCCCTCTATGTGTGCCTTTTAGAAAGATGTATTTCCCCCCCCGGGTCAAGCAGTTGGTCCGTGATTTCAAAAGGGGCTTCTCTACTCACCAAAATGGAGACACCCTTTGGCTTTGATAAATCATCAGTAGCATGGTATACTTTAGTGGAAAAGGGGTCTGTGATCTTAGGTATCTGGTTTGTCTTAAAATGTGTCTCTTGCAGGAATACAAAGTGTGGCCTAACTTTTTTTTAGTTCTCTCAGGAGGGTAGTGCGCTTCTCTGGGATGTTCAGTCCTTTTATGTTGTGTGATGTTACCATAGGACATTTTCCAAGAGATGAATACGCCATCTCGGAGGTTCAGCATGAAAATCGTTGTCAGAGACTCTGCAGGTGGAACTCAAGAGAACATTAGCTTCTGGCTTTCTGTATTAGTTGCAAGTAAAAAGTTAATAGGAGTAGAACAGTTAGGAAAAACATAAATAAGATATATTTAGAGAGCAATTTCAAACACCTTAGTTAGTATGAACTACTACTAAAGTCAAACAAAGTAGTGTGATCTGAGCAGCTAAAAACTCAGCTCAGAACCACTTTGTGGTGGCGTAGGGGCACTATGGCCTATTAGGTGATTATCACCTATACAAACAACACTATTCAAAGTTTGTCAAAATTCTATGTGTATGAAAAAACAGAGTGTAAAAGATAAGGCCTAAAGCTAGAAACAACAAGTATAACAACAACTGTTGTGAATCTACCCTGCTAGAGTTGGTTAGTAATTGCAATGGGCAAACATAGCTAAATGTGTTTTGGCACAAGCTTTGCAGGTCTGGGCTGCTGGGACAACAGCTGTAGTAGTCTTCGCACTGTCTCTCTGATTGTGGGGGGTTAGAAACCATAAGTTCTGTGAACCCAATACCTAAGTAAAGATAATGCTGTACCACAGTTAATTCTATCCGTGGGATGTGTCCACTAGTGGGTTAGGGTTCTGTAACATGGGTAGGGGTTCAGTTCAGTTGGGTATGACTTACTCCTATAATGAAAACAGCCTTGGGTTTGTCCAGGGCAAGACCTTGATCAATGCAGCATATCCGCCCTCTTGTGGAGGAGAAGTGAACAAGTATGCTAAGTAGGCCCTAGTTCTAATCCCAGTTTAGGATCAGGTATCAGCATGATGTGCAGTCAAATATTTTATGGTTGTTTTGAGGAAATGGGATGGACAGTAAGATTATTCATCATTGTGGTTCCTGGAAGGAGTGCAGCGAGGGTTAGGAGTCCCTGCTTGTGAACACCCACTGCGGTTGTGTTTCATCCTTTTCACCTGATGTTTATCCAGGGTGGTGAAAGGTAATCTGTTGGGGCTCCTATCTTTGGGTGGTAGGGCAAACTCCAGATACCAGTCCGGCAGTTTTGGCATTTCAATGCCCGATGATCCACAGAAGTCAGGGAGGTCTGCAGGGGCCTGGAGGACATGTAGTTTTCCTGTCTGAGTGACCACAAGTGCAAAGGGTCTACTTCAGTTCATGCTCCCTGAATTTGTCCAGGAGTGATCGCAATGCTCTTCAATTCTTTAGTGTGATCCGTGAAAGGTCCTGGAAGAGCATGATATTTTCACCATTGAAGACAGTGGGGTTTATTTACTAAAGGCAAATCCACTTTGCACTACAAGTGCACTGCAAGAGCACTTGGAAGTGCACTTGGAAGTGCAGTCACTGTAGATCTGAGGAAAATAAAAAACAGCATTTTGGCTTGCACATGATTGGATGATAAAATCATCAGAGCTTCCCCTCATTTCAGATCTTCCCCTCAGATCTACAGCGACTGCACTTCCAAGTGCTCTTGCGGTGCACTTGTAGTGCAAAGTGTATTTGCCTTTAGTAAATCAACCCCTATGTGTTCATTCCTCCTTGCACTGTGCATTATGTCTTCTTTAAGGGTGAAGTTTTGTAGGCAGCATTGGGGGTACAGTGTTAGCCAGCACTACAACCAGCACTACAGAAGAAAAAGATTTGGGGGTT
>BLSH010255327.1:55151-65364 GCA_018402905.1 Glandirana rugosa
TGGTTGAGATAACGACCCTGATTTTCTCGAGTATTGATCACAACTCGCTTGGGCCTGACATTGCAAGCCCAGGCATGGCTTGAAAGCCCACAGGCACCGTGCCTGGGCCTGGGCCTGTAAAGTTTTTAGCAAGCCCAAGCCAGGCCCCAAGACGATAAAATGAGGTGCACAACTCTTCGACGTCCCGTCGGTTAGTTGTTCGCAAAGTGACCAAACGGGAATCTTCGGTAGTGTCGGTACGGATGATTACAGTACCGACACTAACCGGCCACGTAGTACACTGGGTCGGAGAAATATTCGACCTCAGTGTCACGACGTCAGAACCCGAACGATTTTTGAAATGTCCGGGTCCGGGTCCGTGCCACGGACACCCGAAAGTTCGGTACGGACCCGAACGTTACAGTCCGGGTTCGCTCAACACTAGTTATGAGCTCTTTTAGTCCCAGCAATAGAGTTGGTCCGAGTTTGAGCAAAGCACCTTAATCAATGTTGTGAGGGATGGACAGTAAGATTATTCATCATTGTGGTTCCTGGAAGGAGTGGGGCGGGGGTTAGGAGTCCCTGCTTGTGAACACCCACTGCGGTTGTGTTTCATCCTTTTCACCTGATGTTTATCCAGGGTGGTGAAAGGTAATCTGTTGGGGCTCCTATCTTTGGGTGGTAGGGCAAACTCCAGATACCAGTCCGGCAGCTTTGGCATTTCAATGCCCGACGATCCACAGAAGTCAGGGAGGTCTGCAGGGGCCTGGAGGACATGTTGTTTTCCTGTCTGAGTGACCACAAGTGCAAAGGGTCTACTTCAGTTCATGCTCCCTGAATTTGTCCAGGAGTGATCGCAATGCTCTTCAATTCTTTAGTGTGATCCGTGAAAGGACCTGGAAGAGCATGATATTTTCACCATTGAAGACAGTGGGGTTTATTTACTAAAGGCAAATCCACTTTGCACTACAAGTGCACTGCAAGAGCACTTGGAAGTGCACTTGGAAGTGCACTCACTGTAGATCTGAGGGGGACATGCAAGGAAAATAAAAAACAGCATTTTGGCTTGCACATGATTGGATGATAAAATCATCAGAGCTTCCCCTCATTTCAGATCTTCCCCTCAGATCTACAGCGACTGCACTTCCAAGAGCTCTTGCGGTGCACTTGTAGTGCAAAGTGTATTTGCCTTTAGTAAATCAACCCCTATGTGTTCATTCCTTCTTGCACTGTGCATTATGTCTTCTTTAAGGGTGAAGTTTTGTAGGCAGCATTGGGGGTACAGTGTTAGCCAGCACTACAGCCAGCACTACAGAAGAAAAAGATTTGGGGGTGCTTATTTCAGATGATTACAAAATGAGAAAACAGTGTGACCAGGCAGTGGGAAAAGCAAATAGAATTCTGGAATGTATCAGTAGAGGGATCACCAGCAGCAGGAAGGAGGTTCTGATTCCTCTATATAGATCTTTAGTGAGACCTCACTTAGAATACTGTGTCCAGTTCTGGAGACCACACTTACAAAAAGATATTGATAAGATAGAACTAGTTCAGAGACGGGTAACAAAAATGGTGAAAGGTCTGGGGGATAAAACATATCAAGAGCGACTTCAGGAACTTAATATGTACAGTCTGGAGGAAAGAAGGGAGAGGGGAGACATGATTGAAACCTTAAAATACATCAAGGGGGTGAATAAGGTTCAGGAGGGCAGTCTTTTCAATCTGAAACCAAAATCAAGAACACGGGGACATGACCTCAAGCTAACTGGGTGGAAGTTCAAAACTAATCTTAGAAAGTATTATTTTACTGAAAGGGTGGTTGATGATTGTAATAAACTACCAACAGAGGTTGTGAGACAGTCAACAGTAAATGGCTTCAAACATGCTTGGGATAAACATAAATCTATAGTCAGACAACAAGGTTAATGTGGAAAAAAATAAATAAAGAGGGGCAGACTCGATGGACTACTCAGTCTTTTTCTGCCGTCACTTTTCTATGTTTCTATGATTATATCTCTTGGGGGTGCTGTATCAGGGCCTCTAGGTCTGAGCACCCTGTGGACCCTGACAAACTCTATCTCTGTGTCCTCCAGCCTTTCCAATAAGCTGTTGCAGTGCAGGGGTAATTTTGGACAGCGTCCACTGTTTCTGGAATACACCTCACCCTAATATTGTTTCTGCGGCCTCTGTTGTCTAGATCCTCCTGGTGTCTATAAATATCAATAAAATGTGAAGCGTGGGTCTCAGTCACTTTTTCTAATCTGTGAAGTGCCTTGTCCCTCCGTTTCCCTGTTGCTTCCACTGCAGCTAACTTTTCAGTGAGGACTAGTAAATTGGATTTGAGGTCTGTTATGGCTGCAGAGAAGGTGGATTTTATGTCTGCCGCAAAGTTGGACATGTCTGTAAGAGTCAGGGGGTGGTTGGAGCATGCACGTGTCCTCTGCGGCGAATTGTGAGTCCTCACTATAGTCTTCCTCCTCATGCTGCACTTGCACCATCTTGCCTCCCACCACGTTGCCTCGCTTCACCGGCTGGGCCTTGAAGAGGTCTGTGATGTTCCTGGCAGATTTAGCCACTGAGCCTCTGCAGGATCGGGAATGGGGAGTCTGGTGAAGCAACTTGCCCATTTCCAAGAAGTTCTGAGCAGGGTGTCAGGCTACAGGCCTTGTCTTTCACGGAGCTCTGTTAATCTGCTTCCATCTCCGCCGTGCGCCAAGCCATGCCTACTTTTTTTCTTTTCTTGTTCGTTCACTTGAGGAAATTTTCTCAGTTTGGGAGCTAATGTTTAAATCTTCAGTCCTGCAGGATGGATGATAGTGGCTTAAAGTGGTACTGTATTGTGTTATATTGCCTTTTCTTGTTGGTGATTTGTCATTTGGAAGACTCAGTTTGCCCTCTCAGTGGCATTATACAAGTTAAACATTTATCTCATCAGTGTGTACGTGTTTATCTTTTGTGCGATAGCCAGGGAATCACCTGGTATTTCGGTGGTGTCAGCATGGGCAACACTCAGTAGTGAACAGGATACCCAGAATAATCAGTGGCTCCTGAGGAGGTAGCGCTACAAATCAATAATTAGTTCTGCTTCCTTCTACTGGGTCAGCACTTCTTCCCACATGGTACTAAGGATCTTTTGTAGACACTGCTCCAAATATCCGAAAAATTACCATCAGCTCATTTTATTCTCAGTATCGAAAAAAATCCAATCTTCCCCATTACCCTTTTTTAAAAAAAATGTTCCTCTATATTAACAAAGAAGCAGTTCAAATTGGGGTGAAATGTGTGTGATAACTCAAGAGTGAACACTTTCCCATGAATAAATACACATTTTAGCCCTGTGGAAGCCTATAATGTGCTCATCAGATGAACATACTGCAGACCAGATTGCAGAGGGGAATTGACTCAATCATCAGAATTCAAGAGGATCACACAACTCCAAACTGTATATAGAATTCCATAATGTAACCATAGCACAAAAAGCAAGTATGTAAAAAGTCACACAGAAAATCATTGTGTAAATCTGAATATAAAGTGCAACTGGGACTAAGGCCATACCTGCCCAGCCTTTTGAGAAGTAGGCTAAGCCAACTAATATAAAAAAAGACCCATACCATAGAAGTTAAATGTTAATTATTAAATTCCAAAGCTCAAGTTCACTTGAATCACAACTTTTAGAAGACTTTAGAAAGCCTAGGCCTGGATTCAAGGGGTTCAACACAGATTTAAAGCTGAAATTCTAACGCTTAAATCCAGTTTTGCAACCTTGACTAGGTGTTAGTAAATCATCACAACTACTTAGCATAACCAGGTGGATTATATCTTGTTTTTGCAGTACGAATTGGACTTTCATTTGGTAGTAAATGGTAATGGATATCTCCCATTTTTTTTTAGTATCAAAGAAAACTGGCCCAAAATAGTAAAAAAATCATTTTTTAAAAAAATTTAAATGTAATTTTCTTGCTACAACCCAAAATAAATTCTCCTGCTCCTGACGATCGCAGTGTTACCACATATGTGTATATTCTTTGTTGTTTGTACCCATAGCTGGGCTCAGAAACAATGGTGCACATTTTTTTTATCCTACCTACTGTAAAACACACAGACACTAACTGACACTAATACAAATTTTTAAAAAAAGCTTTTTTCCTCAATCTTACCTCTAAAATACAGTGACCCTGACCTTTGACTCTGATCTTTAACCTTTGACCCTGGTCTAGATCAAACTCAAACCCTAATCTAGATATTTTATCTTTATTTTTCATTATTTTTACATTTTTTTATTCAAGCTTTTGTTTGCTTACATTTATTCTCCTCTGGTGGGGGTAGGCTGTACAGTAATTGATCACTTATGATAGCCAACCAAGGGCTATTACAGCGATCAGTGATCGGGAACCAGACCTCCCATTTCCAAATCATTAGTACGAATCCTGGGGCTCTCGGTCTCTGTGCTGGGAGCACGCTCCCAAGAAAAATGCACATATATGCAGCTTCATGGAAGAAGACCTATTTCAGTGAGGCAACATATACAGTATCTCACAAGAGTGAGTGAGTTCACATTTTTGTAAATATTTTATCATATCTTTTCATGTGACAACACTGAAGAAATGACACTTTGCTACAATGTAAAGTAGTGAGTGTACAGCTTGTATAACAGTGTAAATTTTGCTGCCCCTCAAAATAATTCAACACACAGCCATTAATGTCTAAACCGCTGGCAACAAAAGTGAGTACACCCCTAAGTGAAAATGTCCAAATTGGGCCCAATTAGCTATTTTCCCTCCCCGGTGTCATGTGACTTGTTAGTGTTACAAGGTCTCAGGTGTGAATGGGGAGCATGTGTGTTAAATTTGGTGTTATCGCTCTCACTCTATCATTCTGGTCACTGGAAATTCAACATGGCACCTCATGGCAAAGAACTCTCTGAGGATCTAAAAGAAAGAATTGTTGCTCTACATAAAGGCTATAAGAAGATTACCAAGACCCTGAAACTGAGCTGCAGCACAGTTGCCAAGACCAAACAGCGGTTTAACAGGATAGGTTCCACTCAGAAAAGGCCTCGCCATGGTCGACCAAAGAAGTTGAGTGCACGTGCTCAACGTCATATCCAGAGGTTGTCTTTGGGAAATAGATGTATGAGTGCTGCCAGCATTGCTGCAGAGGTTGAAGGGGTGGGGGGTCAGCCTGTCAGTGCTCAGACCATATGCCGCACACTGCATCAAATTGGTCTGCATGGCTGTCATCCCAGAAGGAAGCCTCTTCTAAAGATGATGCACAAGAAAGCCCACAAACAG
Source organism: Glandirana rugosa (assembly GCA_018402905.1). NCBI lineage: Eukaryota > Metazoa > Chordata > Amphibia > Anura > Ranidae > Glandirana > Glandirana rugosa. The sequence goes on from BLSH010255327.1 coordinate 60,419, forward strand.
TTTGCTGAAGACAAGCAGACTAAGGACATTAATAACTGTAGTCTTATGAGACCAAGATAAACTTATTTGGTTCAGATGGTGTCAAGCGTGTGTGGTGGCAACCAGGTGAGGAGTACAAAGACAAGTTTGCCTTGCCTATAGTCAAGCATGGTGGTGGGAATGTCAAGGGGCTGCATGAGTGCTGCTGGCACTGGGGAGCTACAGTTCATTAAGGGAACCATAAATGCCAACATGTACTGTGACATACTGAAGCAGAGCATGATCCCCTCCCTTTGGAGACTGGACGGCAGGGCAGTATTCCAACATAACGACCCCAAACACACCTCCAAGACGACCACTGCCTTGATAAAGAAGCTGACGGTAAAGACGATGGACTGGCCAAGCATGTCTCTAGACCTAAACCCTATTGAGCATCCTCAAATGGACGGTGGAGGAGTGCAAGGTCTTTAACATCCACCAGCTCCGTGATGTCGTCACGGAGGAGTGGAAGAGGACTCCAGTGGCAACCTGTGAAGCTCTGGTGAACTCCATGCCCAAGAGGGTTAAGGCAGTGCTGGAAAATAATGGTGGCCACACAAAATATTGACACTTTGGGCCCAGTTTGGACATTTTCACTTAGGGGTGTACTCACTTTTGTTGCCAGCGGTTTAGACATTAATGGCTGTGTGTTGAGTTATTTTGAGGGGACAGTAAATTTGAACTGTTATACAAGCTGTACACTTACTACTTTACATTGTAGCAAAGTGTCATTTCTTCAGTGTTGTCACATGAAAAGATATAATAAAATATTTACAAAAATATGAGGGGTGTACTCACTTTTGTGAGATACTGTATGTGTACATGTGGCAGAGAGGGGTTAATCTGTTTATATTTTGTTTTCCCTCATTCCTCCATTCCCTCAACACTCATTAAAATGCTACTGAAAATTTTTAAATAAAACTTTTCCATGTTGATTACATACCTTATTTTAGACCAAGCAACATCATCACCAGGTCTCTGTGCGTCGCTATACAATGCAGACAAATAATGGTCAGTGGGAGGAGCCAGCCAGCTGTTGTACACACAGTAGCTTCCCAAAAACATCCCAGCACCTTGCCTCAGTACTCCTCTCAAGAGCTCCCAGTCTTGATGCAAGCAGTGAGGTAACACTCTTATGTGACACTGACGCTCTGTTCACACTGGCATTAGAAGTAGGCATTTCTGGCATGTTTTTGCTGTCCCCTTAATATCTAGCAAAGCGGCCTACAGTGGATAATATAGACAGTGGACAGACCTTAAAAACATGTAGCTTTTGCGTCACTGTACAGCAAGAGCATGTCGAATCTGAGAGGAGTTGTAGCTTGTCAACTTCTTCCATTCAAGTACATTCAAGTCTGTGGTAATTCGCCATAAACGTCCTTTTAGCGTGCCTTTGGCAATCGTTTATTAAATATCAGTGAGGTGGAAAAAAAAATGCTTCCCCCTTGTCCCAGTTTGTCTCCTTCATGGGCCATAATCAGTGGGTAGGAGGCTTGCCCCTAGTCCCCTCCATAAGCCTCTGTCCCAGTTGGGTCTGTCAAGCCTCTTAATAAAAAAAAATCACTTGCAGGGCATCTAAGGTTTGCTTTTTTGCCTCAACCGTTTAGCCACCGCCCACCCCATAGATTTACTGCAGCAGCCGCTCTGCTCCAGATCACGTACCTGGTATGTGATCTGACAGGTATAGGTCTGGGGAGCGTCGGCGACTAACTTAGACCCCTTTCACACCAGGGCCACCCGAGCATTAGCGGTAAAACACCGCTAATTTGTGGAGGTTTACCGCTGTTTATAGCGGCACTTTGGCGCCGCCATTCAGACTTTTAACCCCCCACAAGGGATTAAAAAGTGCCGGTTCCGAAGCGGTGTTCAGGCCATTTGGGAGTGCTGCCCCCTTGTTTTCAATGGGTAGAGGTGGTGAAGGAGTGGTGAATACATCGCTCCCACACCGCCCCAAAGATACAGCTTGCAGGACTTTTTTTACCGTCCTGCAAGTGCACTGCCCCAGCGTGAAAGCACTCAGGCTTCCACACTGGGGTGTATTGGGGGGAGTTTTGCAGGCGCTTTTCAGTCGCTATTTTTAGCGCAAAAGCGCCTGAAAAACGTTCTGGTGTGAAAGGGGCCTTAGAGTTGTCACCTCATCCCTTTAAACCCGAACACATATTAATTACACAGAATCTGTGGCTGACTGAGGTGGTAATTAAACTCACTTAGTGCCTTATCGGCAATAAATTAGCCTAAGAACCTGTGTAATTCATATGTGTTCGGGTTTAAAGGGATGAGGTGGCAACCCTAGGCCCACCCAATCAGCGGGTCCGGCAGATGCGATATCCGCCAGGACCCGCTGATCGTCCGTGGGAAAGGCAGGACGGTGGTCTGCCTATGTAAACAAGACAGACCACCCTTCTATGAGAGGGGAATATGTTAATTTTTTGTTCCTGCTAAGCAGGAACTTGGATCTTTACATTCCCCAAGTCAAAGTTAGCAATCACTCCTAGGGAACACATTTAACCCCTTGATTGCCCCTGATGTTAACCCCTTCCCTGCCATTAGTACAGTAACAGTCCATATTTTTTTAGGACTGATCACTGTATTGGTGTCACTGGTCCCCAAAAAGCGTCAAAAGTGTCAGTTAGTATCCAATTTGTCCGCCACGATATCTTAGCCCCGCTATAAGTTGCTGATCGTCACCATTACTAGTAAAAAGGGAAAATAAAATAAATAAAAATATACCATAGTTTGTAGACTATAACTTTTGCGAAAACTAATCAATATAGACGCATTGGGATTTTTTCTTTACCAAAAATATGTAGCAGAATACATATTGGCATTGATGAAGAAATTTGATTTTTTACATCTTTTTACTGAGAGTGTTTTATAGCAGACTAAGTAAAAAATATTGTTTTTTTTTTTTTAAAACTGTCTGCCTTTTTTTGTATATAGCGCAAAAAAAAAAACGCAGAAGTGATCAAATACCACCAAAAGAAAGCTCTATTTGTGGTTAAAAAAGAATATCAATTGTTTTTTGGTACAGTGTCGCACAACAGCACAATTGTCAGTTAAATTAACATAGTGCAGTATCGCAAAAAATGGCCTGGTCATGAAAGGGGGTAAACCTTCCAGAGCTGAAGTGGTTAACGTGTGTTAAATGCGTCAAGGACAAGCGGAAAAGTGGTCACTTCTGACAAGTTCTCCTACACATGAGATAATAGCAGCTGAAAATTTGTGTCAGGGAGGGAGCTTAGATAAGCAGGGAGCTTGTCTATTCATAATATAGCTCTGCATGTTCCTTTTTTTCTGTATAGGGGTGTGTGCCTTTCCTCCAATCAACTATCACACAGTGTATGCCCAGACTCCCCTCCCACTGCTGAATGAGGAAGAAAGATTTTTAACACAATTTGCACTATCTAAAGAATGTTGAAAGGGGAAGACAGCAGATATATTTAAAACTTAGGTAGGGAGATTTGTTTCATCTCAGTGTATCATCTGAGGCTGTTCACTTCACTGGGTATAGGAGAGGGTTTACATCCACTTTAACTCTATAGGCGCCACAATGCAGGTGGGAGCGTTTTTAACCCCCAAGAAGGGGTTAACAAGGGGTTAAGAGCGCCACCGCACAGCATGACTGAGGCGGTGTACAGCCGCTACGGGAGCGCCGACCATTGATTTCAATGGAGGGGGCGGTGTAGGAGTGGTGTACACACTGCTCACCGCAACTCCCCAAAGATGCGGCTTGCAGGACTTTTCTTGCTGTCCTGCATGCGCACCACCCCAGTGTGAAAGCACTCGGGCTTTCACACTGGGGAGAATGGGGGAAGACTTTTTCAGCTGCTGCACAGGCGCTATTTTTAGCACCGCAGCGCCTGAAAAACGTTTCAGTGTGAAAGTAGCCTTAGTGTCAGCATTAGAATTTTTTGTAATAGTGACTAAGCCTGGCCATACATTATGCAAGAAAATCACTTGATTCCCCCATCAACAAAGTCATTGTTGATGGGGGAAACTCTCCTGCTGCACTTTTGTATTCTCACAGCAGGAAGCTTCCTCTCCGTCAGAATACAATGATTGCTGCTGTCAGCTATAGACGGTGGCAGTAATCATACGGAAAAAAAACATAGATGGATCGAAATTTCTATGGCCGGCTGAAGTTTCCATGATTGAAAGAACTGAAGCCCAATGAATGAAAGGGGTGGCTTGCTACAGATTATTTTGCCGATTATGAGAAGCTGACAGTGTGCAGTAAAATCAAAGTAAACCATTTAAGTGCAGGAAAGGAGCCTGTACAACAGTGCAGGACTGAAGGGAATGCCTGAGTACTCTTCAACGCTATTGTTACCTTAGACCCATTGTAGGGCAGGTATTACTTTAAGGCATCAATTTATTTAAATAAAATAGTTTCAGAATGATCAGCAGTTTGATTTAAAATGTGTTCTTCCAAAATGCGGGAGCTTTTTTTTTTTTTTTTCTTTTAAACAAGGTTTACCACTTTATTACTTGACAGATTAAATATACCTTCAGATATAAATAAACACCAATTTCCATCTGGACTGACATACTGTTTGCCAAACTCCAGCCACAAGCAGCATATTGAATCCACAAATCTGGGATTCCAATTATAACCCTGGCACACCGTTCTGCACATCAACCTAAACATTACACATAGAAGTGGAGTCATGTTCCATCATTATATTGGTAATGTCTCTCATCCTGCCAGCGTTTGTTGAATAGGAATTAGGATTAGCCACTTGTAAATGGTAGAGTACTTCTTAATATATTTTCAGGGGTATTAGGTGACCATTAAGTCATGTGCAAAATGATTCTTTAACATGTTTTATTGGAGACTGTGGCATGGAAATCCACCCGCCATTTGTTAACTTTTATTTATTGGCACTAGATATTATACTGGAGAGCCTGGCAAATACTTGGTTGTGAAC
>BLSH010255327.1:91811-112310 GCA_018402905.1 Glandirana rugosa
ACTGAACCTGACCGAAAACCAAAGTTGGGGGTTGCCGAACATAGAATGCTACAAACTGGCCTTCAAAAATCCTTTAGTTTGGGGTTTTTCCCTCTAAGGACTATTGTCAACTGAGCAAACGGAGGGAAGAACTGTCACTTCTATCCGAGAACAACAAGACGATAACAAAGTGCCTATCGACTTCGAGGGAAACAACGCGAAAGACTCGTTGAAGGTGAATGTCTGGTAACGGTGAGACTAGAGCAAGAAGGAACCGTACCAATGGGTTGTTCATTGATCTGACCATACGGTCCATCGGCATGTCGACTTTCTGGGCTGACCGAACCGGTGGTAGGTCCAGAGGGAGCACCTGCAGAACAACAAGAGCCTATCTTCACTGTCAAGAAGGGAGGCAAACGAGTCAACTGTTATCAGGAATCTCCCTTTTTGGGGTTTGATTTCCTAAAAACTTCCGGTCAAACATCGTAAGATACAAGCCGTTGGGGGTTGAAACCAAAAGCCAGTCCAAGTCATTCTCTACAACAAAGAAGGCTATCAGGATATCAACCTGAAATCAGCCATGATGGCTTCCCTGAAGGGGAAGTAGTAGAACCACCAGCACCCAACAGGGACTGCCGATTAGCAAAGGGGTACATCCATCTCGGTCTCCAGGCTCCTTATCAGGGTCCACATTGATCCAGTAGCAAGAAAGATAATAGTGGCCTGCAGGCCAGGATATCCTCAGGTACAGTGCGGAGTCAGGGTCCTCTTAGTCACCTTCCTGTAGTCTAAAGCCTCACACAGTGTGGTCAACAGTATCATCCAAACGTACACAAGGTATTCCTAGATGCTGAAGATCAAGAGGTAAAAGACTCATCTGGAGACCTCACTTTTAGGGTTAAACCCTGTTCAGGACACAGACATACTCCAAACTTCAGGTATGCTAGGAAATAGAAGACCTTGCAGGATTGAGGATGGAATCCTCTGTCTCCCGGTGGAACGAGCGAATCAAATGCAAGTAATCGTAGACGGGGAATTAAGCAGGAGATAGGCTCAAACGTGTCCTCACTCTTTGGCATACAGTAACTTTTGCATATCTTGGTAACCAATACGAGACCTGGGCAGACCCTTCCCTTGGGTCTTCCAAATAGGAGGGACACGTTGTCTTACTCTCCATTTCATCTAGGGGTATTATCCTCTGTTCTTTCTGGGTGTCAAATTTTTTCTGAGCAGCACCTGGTGTCTATTCTTGCGGTTTATCTTGCCCTCCCATATTGTATGCTAGTTAAATCCCGAGGTGTGCTGACATGGGGCTGAGCCAGGAAAACGGAAAATTGTTATCAAATACTTACCGTAATTTTCCTTTCCTGGCTCTGCCCCATGGCAGCACATTCCCACCCGGGTCCGTCGCAAGCTAGTTACAGAACACCGTCTCCAGGTACTGCTGTCCTTTTATGCTCTGTTAAGGGATGTCCTATACGGGGTCAAGGGGGCGGGGTTGACCCGAGGTGTGCTGCCATGGGGCAGAGCCAGGAAAGGAAAATTACGGTAAGTATTTGATAACAATTTTCCGTTTTTGATTGTATATAGTGATCACCCATAGCAATTTTCTATTTTTTGAATGTTGATTTACACAAATGAGCTTTTGTGGTGAATACTGTATTAAGTTAGGATTGATTTCTTTTATTTGATTCTGATTATTTACACACCATATTTTCACTCTCTTGTGGGTGCTACACTTTATTGAGCATTTACACTTATATGCAACTTTTTGTTTGGTTGTTGTGTAGCAGCTCCTACACTTTTCCATTACACTTAGAGTAGTATTCTGCCCCATTATTCTATATGTGGGAATCATTTTGCTAACTGCAACACATGTGGGATAATATGCACTTCTATGTAAGTGCAGTGCATTCTACAAAGGAAAAACGTAAAGGGAATTCAAAACTAGAACGGGTGATATAACTTCTTATAATCTAATATCTCCTACTGCATACATTTTTGTCACACGTCATCCTTAAATGTCCTCATAATATGGGCAGAGGGATGATAATATAACACTATACTTTGATTATGGGTGGCGTGGACAGTACTTAGTATACGCATACATTTCTGTCAAGTACAAATAAGTAAGAAAAACTGAAATTACAGCCTTTAAATTATAGCAACCAACCCAACCTGCCTGCTTACTGCAAGTTAAACCAAACGAATGAGTTTCGAACACATAGAAGCATTTTAGTGTATCTCTGCTTAGAATTATTTGGAGTTTGCACGCACTTTGTGATTGGGTGACATCACTCCAAACAATTTTCTGTTATCTCATATAAGATCAATAAACCGAGGCTGAACATTATTGTCAACAACATGAGTCTGGTTTTCATAGAAACATAAAATGGAATCTAAAGCTTGCTAAAACTTCAGTCAAACATGAAGAACTCAGTTTAAGTGATCTCAGATGACAAATTCCGCCTGCCGATAGGTTATAATTTGTATCTTGGTATTTACATACAAGGCCTGCTTGAAAAGTTTAGGTTGCTGGTATCCTCCTCTGAACAGGCCAATCTAAAAATACCTTCTAGGCTACTTTTCCTTGTTGACCCCAGATCCCCCACCATCTGCCTGATAGCATGTTTTGCAGGCATCTTCAGAGCAACTGAATATACCCAAAACCCCAGTGTTGTGGTACTCAAATATTGTCCACAAATTTTCAGGTCAATATTTGGGCTGCCTTCTCCTGCATCAGTGCCAGGGAGTCCTCACATAACATTTATGGTCGATAATTGCTTGAGTCTTTAGAAAATGTGTGAGATCTAATTATGATACAAGCAAGCTCCAAAGTCCAGACATAATATTTTTTAGTTTTGAAAAACATATCAGGAGAGACTTGAACTTCACAAGTAGAGTCTTGAGGAAACAAAGCAAGAAGAAGACATGATTGAAACCTCTATATAGACATACACTATATAACCAAAAGTATTGGGACACCTGCCTTTACATGCACATGAACTTTAATGGCATCCCAGTCTTAGTCCGTAGGTTCAATATTGAGTTGGCCCACCCTTTGCAGCTATAACAGCTTTAACTCTTTCGGGAAGGCTGTCCACAAGATTTAGTAGTGTGTCTATGGGAATGTTTGACCATTCTTTCAGAAGCGCATTTGGGAGGCCAGCCAGTGATTTGGTCTGGCTCACAGCCTCCTCTCTAATTCATCCTAGTGGTGTTTCTATCAGGTTGAGGTCAGGACTCTGTGCCAGCCAGTCAAGTTCCTCCACCCCAAACTCGCTCATCAATGTCTTTATGGACCTTGTATCAAAATTACAACAATGTGCATACCGAGCTAAAAAAATATTATTGACGGTGCAAATTTTATATAAACATAAATAGTGAATGAGGTTGCCGCAATTTTATAGGATACCGCCCAAAAACCAATATATATAAATTATGAGACTGCGCAACCAAAAAGTGCAAGTGCGTAAACAGTTCGGCTAGGATATGTGCTTATAATAGAAATGAATCACAATATCAAGATCTCATATAAAGTTCACTCATATCCAGGCCTCCTTAAATAAAAAATATATAAACTTGAGATACCACCCAAAAAACTCATAACAAATTGAGAAATTTTACAACCACATATTCAAAGTTCAAGTGCAAAAAAAATGTGAAATATGTGCATATATATCAAAATATCAAAGTCCCTTATAGAGTCCACTTATATCCAAACTTCTGTATATGAAAGGACGTATAAATCGAGTAAAAGGGTAGTCTTGAAAGGAAATGATGGTAGTGATGAAAGGAAGATGAAATAAATAATTCCGTGTCACCCCACACTCAGATTGTGAAAATTCTTACCAGAGCTTGTTGGCAGCCTATTGCTAGGTCTGCCTAACCAGCAGGCAGATAGCCTCTGCGGGCATAGGTTGAGTAGAAACAGCAACCTCTCCTCAGCGGGATGGATATACTCGTTCTTCCCAATGGGACCGGGATTAGCCAAGGTTGGTGCTCATGCATACAAGACAAGGCTCCAATAGTGTAATATTGCTACTGGTTTTATTAAAAAACATAAAAGACGGCAAGTGGCTACTCACATTCCTTAAGACTTCAATGCGCATTTGGTTAAAAAAAGTAAAACAGCTGTAACATTCGAACGCCCGTCTTGGTATGCTGACTCCTTAAGAGCTCCCTTCACTGGAACTAAGGGGCCAAGCCCAACCCCTGAAAAACAACCCCACACTATAATCCCCCTCCACCAAATGATTTGGACTAGCGCACAAAACAAGGTCCATAAAGACATGGATGAGCGAGTTGGGGATGGAGGAACTTGACTGGCCTGCACAGAGTCCTGACCTCAACATTTGGGATGAATTAGAGTGGAGACGGCGAGCCAGACCATCTTTCCATATCAGTGCCTGACCTCACAAATGAGCTTCCATGGTCAAACATTCCCATAGACACACTCCTAAACCTTGTGGACAGCCTTCCCAGAAGATTCAATTAAATGTATCACAACAGGATAGAACTAACAATAGAGATTTTGACTCCTGCAGACACTATTTAAGACACACCTCATCCCGTAAATTCAGAGACAGAGAAGGGTAGGGTTCCCAAGTGGGATTGTAGCGGTGCTAGCAGACAAAGGAGTTAGTTTGTACAAGTATTTAAAACATCAGTTTTACTTTATCCATTAAAAGGTACTTATATTGTATATAAAGACAGGTTAAAAAGGTCCAAACACAGGTACATATGCTGTTTATGGAGTTGATTGGTGGTTTATGAGATGTGAAAAGTGTCTCCCAACATGTTTCTCCATCACTATGGCTTCCTCAGGGGATTCAATAGACCACCGATTGGAACTTTATAGAGAATAGAAAAGACAATTTATACACATTTACCAGCACTATATATGATATAATTCATGATTTACAAATATACAAAAAGTGATATCTTTGCATTTGACTGACTTACGCATCCCCAACCATGCATCCCACTTCCCTCTCTCCAATACTCACCCCGTTAGGAGTCAACCAATGGACACCAGCCAGAGGCACCCCTCGCCCCAAGGACGGGAGCCCAACACCATGTCCCTGCAGAAGGAGTAGAAAGTCCAGGGAAATACTGAAAGAATGAGTGCACAGGTCTATCAGTATGTGAACATATGTATATGGCTAAAACCCATGTTAGAGTAGCCTAGACGGTAAAGCAATTAGATAGAAATCGTACCACCTCAGGCTCAATAGGTGGCGCAGAAATTCCATAGGCCAGCAACACAAAAACAAGATGTCTCAGTGGACAGTACACAATAAAAAGGAGATATATAATGTTATAGACTTACTTGGACACAAAAAAGTACAAGATTCAAAGAGGGGGTCTTAGAAGACCGCACTGTTTGCGTTCAAGTAGAAAGCAACCGTAGATGATATTGCTAAAATAAAAACAGGATTTTCATGAGGCACTGAAGAGATGGGGTAATGCTAAATAAAGACAAAGTGTTGGTTTCAAATGTCACAAAAATATTAGGCTCATAAATATAATGGGTCACAGCTGATCACGTGATGTAAACAAAAGATCGGTAATCTGCTTTTTTTGCCCCTCACACTGATAGCGTGAGGGAAAAAAAGCCGATCACCGGCTACAGAGAGAGGGACATTGGTCCCGCACACAGAGATACACTGCTGCTATGCAGTGCCCTCCAGTGCCATCTACAAGTGCCCACCAGTGCCACCTACAGGTGCACATCAGTGCAGCCTACCAGTGCCCACGAGTGCCACCTATCAATGCTCACCAGTGCCATCTATCAAAGCCCTCCAGTGCCACCTATCAATGACAATCAGTGCTGCCAACCAGTGACATCAGTGCCACCTATCAGTGCTGCCGATCAGTGTCACCTAACAGTGCCTACCAGTGCCCATCAGTGTCGATTATCACTGCCGCCCATCAGTGCCACCCATCAGTGCCCATCAGTGCCACCCACCTGTGCCACCCACCTGTGCCATCTATCAGTGCCCACCAGTGCCACCTCATCAGTGCCCATCGGTGCAGACTATCAGTGCCCATCAGTGCAGCCTATCAGTGCCCATGAGTGCTGCTTCATTAGCGCACATCAATGAAGGAGAAAAATTACCCGTTTTCAAAATTTTATAAAAAAACTATACTGGAAAACTGTTTTTTTTTTAATTTTCAAATGTTCAGTCTTTTTTTAGCCAAAAATAAAAAACCCAGCAGTGATTAAATACCACCAAAAGAAAGCTATTTGTGTGGAAAAAAATGCAAAACATTTAATTTGGGTACAGTGTACCATGCCCTGCGCAACTGTCATTCAAAGCGCGACAGCGCTGAAAGCTGACAATTGGCCAGGGCAGGAGGGGGGGTTTAAGTGCCCGGTAGGCAAGTGGTTAAGGGTATGATTAAAGTTCAGGAGAGCTGTAATTTCAATATAAAGCTAAGATCAAGAACATGGGAACACAACCACAAACTAGCAGGAGATAAGTCCAAAACTAATCATAGAAAGTATTACTTTGCTGAAAGAGTTATGTTTGGCATAGAAACAGAGGTTGTAAGTCAGTCAACAGTAAGTAAACTTAAGCATGCTCGGGATAAACATACAGTAAATATACAATACAACATAAATAAATAATAAATAAATAAAACAAAAACATTTGGTCTTTTTCTCTTCTACAGATGTGATCAAAAGTTTGCACACCCTGACAGAAATCATAACATTTTGGCATTGATATTAAAAATATGACTGATCACGCCAAAAAAACGGTCTTTTATTTAGGGATAGTGATCATATGAAGCCATTTATTATCACATAGTTGTTTGGCTCCTTTTTAAATCATAATGATAACAGAAATCTCCCAAATGGCACTGATCAAAAGTTTACACACCCTGGAATGTTTGTCCTTGATACAGATACACAAGGTGATACACACAGGTTAAAATGGCAATTAAAGGTTAATTTTCCACATCTATGGCTTTTTAAATTACAATTAGTGGCTGCGTATAAATAGTCCATTTATTTGTTAGTTCTCACGTGGATGCACTGCGCAAGCTAAATACTGAGCCATGAGGAGCAGAAATGAACAGTCTAAAGACCTGCGTAACAAGTTAATGGAACTTTATAAAGATGGAAAAGGATATAAAAAGATATCCAAAGCCTTGAATATGCCCGTCAGTACTTTTCAATCACTTATTAAAGCGGAGTTCCACCCAAAAGTGGAACTTCCCCTTTAAGGGAAGGTGACTCCCTGACATGCCACAATTGCCATGTCATTTTTTTGGTGGGGGGGGGGCGGGGATCCTGTTTTCATAGGATCCCAGATCCCACTTCCTCTCCTAGCATGGCGGAGCCAGAAGGAAGTTCACCTTCCCCCCCTCCCACCCGGCGATCTTCTGGGACATGTCACAGGTCCCAGAAGATACGCCGGCCATTAACAGCACAATGCCGGCGCCGGACGGAAGAGGGGAAGAAGAGCGACGCTGTGGGCTGCTGCATCGCTGGAGCCTGGAACAGGTGAGTGCCTGATTATTAAATGTCAGCAACTACACTTTTTGTAGCTGCTGACTTGTAATAGGGTGGAACTCTGCTTTAAGAAGTGAAAAATCTGGGAGGCTCTTGATACCAGGCCAAGGTCTGGTGAAAACCAAGAAAGATTGCAGCCACAACTGCCAGAAGAATTGATTGGGATACAGAGAAAAACCCACAGATAACCTCAGGAGAAATACAGGCTGCTCTGGAAAAAGATGGTGTGGATGATTCAAGGAGCACAATACGACTATACATGGTCAAGATGCTAGAAAAAAATACTTTACTTTGCCAATGCCACAAAAAATCCTGGTTACAATATGCCCGACACCTTGAAATGCCCCATAGCTTCTGGCACACTGTAATCTGGAGTGACAATAACAAAATAGAGTTTTATGGTCAAAACCATAACCGCAATGTTTGGAGAGGGCTCAACAAGCCCATAGCAACAAGAATACCATCTCCACTGTGAAGCATGGTGGTAGAACACTGATTTTTTTTGGGGGGGTGAACTCTAAAGGCATGGGGGATCCTGTGAAAACTGATGGCAAGATGAATGCAGCATGTTATCAGAAAATACTGGCAGACAATTTGCAGTCTTCTGCACAAAAGCTGTGCACGGGACGCTCTTGGACTTTCCAACATGACAATGACCCTAAGCACAAGGCGCCAGTGCTTACAGCAGAAAAAGGTGAAGGACCTGGAGTGGTCATCACAGTCTCCTGACCTTAACCACTTGCCGACCGACCGACCGCCGCAGCATGACGGTGGCAGAGTGGCTCGTTATCTCAAACCGCCGTCACCTGACGGCGGATGCGATAGCTAGTAATGTGAGCACGCGTGCTCACTGTGTTCTGGGGGGGCCAGGGAGCGGGTAGGGCGGACTCGATCGCCCCCCAGAGCGACAGAATAGAGGTCCGTGTATGTAAACATGAATCTCCATTCGGAGAGAGGGGGAAGGGCTGTGATCACAGACTTCCTGTAATGGAAGCCATGATCACTCCCCTCCCCCTGGCAGCCCAGCCCCCATATAGTTAGAACACACTTAGGAAACACAGTTAAACCCTTAGAGCGCCCCCTGCAGGTTAACCCCTTCACTGCCAGTGGCATTTACACAGTAATCGGTGCATTTTTATAGCACTGATCGCCGTATAAATGCCAATGGTCCCAAAAAAGCGTCAAAATGGTCCAACATGTCCGCTGCAATATCGCAGTACCGCTAAAAATCACAGATCGCCGCAATTACTACTAAAAAATGAAAAAATAATAAAAATGAATTCTCATGGTTCGTAAACGCAGCAACTTTTGCGCAGACCAATCAATAAATGTCAATTGCAATTTTTTTTTTACCAAAAATATGAGGAAGAATATAAATCGGCCAAAACCGATGAAAAAAAAAAGGTTTTTTTATATATTTTTTGGAATTTGTATTTTAGCAAAAAGTAAGAAAAAATGTTTATTTGCAAAATTGTTGCTCTTCTTTTGCTTATAGCGGTGATCAGAAATGACGCAGAGGTGATCAAATACCACCAAAAGAAAGCTCTATTTGTGGGAAAAAAAGGACGCAATTTTTGTTTGGGTACAACATCGCACAACCGCGCAATTGTCAGTTAAAGCGACACAGTGCCGAATCGCAAAAAGTGCTCTGGTCCTAAAGTGTGAAATCTTTCCGGGGCTGAAGTGGTTAATATCATTGAGGCACTCTGGGGAGATCTCAAATGTGGCGTTCATGCAAGACAACTAAAGACTTTGCATAACTTGGAGGAAGTTTGCCAAGATGAATAGACAGCTATACCACCTGCAAGAATTCTGGGCCTCATAGACAACTATTAAAAAAATACTGCACTCTGTCATTGATGCTAAATGGGGCAATACACACTATTAAGAACTAAGAATATGCAGACTTTTGAACAGGCATCATTTCATTTGTTTACTTGTTGCCATGTTTTTTTATATGATTGTGCCATTCTGTTATCAGCTACACTTGAATATGAATCCCATTAGAAATAAAAGAAATGTGTTTTGCCTTTTCCCCCATGTCTTTTAATGGTCTACAAAAATTTATTGCGCATATATAATGCATAAAAAATATCAGCATCACGCACCGATTATTCCTCGCCCCCCCATCCACCCCACCCTGCAAATCAACCCTAACCTGCTAGTACCCTCCCTATACCCGTCCTAACATATACTCTACAAATGGAAGATCAGAATCCCAGTAGGAGCTGGGACAAACCCTTCCCAATAAGGCCCCCCAGTCCCTGCCCATCCACCTGCACAGCAAACTGAAGCTAGACTGCCTGTACCCTGAAAAAGGCCAGCACCCCACCTTAAAACCACAATGGGTGAACGAGGTGCTGGACCTCAGACAGGGGTAAGACCAATCCCATAACAGTCTCCATGTCTGAAGGCCCTTGGAATGCTTCACATATCATGAAAGAGACTGATCCAGTCCACCGTCATAGTGATGAATAATGAATCCAATTCTTATAATTTGTATAATGCTGAGTATGGGTGGTCATATGCATATGGGACAAGGTATATTGATGGAGTTGGCAAAGTCAATGGCACAAATAGATGTAGAAGCAGACCACTCCTTGTACTCCTGTGTGACCATGTGAGGGTCTGACAACAGTGTGCTATACTGTATGGGTAGGAGTCCGCCCAGATGACACTTTATACACCAGCCAAATACATGTTGGAAGTGGTGATGTCAGACAGCATGGGATATCCTTGTGTCGTGGCAGTGCACTATGTCATAAAGACTCTCAATGGTGTCTATGATCTGGCCTGTATGACAGGGGTGGTTCCATGGAAAGTGGGCAACCTGCCCCTCGCATCAACATACAGCCAATATGGCCAATACAGGAATCACCATAAGGTCTCTAGTATTCATGGCCTTCAGAGCATCTGACTGGCTTCTCTGTAGGTTGTAGTCAATATCCAAGCTGCTCCTGTGTTGCTGGATAGGAAATCCACACTACGCTCCATGGCTGTATGAGTAGCGGTTGTGGAGGCTCCTGCTGGCTTGTGTAATTCTGACAGGAGTTAGTTTGGGCGGGGGGCTGGTGGAACCCAGCTTACCTTAGAGAGGATGGGAAACTTCTTTTCCAGCTCCTCTGGCCCCTCCTATGTGTAATTCACCCTGTGTCTATTAGAGGCACGGGGTGACCAAGAACGCCAGTTAAGTCTGTCCTAACCAGACTAACCATACAACCACACCGGACTCAGCATTTCGCTTTCCCTGTGTTATCCAGGGTTCTATATGTGTGGTTTGGGTTGAAAGAAGGAAGGGGTTCTTTCACTTGGGACATTAATGTTTGTGAGCAATATCCTTCAAGAAATGTATGAAGATGGATGATTTCACCTTTCAGACTGCTACATCGTTTGAAGTGGGGTGGGGGTTGTTATGTGTTTGATAAGAGGCTGTATCCCATTGTTCTATTGTTTACATCTGCCTTGGGAGCAACCTATTATGGAATGTATTTGTGTTCCTAGCATGTAGACCGAGGGCAGGGAATAGGAGGGGAGATTCCTCCAACAGCCCTCCCTGCTGATAAGACAGTTTACTGATGAGAAGTTTGAATACACCTGTGTGTCTCTTGTTACTCCGTCCTGTGTCATTATGCAAAGAAGGGGGGATTGTCCTCTGAGTGTATATCTCTCTGTACATGTGTTTGAATAAACAGTCTTGCTTCCCTACACTGCTGTCTCAACAAGTGAATGGGAGAGCTAAGGGGTCTTGGATCGTGCTGGTACTGGGCAAGGAAGCTTATATATGGTGGACATAATCCTGTTGAGGATGGGGGTCCGTGACAGTAATCAACTCAGACAGATCCAGTTGTCACTCTTGTATGCCATGCAGCAGCAGCTCAGGGACTGGGGGTCTGTCCCTACGTCCACATTTTTCTAGTGAGGTAGAGTATAATTCAACGTCATGATGGTATAAGGTTTACGTCCCTGCTTTGGGGAATTCCCCTCACTTCCTATTCCAATGATGCCCAGCCATATCCCACAGGATGTCACCAGAACAAGAAGTAGAGGAAAATATCTCCCCAAAGGGACAGCTACAGGAACCTGACACAAATTCTAATCTTTTCTCACTCATTAAAAAAGTAATTTTAATTAGCCTTACTTCTTATTCTGATGGCGGGGGTCAGGGAAAATTTCCCCAACATGGGTCCAAAAAGTGCAATACACTAAAAAAAAAAAAATAGGTTGGAGTTGTGCTTTAAAAATAGACTGAGAGGAGTTTCTCACCTACACTGTGATACTATCTCCTAAGCAGCATTAGTAATTTGTGGATTGTTTTAACCTGTTGCTTGGAGTTGCTCTTTAATTATTAGGTTAAATTCTAGAACACTGAGCATGAGATTACATCCCTCCCTGTTCATATGTGCTCTTATATTACAGTATTTAAGGAAGATTGCCATGTCAAGCAGCCACCTTACAGCTATTCTCCTCCAAGGAAACCTGATCTTCTGCCTCAAGCTCAGCAAAGGCTGCAAGCTCTGCAATTTCTTCCACAGGCACATTCTAATCTAAGTCATCTTTACAGCAGGGAGACTGCTGCCAGCACCTCCCTAAACCGTTTGCTCTCTCACATAAGCCATTAGCCCAGATCCCAAAGACAGAAAAAATGAGCAAATGCATTAAAGAGCTTGGTTTGGTGTCAAAAATATTACATTTAATGAATGAAAATATTTATTCTAGGGACGGAGTTACATAGTAATATAGCAATAAGAGCTGGACTTACTGTACATTAACATGATAACATTATAAAAGACTCTATAAAAAATGCCAGTAGCAGACCTATTTAATAAGACAAAGAACATGTGCAAACTGCAGCAACCTTTAGTAACCAATCAAACTGCAGTATACTGTAGACAGATTGGTAAAAATATTTGTTCTAGTTGATTGCTGTGAGCTATTACATTTAAAGATCATAGCTGCTGTTCACATTTCATTTCAATATGTTTAGTGAGTTTTTAAAGTTTTAAGATACAAAGCAAAAAACACAGGCATAATGGCACAGCTTTGGTAAAATAAGGCAACAACAACACCATAACAATACATGGCATACGTGATACAGTAAAAATAAAGTACAAATCAGCATGGTGTTCACAATCTTGTTTAAAAAGAATTTACAAGGGAAGGTAGTACCAAAGGAGATGCAGTCCATCCCAGATTGGCCAATATTAGCATTAAAGTAAAAAAGAAACGGAAAGGGCAACATAAATAAAAAGAAAAAGAAAGGGGGTGAGATGTTTATAAACGAGAGTGCAAAGGAAGGGGGGAGAAGAGTGGGGGGGGGGGGGTGGGAGGTCAAAGATCCAGGTGGCAGCCACAGGTAGCCCACAAGATATACAGTCTACTATGCTTGGTAGGTTGGCCCTACTGACCTACTTCCTACTACACAAGTTTTATAGACCAAGGTGGGAAGATTTCACATTGTTGAACAGGCCTGGAAGGATAAATATACTTTTAGAATTTAAAGGACAACTTCACTTCTAGTCCTGTAAAGCTTCCTCCTACCCCTTGGTGTACCCAGCAGTGTTAAATACATACCTTAGCATTGCTCCAGAGATCTTTACTGAACAGCCCTGTCCACCACAGCACAGCCTTTGCTCAAAGAAAAAAAAAAATCCTTCACCCACTATGTACATGGTCGTCTGTCTTATGACTGGTCTGTACTCATGGAAGATGTGGCCTTACAGAGGCGCAGGGCCAGGCCAGAATTTTTTTCAAGCAAAGGCTGCACGGCTACAGGCAGGGTTGCGCAGTGAAGATCTCTAGTAAGTATTTTACTCTTTGGGTTACAATGAGGGGGGTGGATAGAACCAGCTTTCGCTGCAATTACAGCTGCAAGTCTTTTTGGGGATGTCTCTACCAGCTGTGCACAGATAGAGAGTGAAATGTTTGCCCATTCTTCTTTGAAAAATAGCTCAAGCTCTGTCAGAGTGGATGGCGAGTGTCTGTGAACAGCAATTTTCAAGTCTTGCCCCAGATTCTCAATTGGATTTAGGTCTGAACGTTGACAGAAGGTGAGCCTCTCCCCTAATCTCAAGTCTTTTGCAGACTCTAGCATGTCTTCTTCTAAGATTTTACCGTGTTTGGCTCCATCCATCTTTCCATCAACTCTGACCAGCTTCCCTGTCCCTGCTGAAGAAAAGCATCCCCACAACATGATGCTGCCACCACCATGTTTCACAGTGGGGATGGTGTGTTCAGGGTGATGTGCAGTGTTAGTTTTCAGCCACACATAGCGTTTTGCGTTTAGGCCAAAATGTTCCATTTTGATCTCATCTGACCAGAGCACCTTCTTCCACATGTTTGCTGTGCCCCCCACATGACTTCTCACAAACTGCAAATGGGACTTCTTATGGCTTTCTTTCAACAATGGCTTTCTTCTTGCCACTCTTCCATAAAGGCCAGATTTGTGGAGTGCACAACTAATAGTTGTCCCATGGACAGATTCTCCCACCTGAGCTGTGGATCTCTGCAGCTTCTCCAAAGTTACCATGGGCCTCTTGGCTGCTTCTCTG
This sequence comes from Glandirana rugosa, assembly GCA_018402905.1. Classification (NCBI taxonomy): domain Eukaryota; kingdom Metazoa; phylum Chordata; class Amphibia; order Anura; family Ranidae; genus Glandirana; species Glandirana rugosa. Next base: position 105,861 of record BLSH010255327.1, read on the forward strand.
ATTAATGCTCTCCTTGCCTGGCCTGTCAGATTAGGTGGATAGCCCTGTCTTGGTACGTTTGCAGTTTCCTGTGACCTATGATGTATCCCATTTTATTTTATTTTTATTTAGATGACGAGATTGCAATCATGTCTAATTGATTCTTTTTTATACTTCTATGCATATGTTTTTAATTCTCTTTGTTCCATTGATTTATTTGCTTATTGAAGTATTATGATTTGTGAATGTCTGGTAGGAAGGATTCACCAGTTGCCTTACCCATTTGTATCACTAGGGGTCGCTTGTTAATGGATATACAGAGGGTAGTGTACACCTTATACACGACCGTTATCTTTTAGTGTATGGTCGTTGGGTGTCAATTTAGATTTTTTTTCAAAAGAACATCTTTACGTTTGACTCGTGGTATGTGACCGTGATTCACAGACCCTATTATGAAACTTTGGGGTATAGTATTTGAGCAATGGTGAGAGTTTGCAGCGATGGTGAGTCCTGGCTAGCAGATATGAATGCCCAGTTGTGATTTGGGTATGGAGACGAGAAGGGTTAAATGACTCGCTCGTTCGTGTATTTGGGAGTGACGCCGCGCCGTGTGGTCACGCCCTCAGACGAAGTGATGACGAAACGCGTCAGTGCGTGACCACGCGGTTGTCAGTCTACGATCAGCTGGGACGCTCCGTACCCGGGAACACCGCTGTAACTGTGAGGAGCGGTGAGACGGCTGAGTCCGAGTTTGATTGATTCTCAATACGATTGTTCATTTGATGTTTGTGTAAGTGTACATCTGAAAGGGGGGATGGTGTGTTTTTATTGTGCGCGATAAAAATCATTGGTTCATGCACTATGTGAGCACATTTGTTTTAAGGAATAGCTGCACACCATTTAAGGGAACCGATTCTTTTGTGTTGTCACACAACTGGGATATAATCCGTAGAGAAAGGAGGAGAGAGGAGGAGAAGTGAGCGGTGCTGCTGGTCTGTGGCTTATGCTTGTTGATTCCATCTCTTCAGTGAGTCTTCCCATATAGGGGGGATCTTCCTCCCTAGTTTTTTTTAACGTGGTGTGGTGGTGGCGAAGTTTTGTGAAACAACTACGGCCACTTTCTGGACACCAACTGCTCTCTTTGGAATAATATGACGTGGTTGATGGACTGCTATTTCAATTAGCGCCGCTTGCACTTTATATATTTGCATGTTTACATTGAATATGTGAGGTGAAGGTTGTATGTTTTTTAGAGCTTTAAAGTGGCAGCTAGGTTTTTATTAATTTTTACTGATTTTTATTCTGATTTTTGCATTGTTTCATGTATTGATCCCATATTGTGTCACATCCATAGCGCTGATACTGGTAACTCTCTTTTAGCGATCTTCTAACGTTTGCAGTTGTGCCATACTCTTTCCATTTTCGAATGATGGATTGAACAGTTCCCCGGTGAGATGTTTGACATTTGGGATATTTTTTTATAACCTAACCCTTCTTTAAACTTCTCCACAACTTTATCCCTGACCTGTCTGGTGTGTTCCTTTGCCTTCATGATGCTGTTTGTTCACTAAGTGTCACTATTGGGTGACTTCTCAAGGCAATTGGTTCCACTGGATTTTAGTTACGAGTATCAGAGTAAAGGGGGCTGAATACAAATACATGCCTCACTTTTCAGATATTAATGTAAACATTTTTGAAAACAAATTATCGTTTTTCTTCCACTTCACAATTATGTGCCACTCTATGTTGGTCTATCACATAAAGTTCCAATAAAATACATTTATATTTTTGGTTCTATGTTTTTTTTTTACTTTACCATTTTTGTTGGTTTACCTGCCGAACTTTGCACATAGATATGATCTGTATTACGTCACTGACCAGTCACTCTGCTGAGTGTTTTGTATTAGGGGTGGATACAGAGCATCCTGACTGTTCTGTTAAATAGGCAGGGAGGCCTGTTCAAACACTAATGACCTTGCCATCAGTGGGTTGAACCTGACTAACTTTGACAAAACAGGAAGGCAATGTTCTGGAAGGTTCCTTAATTAACTGTCCCTAATTGAAAGAGGTTTACTGCTCTCCCTCTATTTCTTGAGAAGCCCTATCTTTTTGGGAGAGATCCTAGGGGAGGTGGCCTCTGTGTGAGAAAGCTGTGTACCTTGTTTGAGGCCCAGGCCTGGAGGGTATCAAACTTCATTGTTCACAGACTGTGTGGGTCTAAGAAGACTTTTCGTTTAGAGTCATTGGAACAGAGTTACTCCCAAACCTCTTATTTTGTGGTTGATGCACACCAGACAAAATTTTTTTTTAAACTTCTTGATGCTGAGAGCAGCCAGTGACTGCTGGTCAAGTAGCTGTAGGAGCTCCATGTACATATTAGGTATTCCACCTCCTTTGTCCTAAGGGGGAGTCCCTCTTTTGCAACAAGACCCCTTTAGGTTGAGAGACTCTAAAGCCTTGTACACATGGTTCGACAGTCGTATGAAAACGGTCGTACGACCGCGCGCTGGACGCTCATCCGAGCGATAGTACATGCGATTAGAACAGCCTACGTACGACGGTCGTACAACAGAGTTTACGTTCATAACACGTCACTGCGTTCCATGATCCAACATATGATTTGGTCCGTTCGGTCGTACGACCCTGGAACCGTGTGTATGAGGCTTTATAGGCTCAGCATCCCCTGTTATCTACAGTAGGAGTTGCTATAGTGTTGGGATGTAATAGCTGTGTGGTAGGGGGTCATCTTGATTCTAACCCCCTTCCCCCCCACTCCCCTTTGCCCAAAACACTTTTTCCTAATAAACAGAGAAATAAAATACAGCATATACAAACCACTAAATTAACACCCCCAATGCTCTAGATTTCTGTGCATGTGCTGCTGTTTATGACTTACAGAGAGAATCATATGTATTTGCTTTAATGCAGCAATTCACATAGACATACCGGGTCATCTTATGTATAGATGCCACATATGAATGCACTCTTGGTAGATTGCTAAGAGTTGGTTTTATGGTTAAAGCTTGGGGACATTTTCTGGAGTATGTTTCAATTTATTTTTATATAAAAATCCATACCTGTGAATTGGTGGATCAGTGGTCTAATTTCCCAATACCCGGAGTGAAATGGGAGCCTACAGACACACACTGCAGCCTGCAGAGGCTGGCCAATAAAATGTAAGTAGAAGAATACTTTAGTCATAGGTTACCTGCTGTCTGGTCATTATGGTGCTTGACTTTCCTACCGCTCATTTTAATAAAATACATTGTAAAAAAAATCCTGTGGACTCAGCAGAGTGGAAAGATAGGGCAGGTCTGCTACTTTTGGATATGGGCATTTTTCACAAGTAACCAACCATTACCAATGAGATTGTTTTAAATTGCATTTCCATCTACTAGCCATATTACCTCACTATCGTGTTTTATAAAGCTTCACATTTGAATTATTAAATAACTGATTGCACCACTGCCAAGTTGTCCTTGTGTGACCTGTACTTTGCATTGTAATTGGTACTTTTTTAACTGATAAAGTCTTATGCGATGATGTGTAGCTTTAAAATATGAACAAGCCCTGAGGTTTAGATTTGCTGCAACCTAGGGATCGAGGCAAATTCTGTGGGTTCAAGTTTAGTGCTCCCAGTCATTTTATGTGCACATTTGTCTGGCAGAATATTTTTTTTAAATATAATGCTTTGCATGATGTTTGAACAATGGCCAGCAGGCTGGCAAGAACCAATAAGGGGCTTTCAGGTAGAGCTATCAAAGGTATCCATAGAGTTTGCTTTACTAAAACTAAAGAGTGCAAAATCTGGTGCAGCTGTGCATGGTAGCCAATCAGCTTCTAACTTCAGCTTGCTTTGATAAAAAAAATAGCTGGTTTCTATGCAGAACTGTACTAGATTTTGCACTCTCGTTTTAGTAAATCAACCCCATTGTGTTCATTGTACTTGAAGCTGCTGTAAAGGGAAGCTGACAAACTGCAAAGAGAGAGAGATTAGGGTCAGTTAGGGAACCTAAAATCTGATTGCCCATTGGGCAATTAACCATTTTGCTGCCATTTATTTTGTACTTTTTATTTGGGAATTTTCTTTTCCTTAATTCCATTTTGTGGTTGATTTGAAGTGTTTAAAGTGTATATAAAGCTTAATTTCTTTTACTAGAGTAAGAAAGGATTAGGACTTCTCTCAGATTTTTTATTGCTGTCTGTGTCCCCTTTAGGGATAGTCACCCCCCCCCCCTTAATCACTGGTGACCATTGTCATCTCAGCAAAAATTGAAGATAAATCTAAAATATGTAAGTGAGGACAAATCCACCAATGGAGGCACCTCTTTCAGTGACAACTGTCTATGAATGTATTTCCTTCACTTTTGAGAGATTTCCTGAACTAAATTATTATTTTTTTGGCTTTTCTGAAATAAAAGATAAGATAGCTTACCATGAAATGTGACTTTCCTATAACAACTCTGCATCCTCAACTGTAAGCCCCTAGTTACCCTTTCCTCCTTAAAATTGAAAGACTAGTCAAAGCAAACTCATAACTGTTTCAGCAAAATGGCGCTTTACAAAATGGACATACTGCCCTTTTTACTATATATGTTTTAAACCATCCCAGTTGGGGTTCTGAAATTCTTTTTTTACACTTTGAAATTGTCCTTACAACACTACATATGGGTTGAGTGTCCTGCATGTTTGCATTACAACCTTTTGCTAAAGTCTAAACAGTCCGGAGCTGTGGGCCTTCCACAGATAGAGCTTTATTATAAATCCACCCACCTCACAAGACTGATTGATGAAAATTACAATGCCCCCCCATAAACTTCAGGTCCAGCTAAAATCTCAATTATCTCCAGTCCCCCTGGCCTCCATTCCATTGATTAAGCCTTCTGATTGTCCACAAAGCAAACCCCTTCCAGTGTATGTTCCCATGGGACCTTCCTATCCCAGTACTAGCCCCCCCCCCCACTTAGTTTCCCACTGGGGCTTTTTCTGCCCCATGTTATTTAAATTAATGTGTTCTAAACCTTCCCCTATAGCCCATGCCCTTGATTGGAACAGCATTAAATCATTGACCTCTCTGACAGAGGTTCTGGAGCACGCCACAGGTTCCTGATATACTTTCAACTTTGGGATTTATATGCCAACCTGAAACATCAGGACAATCTTCAAAGAGATCTTTCCTCTCTTTAGTCTTTATGCTCACAGCCCTTGGACACAACCAACCCTGCTTTCACCCTCTAAAAATTGCTACTATATCATGTTTCTCCTACATCCTGTCTTACATGATGGAATTTAAACAGAAACTCAATCTTTACAGATGAGGACAGGCCCAAATCATATATAATAACACATAAACTTAACATACCTAGTGTAGCTCAAGAGCAGAACTTCAAGATACTCACTAGATGATACTAATGTCCTCACCTGTTGGATAAATTCTGTCCCAGAGTCCTGGATATTATCTGGTGGGACTGCCTGTTGATAGAACCCTGGTGGGGCTAACTGTGAAGAGCACCATTTTGGGAAAAGGTCATTGACACACACACAGTTGAGTAACTATGTTTTATTTTATTATAAATAAGAGCCTCCTCCATTTTTTCTAATAGTAGAAAGAGCCGTCATTCACAGACACTGGAAAACTATAACCGCACCAACTATGCAAAAATAAATAAATTAACCAAATCTACTGATACGTGCGTAAGAGCTAACCGCCCAAGTACAGTATATGACAATTACCTCCAATTTTCTTTTATTTCGCTCCCATGGATTACCTTCCTGGATAACTCTCATTTCCAAAAATTGTTCACACAATGGGGTTGATTTACTAAAACTGGAGAGTGCAACATCTGGTGCGGCTCTGTATAGAAACCAAACAGCTTCCGGGTTTTTTTGTCAAAGCTTAATTGAACAAGCTGAAGTTAGAAGCTGATTGGCTACCATGCACAGCTCCGCCAGATTTTCTACTCTCCAGTTTTAGCAAATTAACCTCAATGAGTCTTACTATGCGCACATAAGCTTTGGACTATGACTGAGGGTGGTGTTCCCAATCCAAACAAGTGGTCACTGCCCCCCACCTATAACTGGTCTTTGCAGCAAGGAGCACTGGAAGGGCAATGTATGTCTAACAAATACACAGAGATTTCCAAGCTCAAACTTACCAAGCAGCCAGTGACCAACTGAATTGATCTGTCTGACAATATATGTTAAGAACAGGTGTTTAGTAGGCACACATTTGCAAATACATGTGTAAGCTACAAGGCACCCTGTTTTCTGTAGTTCCTAACTCTAACTTCTGAGGGTCTCCACAATGGAACCACTTGCCGACCGTATACTGTATATATACAGTGGCAAAGTGGCTTCTCTGTGGAGAATTACGTACCTGTACATGATCCTGCACTTCAGGGTCTGGGGCGTGCACACACGCCTCCGGCGACCTGCTCCCTCTGTGATTGGACACAGCAGGAGCCAATCAGC
>BLSH010255327.1:130501-166262 GCA_018402905.1 Glandirana rugosa
ATAATCCAGGGTACGTGTGCCTCGCAATCTTTTTGCTCGACGTTTCGATAAAGACTACGATCCTTTTTAGTCGCAATTTTTGCGCTAAAGTCGTCGTAAAAAACCACAGTTACGTGTAAATTGGTGCAATCGCGAATCGTCGACAAAATATTTCTTATGTAGAGAGAAAATAAAAGGTGAGGGTTTAATGGATGTTACGGTTTCTTTTATTTATTTTGTACAATTTATCGTACGCAGGCACGGTAAAACCAACCTCTCTCTCTCCCCTCACCCGTAAACTCTCGTCGACACTTAAACAACCTCAAAAAAACTCAAAACACCTCAAAAAGTCTCATAAACTAATAACCCGAACGATTTTTGAAATGTCCGGGTCCGGGTCCGTGCCACGGACACCCTAAAGTTCGGTACGGACCCGAACGTTACAGTCCGGGTTCGCTCAACACTATTCATAATCAAATACTCTGAAAAACTCCACAAAACTCAAAAAAACTCCAACAAATTCACAGCTGCTCTCAAATGCCCACTCCCCTCTCTCTCTCCAACCAAAATGGCACGGACGCATGCTATTTAACATGTTTTATTTATTTTCTTTGGCATTGTAGGTAATTTGGGAGTGGAAAATAAAAGAGAGATGTATTCTTTATAAAACAGCTGCTAAGCGCTAACGTGGTTAAATGTGCATTGACACCAAAAAATGCTGCTGAAATCGCGTTTTTAACGCTGATTTTTCCTAGCATCAGAAATAGCTTTGCAGCTCGTTTTTCTAACGCTCCGTGTGCATGGGACCTAATACTTACCTGCTCTGTGTAATGGAATTAAAGTAAAAAATATTTAGGCTTTAGAACCACTTTAAGGTAACTTGTTCATGTGTTTGTTATGATATGTTCGGTTTAGACCCCTAAGGCTTGTGATAGAGGTCATAAGGATCACCAGGTATTTATGAAAACTGCAAAATTATACAAATTGAGAACACCTTTTGACATGGACATAATAAAGTTTACATGGAACTTTAGTGTTGTGTTTAAATCTATTTCTAACAGTCTTGCTCTCATTCTCATAATTTTCATTTAGTAGCCCTATGCCATGCCATGATTTAACTCTTTAAATGTTTTTTGCTTGTGCAGAAGACTCCCTATCTTGAACTGTCACAGTTCTACAATGAATGTTCCCTAATCTGACTTACAAACAATGGTGCCTTGATAGCACATATCTCAGTAACTTAGTGCCCTCTGTAGATTGGATACATTTATTAAAGATGATCTAAGAGCTTTGGATGGTTTTGAGATGTGTGAATGTTATCATCTTTATGTAAATTTTCCTTTCTTTCTTTTTTCCTGTTGCCTGTACGGGCGGGCTCATTTGCATCCGTGTACGTGGGAGGCGCCTCTCGCATGAAGCATGCTCATCAATGCCAAGCGGAGACCACAGTCATGTGAAAAATCTAACATTAAGGCAGGTCCAAGACTAAAGCAGGGAACAAATGGGCCTAATGTCAGGAGACATTTGCCGGTTCAAAAAAAAAAGTCCAACATTCAGCCTGTGCATATGTCGGAAGAGCATGCTGGAAAACCAGCCAACCAACTCCCGATCAGTGCTCTCAGCCAATGGAGGGGGGGGTCCCCCTGTCAGAACACAATAGCTCAGTGGGACAGATTCATATACTAATGGTAAAAAACAAATAGTGTGTACCCCCCTTTAGAGATGAACCTTCACTGTGTGCAGTAATAAAGTGCAGTGTTCCTCTGAGAAACAACTTGTCCAACTTGTCCCATAGGAGGGACGTGCTGAGCCTGCACCCACTCCACCAGGCCAGCGCACCTCTGTTACCTCACTCCCAGTAACAGAATGGGGTCCCGCCAAGCACATAGCGTGGACCTCATGCGTGCTCTTCACTTTAACTCTTCCCTTCCTGTACCTCCTGACCAAGACATAGATCTCCGTAACACAGGTTCGGATACAGTTGCTATTGGATTCCAGAGCTCTAGAGGGTGAACCCAACAATTAACCCCTCGCTAACAGAGAACCTGTCACCTCACCAGCTACAATGTCTAACCGTTGGTGGCTTGTTTCTTAAACTTGTGCTTGGTTACTCTTAGCAACTACATTCCTCTTCTTTGACTTGCCGGATTAACACCTAGTACTAGTGTTTCTTCATACCCCATACTCCATTTACAGACAGACAGAAGTTCTTTTGATGCGCCAGAATCCATATGCACCCCTTTGAATAACTTCAGACCAGGCTTAGAACAGTAAATGTAACTTTACTTGAGGGATGCAGTTTAACAGTTCAATATGAACAACATCCTTTCCCCAATCCTGTCTAGAATAATCTAGTGGCCCAAGCAGACCTTCATGAGGTGAGAGTCCATAAAGGCAATGGTTTCTTCAGTAGCGCCAACTACTGTGCTCACAAGTGATGCTGGAACTCACTGGACACACCGAAGCTCGCTCTCGCTTCCCTCCCTTGGTCCTCAGCTGTCCCCCTTTTTATAGCACAGGTGGGCTGGCTGGGACCAAAAGCCTGGGAACTGAGCTATAGATATTTAACCCTTTCCCCAGCCTGGGCCAGACGCTGGCTGACTCAAACATACACACCTCAACCTGTCTACACCTGTCTATTTTGGTAGCAGGGGCTGATGCTCCCCAAGCAAACTATTGAGCAACAGGTGGAGAATCAGTGACTGAAGCCTGCAGGCGTATTGAGTAGATGGTGCTCTCATTTCTCATTGCTACTTGTATATGTTTTCAGAACTAGTATGTAGTATTTCTCCCTCGTTGTAGCCTGCCAAGCTCAGTTTATACTTTGGACAGCACTGGGAAAAGTGTCTCTGGAATTTTTTAAATAAAAGACACTGACACAATTCAGAAAATAAGATGAAGAAGAGGAATGCCCTGTGTGTATTTTTATGTTCCATTATAAAATACTGGACCCTCTGTGGATTGATAATGGCGAGGGAAAAAAGAGCCAGTGACAGAAATGGGGCTGAGCTCCAATGAATAAAATGGGGATTAGGAAACAGCAGTCACATATTTGGCTTTTTGAGCCAATGTAATACTTTTATTAACTTGTTAAAGCTCAATTCCAGGTATAGACTTTATTGCATAGCTTCACTAGTCCAGTTTGGACCAATGTAAGTGTGTATTTACCATACCCGCAAGATCCATGTGGAAGCTGGAAATCACAGTAGTAGTAGTAGTAGTAGTTGCTGCTGCTACAGGGATCAGCGATGTATTCTGGGTCCCATTCACAAATGCTGATTTGATGCGTAGTGAATACAGGGGGCTGCTCGCTCAGCAGGCATGCCAATCAGAGAAAACCTTACATTTGTTTCAATGAATACAAGGCATTCTTTGACGGAGTTGGAGATTGTGACCACCCTGCCTCTCCACCTTGCAAAACCAGGGTCAATTAGGTTTTGTGAATGGTGCCTGTTCCAAGAGAGGGACCTCTTGTGGTCACTGTGCAGCAGGGCTGCCACTTGGCACAGGACCTGGAAGACAAGGAAGATTACCGTAGTAGTGATGCCTACCACAAAGATTTCCAGCTTTCACAGAGATCCCACAGCTATGGTATGTACATACTGAGGCTTCATGAACACTACAGTTTTTTTGCAAAAGCTCCTAAACTCAACTCCATAAAAGCCTATGTACCCATGTACACATAAACTTTTAGCATTGTTTAGGAGCTGCTGTGGTTAGGGGAGGTTCAACCTCAATCAGGACAGGAATAAGGTCCTAAGACCGGGTTGGCCAGGATGAGAAGCGACCGGATTGGCCAGGAAAGCCACCCACAACCTGGATGGGGTAAGTGCGGGGCTGGTGGACGGGTTAGCCATGTGGGTGGTTTGTTTGGTGCCCTCCCAAAAAATGGAGCACCAGCCGCCACTGGCCATAACGCTGGTAATGTTTTTTCAGCCAACGATGCTCTTTCATCCAAAAGCAATCCTAGCAGCTGGATTGCTTTTACAAGCGGCGGGAGTGGATGCCTCTTCCCCCTTTTGCCCCCACCGGCATCTCTCCATGCCCTCCCATGCAATCAGGGAGCCTGGTATCGGCTGTGCTGGTGCCACCAAGTTATCATAGAGCTGGCCGAGGCCTAGAAGGTCCCCTGTCAGCTCTATAGTCTAGGACAGTGTTTCTCAATTCCAGTCCTCAAGGCGCATCAAGAGGTCATGTTTTCAGGCTCTCCATTATTTTGCACAGGTGATTTGATCAGTTTCACTACCTTAGTAAATACCACAGCTGTGTCATCTGAGGGAAATCCTGAAAACATGACCTGTTGGTGCGCCTTGAGGACTGGAATTGAGAAACACTGGTCTAGGAGGCCAGAAGCAACATCATGATGTCACTTAGGGCAGATGTACACTGCCTTTTTTTTTTGTTGGAAAGCATGAGATTAATTTTTTTTTTGTTTTAATCTCATGCTTTCCAGGGTAGAGGAGAAATCTGGGGTCTCATAGACCCCAGATGTCTCCATAAAGAGGACCTGTCATGCCTTATTTCTATCTCAAGGAATATTTACATTTTTTTTATGATAGGACTAAAAGTGATAAAAAAAAATTTAAAGGAATAGTGTAAAAATAAAAAAAAGTAATAAAATAAATAATTGAAAAATATATTTTTAAGCACCCCTGTTACCCCATGCTCGCACACAGAAGCGAATGCATACGTAGGCCACACACGCATATGTAAACGGTGCTCGCACTGGTGTGAGGTATCGTCGCGAACGTTATAGCGAGAGCAATAATTCTAGCACTCCATTCTATGCATACTTTTTGACACAAAGTACACGGCACAACAGATACATATAAGGAATATGAAACTTTGAGGTAACATGCACTTTAAGTTATAGGGCTTACAAGCACATCAGAACTTTGACTTAAATAAATGTTCTATTCACCCTCCAAACTAAGATTCATACAAACACCTTTTAAAGGAAAAATTAAAATGAAAAGAATTCATTAGAAAAATGGTGCATGCAGACATCAGGGAGCATTTCCCCCTGTTTCTGGTACTCAGAGGCATGCCAGTAAGTGACAGGGACTGTGAGCTAATGTGCTATTTTCAGAGCATTTACATAGCAGGGGTTGTTCTTGATGGAAGTGAGTGCTCTCCTGATAAGTCAATAGAAATTGCTGGCGATTCAGGGAATAATAGTTTTGAAGCAGTCCCAAATGAATGCACCTTTCCAGATTAGAACATGATGTCACTGCTTCACTGCTGGGATGAAGTCATCGTTAATGTTTTAAGCTAATGAGATGTCAAAGGGCGAAGTAATTGGTACCAATCTGAACTGTTCTCACAGGCTCGGGGTCCTGCTGTGCAGCCTGTGTATTATCACTGAATAAGACATCAGCTTCCAGCCCCGTATATGAGGAACGCTTACTGATTTTCAAAAATATTGCCTACAGCTACAATTTAAATGTTTCTTTGTACCGTATCGTCATATCTCCATAGGGTGACCCCTTTACCCACACATTTCACCATTTAAATTTGTTTCTTTAACCGCTTGCTTACTGGGCACTTATACCCCCCTTCCTGCCCAGGCCAATTTTCAGCTTTCAATGCTCTCACGCTTTGAATGACAATTGCGCGATCATGCAACACTGTACCCAAATTATTTTTTTTCCACACAAATAGAGCTTTGTTTTGGTGGTATTTAATCACCACTGGGTTATTTATTTTTTATGTTTTGCTAAACAAACAAAAAAATACCCAAAATGAAAAAAAACTAAAAATATTTTTCATATTTTGTCATAAAGTTTTGCACTGATGGGCACTGATGATGTGGCACTGATAGGCAGCACTGATGGGCACTGATAGGTGGCACTGATGAGGTGGTACTGGTGTGCACTGATCAGGAGGCACTGATGAGACTGCACTGATGGGTGGCACTGATGGGTACTGATAGGTGGCACTGATTGGTACTGATAGGCGGCACTGATGGGCACTGATAGGTGGCACAGAGAGGTGGCACTGATAGATGGCACTGATGGGCACTGATAGGTGGTACTGATGGGCATTGATAGGTGGCGCTGATGGACACTGATATGCGGCACTGGTGGGCACTGATAGGTGGCACTGGTGGGCACTGATTAGCAGTACTGATGGGCACTGATAAATGGCACTGGTAGCATGGATTTCAAGCACTGGAGGGCACTGATTTGCAGCAGTGGTGGGCACTTAGGGGACCGAAGTTCCTCTAACAGAAGCCGGTCACCGGCTTTATTCTTTTCTTCACGCTGACAGCGTGAAGATAAAAAAAATACCGGTAACCAGCTTCTGTTTACTTCCATGATCAGCTGTCATTGGCTGACAACTGATCACATGGTAAAGGGCCTGCTGTGGTTGGCCCTTTACCCTACTCTGTGGTCAGCCAAGTCCCAAGAACTCAGAGATCACAGAGCTTGCTCAAATTTGCATGGCAAGTCTCTAGCAAGAGCAAAGTTGCAGTGGTGAGTCTACAGCAAGAGCTCTGCAAGTCACAGTGACCCCTGTGGCGGGATGACTATTGCACAACATAACTGAACCAAACTTGATTTGCAGAATGTTTGCAAAGAAATTTGATCTGGAGTCATGCAATGCGGACTTGCTGCAATTGTGCAACAAACTTGTGAACCCTGGCAAGTCTAGCAATAGCTTAGCAAGTAATTTTTAAGCTTGCAGCTCAATTGTTTGCTATCTGAGTGGTCCATGGTGCCTGCTGTCTCCAGCTTTGGCTCTGTACACCACTAGCACCAGCATGCCACTTTCAGTCATCACACTACAAGATTTTGTTCACATGGGCAGTGAGTTTACCTCCCCTCTGAAAAGTGATTTGCATTGGATTGCTTTTTCGGATGTGGGTGAGTAGCAGTTTGCAGGTGTTAAAGTGGAAGGCAAGTCAAAACCTAACTAAGCTTAAATCTGGCCTATAGCCACCTTTGATCACAGAAAACTATCTGCCCTTGACTGCCAATGTGGGACAATAACCAGAAGCAACCCTGCATAGAATGCTTACCAAACGAATGCAGAGGCTGCAAGTATTTACACTTCCAACGCTCTGTCACTCGATCTACCTCAGGAGCCAGTAAATAAACAGGTATTTCTGACTATGGTGCACACGCAGAAGTTCCTATTACCTCCCATTATTAAAAGCATGGTGGCTGCATGGTCAAATACCAGAGCAGTGATGGGAGCTTTCTTAACGTTTTACCTTTCAGTGCACTCGAGTAGCAGATTGGGCTGTTGGGAATGCATGCAAGGTTAGTCCTAGTCCTTTTGCAATACCTTGTCCGGTAAGAATGACAGGCTCCTGACCACAACTTATATTGGGATTCATAAGCTGCCTATGGGATTGTAATAGTGCCCCATTTTTCCTTTTTGTAGCATCTGTTATGTCTAGGAGCTAGGCCTCCCCTTTCACCCTGTATATACAGTACTTTTTGAGCCTACAAGTTAGATTTTCAGCTTTTATACGGGCGGCAAGGCTTGGATATTAAGATCTATTGGACTTCCGATGTTTGCCCCCCTCTCATCTTGATTTAAGCAGTAGGTACATTGTAAATGGAACCTTGTAGGTTTGCCAAAGTATCATACATTCAGGGCCGGTGCTACCACCAGGCGGACTAGGCAGCCGCCTAGGGTGCACTGCCTCCTAGGGCTTAGCCATGGCCTGTCACCTCCTCATCCCCAGTGGATATCACCTCTGGAGCTACCATCATTGTGTGGCCGGTCTGCAAGAGTGTACTGGAGGTCTGGAGGAGGAGAGGGAATGTCCACTACGGGGGATTGTTCAGGGGCGCGGGGTGGGACTGCAGTACCCTGACATATTCCTCCTCTGGCTCCCACAGCTGCAGAGCTGTTCGGCAGCTCACGGCTCTGGTTGATGCCAAGGAGCTGGCCCGCCTCCTTCATTGCCACTGGTCGGGACTCATGAGGGGGCGTGGCCAGCAAAGGGATGAGCCTGCCTGTCACTGGGGGATGAGGAGCAGAGCAGTAGGCCTCAGAGATGATCAAAACATTGATGGAGCGCGACATGGATGATGGAGGTAAAAAAAAAAAATGTCTCTAGAAATGCCGCTTTTTTTTTTCTGGGCAACAGCAGGGCAGAGAACTGGGTGACAGCAAGGCAGAGGACTGGGCGACAGCAGAGGACTGGGCAAAAGCAGGGCAGAGAACTGGGCAACAGCAGGGCAGACTACTGGGCGAAAGCAGGGCAGAGGACTGAGCGACAGCAGGGCAGAGGACTGGGTGGCAGCAGAGGGCTGGGTGACAGCAGAGTACTGAGTGACAGAAGAGGACTGAGTGACAGCAGAGGACTGGGTGACAGCAGGGCAGACAGAGGAGTGTGAGAAAGTGGGTTAAAAATTGATCTGCCTAATTTCTCACAGTCAGGACAGTACTACAGGAAAAAAACAGACACCATCTTGATCTTTGTCTGCTAACAGCACTGTTTTACTTCTATCTAAAAGTCTACAGATAGAAGTAATAAAGGTGACAAAGATCAAGATGGTATCTGCTTTTTCCTGTAGCACTGTCCTGGCTGTGAGAAATTAGGCAGAGCAATTTTCAACCCACATTCTCACAGTCCTCTGTCTGCCCTGCTGTCACCCAGTCCTCAGCTGTCACCCAGTCCTCTGCTGTCACTCAGTCCTCTGCTGTCACTCAGTACTCTGCTGTCACCCAGCCTCTGCTGCCACCCAGTCCTCTGCCCTGCTGTCGCTCAGTCCTCTGCCCTGCTTTCGCCCAGTCATCTGCCCTGCTGTTGCCCAGTTCTCTGCCCTGCTGTTGCCCAGTCCTCTGCTGTCGCCCAGTCCTCTGCCTTGCTGTGCCCAGTTCTCTGCCCTGCTGTTGCACAATCCTCTGCTGTCGCCCAGTCATTTGCCCTGCTGTTGCCCAGTCCTCTGCCCTGCTGTTGCCCAGTCCTCTGCTGTCGTCTAGGCCTCTGCCTTGCTGTCGCCCAGTTCTCTGCTGTTGCCCAGTCCTCTGCTGTCACCCAGTTCTCTGCCCTGCTGTCACCCAGTCCTCTGCTGTCACCCAGTCCTCTAATTAAGGTAATGCCCCACCTACAGTGACTTTCTGGATGCACAGGAAAAAAGTGTCCCTAAAATCTCTTTTTGAAATGTTGGCAATTATGCTCGCTGTGTCTAGCAGTTCAATGAGGGGGCAACAAACATCACAGGGGGGTATAGAGGGGCGGTGCTAGACTATTTTGCGGCCTTTCTATAATGTATAGGAAGTATAGAAATTATATTTTAGAGGTATAGAAGTTTTATTTTGGGGGGGGGGCGCAAATAGCTGGTCTTGCCTAGGGCGCAAAATAGTATAGCACCGGCCCTGCATACATTAAGTAATTTTCCAGGTTAATAATTTTCATAACACTCATTATTTGCAGGTTGATGTTCATGTGGGCATTACCCTTTCTATGGCTTGCTGATATTTCCCTTTGTTATTCCTCAAATGATCTTGAGCACCCTTGGTAAGAGAGCCCTCCGTGTGATCCATTTATATTTTTGTATACTTATTTGTTATCTAACAATACATGATTGCATTGATATACATGTTTATTTGTTTACTGACAATTATTATTTCTTATCTTTAGTGGCATTTTATGCAATATTCAAAAGTTTCCAGAGGAAGCCAGTGATTAGTGAAACATGTAGAACTGAAGCTACTGCATATTTGCTCAGGCCACATGGATATTCTGTGATGGTTTTGTTAGTAACATTATGAAAGTATTGTTTTTAACAATGTTTATACTGTAATAAAGTTTGGATATTTTATAGTACTTTTTGTTATCTTGAGTTTGGCACCTTAAAAATTCTGTTCTTTCCCTACTTTTTTAATCAATTTTCTCTGGTGGGATGTGGTGCCCCGGATCCCCAGGTGCCTGGTAATTCCTACATAAGTATTTAGAGCAGTGGTTTCCAAACAGTGGCCTGTGGCCCTTTTACTTGCCCTTATCTGAACCTTGGGACACTATATCTCCAACAATACCAGGCATTATTCCGCCCACTGATACCAATACTGGGGCATAATTCCTCCCACTGACACCAACAATGGGGCATAATTCATCCAACTAATACCAATGATGGAACACTATTTCTCCCATTGACACCAATGATAGGGCATTGTTCCTTCCACTGACGCCAAAGATGGGGCATAATTCATCCTGCTGATACCAATGATATGGCATTATTCTATCTCCTATTAATATCTCCAGGTGCTATGTAATTTTTCTGCTTAAGTTGTCCACAATCCAGTGCCCCTGCAGTTTGAAATACAGTATACTGGCCCTTTGTTTAGAACTTTTGGAGACCCCTGCTATAAAGGCATAGATGGGGGACAAAAGTTAATAACAGCAGGAGTATAATACGATTCAATGCAAATCAAATTTGTACACAAGCACCCTGTCCTGATCATAATTTGTTAAAAAATGGAATAGGCAGAAGTGTGACTATGCCATTATTTCCCTATGTAGTCAGGGTGATTCTAATGGAGGTGCTTGACACTTCCAGACATTAGCACTATCTCAGAAAACAAGTTTAATACCAACAACCAACTTCACAGATGCATGTTGTATACATGCTACGTTGTCAGTTGGCCATTTGTATTATATATACAAGCCCTAAAGGGTTTTTGCTTAATTAATGGAAAATGTTCACTGTCTCCTGTACTTTATCCACTGTGCATGGCATGACCTACAGTTTCAGATTTCACATAAAACTTGATATTAATGCTTGACTGTTCAGTCATAATGAAACCACTATTATCTCTCTGTTGTGCTTAATCCAATGAGCTTTGAGAACAAAGAAACAAAGTACACAGAAAAGGATCTTTCCCTCTAACTTTCTGATGTTTAGTGGTTGTGGGATGGGAACACCCAACGGTATTACAATACAGGTGGGGATATCCATTTTGGAAATCTCTTTGAAGTGCTTTGTGATCAGATTAGAAAAACACAACCTGTACATAACATTATATATCCTCTTAATGATTATAATATACTAGAGTCTGTATTGCTTCTAGAAACATAGAAAAGTGACAGAAAAAAAGAACAAGTGGTCCATTGAATCTGCCTCATTTGTATTATTTACATTTTTGTGTTTTATTTTTACCTTTTTTTTTCCTAAGTATAGATCTATGTTTGTCCAAAGTTTGCTAGAATCCCCTTATTGTTGACTGGCCTAACTCTGCTAGAAGTCTATTCCAAGTGTCAATTACTCTTATATACTATATTACCTTCTAAGGTGAGTTTTGAACTTTCCTTCTGATAATTTAAGGTTGTGTACCCGTGTTCTTGATCTTGGTTTCTTATTGAAAATACTGAACCTTATTCACACCCTTAACATATTTGAAGGTTTTAATCATGTCTCCCCTTTCCCTTCTTTCCTCCAGACTGTACATGTTAAATTATTGAAGTCTCTCCTGATATGTTTTATACCCCAGACCTTTCACCGGTTTTAGTGTTCTGCATTCTCTATGCCTGTATTGTGGAGCTGCTATATTTGAGTATCCTCATATAGCATGGACAATAAATGTTTTCTTCCTTCTGACCTCTTTGTAAGATTTTACAGGCAGACTGAGTGGAGCGAGATTACTGAAGTCATACATCACACATCCAACTCATCAAGCGCATAAATATGAGTATAGATTTTTGGAATGTTTGTTTAATTTATGGTTAGTAAGGTCATTCCACAATCATATTTAACCATAGTGATGAAAATTCCAAGGAGCAAGATGGAAATGTTTCCTAGAACAAATTAATTTCTAGAATTTATAACTGTGAATGTGGTATTTATTTGAGGAAAACCCATGCATACTGTAACAAACCTATATGGGATGCACAAATGGGGCGCCTCCTTATATGGTTCCTCACAAAATGATAACCAATACACAGTATTGGAACCAACAAATAAACAGGTGTAAATACACCACATATAACAATATGGAATAGACAAAGTAGGCACTTGGTTTTAGCACTAAAAAAGCAGTTGCAAATGAAAGCCCTAATGATCATAAGTTGTAAATGCATAAATTCAAAACTTTAATGAGACCAAACAAGTCCAAATCAGTAAATAACAGATGGAAGAATGAAAGTCGATTCCACTCAGTACTATATCCAGCGCCTTCTTAGTTCACTACGTGCCAATATAAGTGATATGCTGATAACTTATCCTCCAGTAAGTAGGTGCTCTTTCCAGAGCCCAGGTGTGCACTTACCAGTGTTAGACAACGTGTTAGAGTTAAAAAAATGCCAGAGAGTGTAATATAGTGTAGTAGGTTTTAATGTTAAAAAGACACAAATAAAAACATACAAGTACTACTCGCATGTTGCGGGTGCCCGTGGGACACCAACACAAGCAGCCCAGCTGTAATGCTCTGCCATTTGTGGTGCATTCCAAGCTTGGGCTTTCATTATCAACTGCTTAGTTAGTGCTAAAACCAAGCGCCTATTTTGGCACGTGGTGAACTAAGAAGGCACTGGATATAATACTGAGTGGAATTGACTTTCATTCTTCCATCTGTTATGTACTGATTTGGACATGTTTGGCCTTGTTAGAGACTATGATTAGAATGTATGCGTTTACAACTTATGATCATTTGGGCTTTCATTTGCAACTGCTTTGTCTATTCCATACTGTAATAAACGTGTTTAATATGACTAGGATTCCATTCAAATACCAGTTCTGGCAAAATTTTAACAGCAACCAAATGAAATGAATTAACTTAATGATGACAAGAAAACTGTTCTAACAAAGGATTTTTCTAAAGCCCAATAAGGTTTATTACCATTACTTTTTGCTGTTAATATAGGACCATACTGGTCATTTTATTCACATATTATATATCCAGCTTGCACCGAAAATCCTTCTGTCATCATTGTCGATACTCGTAGGATGATATGTAAGTTGATATGGGTGACGCGGCATGTTGCTTGAAATTCTGATACATATGTAAAGTATTGAATATCATGCATTTTCTCTTTTGGACAAGACACATTTCTTTGCTGCCAAAGTACATGGGCCCTGAAGAAGTGAATAAATGCAAAACCCGTTGACCTCTTGGAAAACTAGGCAAAGACGTGACTGTTGCTATAATACATGGTGTAATGTGTCCTATGAGAGTATACCTGATTGTTTTTATTGATATGTTTTTTTAAACAGAGATTTTTTAATACTGTTTTATTGTATTGGTGTGGCCATTCCTTCTCTAGGTAACAGTAAAGTCCTACATATGCAAATCCTTTTTCTAAACAATTTTTCTATGAATGTTTGAACAAAAATCGAACCTTGTATGGCTAGGTTAAAGCGGAGTTCCACCCTGTTAAAAGTCAGCAACTACCAAAAGTGTAGCTGCTGACTTTTAACAATCGGCCACTCACCTGTCCCTCGTTCCAGCGATGCGGCCGCCCAGCGGCTTGCTCGTCTCCCCCTCTCCTCGGTGGCGCCGGCATCACAGTTGTGGGCACCCGGCTTTGGCTTGAAAGCCAGGCGCTCACTGCGCATGTGCGAGTTGTGCTGTGGCTTGTGAATGGCTCGGCGCATCCTCTGGGACCTGTGACGTGTCCCAGAAGATCGCCGAGAGGGAGGGAGGGAAGGTGAACTTCCTTTCGGCTCCTCGGCACTAGGGGAGGAAGTGGATCTGGAACCCTGTGAAAACAGGGTTCACGGTCCCCCCCCCAAAAAAAATGACATGCCAATTGTGTCAGGGGGTCACCTCACCTTAAAGTGGAAGTTCCACTTTTGGGTGGAACTCCGCTTTAAGTGAATTGGCACTACTTCTCCAATGTAGCCTAGTAACCAAGCTTGTGTTTTCTGATTGGAGGAGAATGTTATCCAATTGCAAATATGCCTGCCTGATCCTAAATTTTGTTTTTTGTTTTTCATCCAGAAAAAGCAGCGAGAGAGAAAAATGTAGATATTAGGGAAGGAAGAGGCTTGATGTCTAATTCTCAGATAAAATAACTTATTGGTTGGCATTTTTTTTCTAAATTTTTCTTCAGTGTACAACAAGGGAATTTATCAAAACTGTAGCAGACAGAATCTGGAGCAGCTGTGCATAACAACCAATAAGCTTCTATCTTCAGCTTGTTCAAAGAAACTTTGAAAATGAAAGCTAGAAGCTGACACCAAGCACAACTGCTCCAGATTCTGTCTGCTCAAGTTTTGATAAATTCCATAAACTTTACAACAAAATAATGCTGTGTTATAAACCTGGCTCCTAGGAAAACTGCATTGTAAAATAACTTGTGAAATTTAAACTGTGTTACAAATTTTCAAGCATACTCCCTGGTGTCTCATGGAGATTGTTATTTGTGTGACTCAGGACTCCAATCCTTCTTCACCCCTTGAAGGGCAGTTGGTCACAGTTTACAAACTCTTTTAACATCCACCTGAGCTGTCTTCATTTATTACTCTAATGAAGTCAGGCTGCTTATACAGCAATGAATATCCTTGTTGTTTTGGGATTTTTTTGTGCTTTGTTCTGCCCCAATGGTTAACTTACACTCTGGAGAGTAGGACCACTGCTCTCACACAATACAAAACGACAACCAGCGACATGCCACCGAACACTGTTCCGATCAACAGTGCTGCTCAACGAAGGTGAGCACTGTTAAATGGAACAGTATGCAGGGAGGGGACAGTGTTGCATGTGAGAGCAGCGGTCTGACTCTCCAGAGTGCTAAAGCATAGGGTATCTTAATCCTTGCTTCATCACAATGTATTATATGTTAAAAACACAAAACTACAAGTTACTCTAAATGCAGCATTGTATCCTGTGTCTGTGAAGATGTCACATGACAAAACGTACGTAGGGCGGTGTGAGGGCGCTGGTATCACCGCGTATGTCAGTTCATGCTCGTGGTCCATGGTGTGACCGGAGACTAATGTTCTTTTCAGCTGAGCGTGTCTTCCCTAGTGCCGGGTAGGCACTTTTAACATGTGAGTGGAATTCTAATTTTTAATAAAGCCTGTCATTACGTTTTTAAGCTATGGGAGCTTCCTTCCTTCTTTTTTTATTCCCAGAATCCCCACATTGGACACTATGAATTGTGAGATGAGATTCTGATCAATGCCCAGGAAGAGAGAGGAATATATCTGATGATCGCTGGGAGAGATATGGCTTGTTTGCTGGTTTATAATTTTGCCAGCATATCTGTCTGTTGAGTTAGATTAAGTGAGAGTGGTGAAGGATATTACTATTATCAACACCAATTTGTAACACTATTTGAATATATATGTTTTTCACAGTTTTTTTATTATTATTAATGTGTGGACTGTTACGTAATCACTTTATTGATGTTTATTGCGAATTTTGCACACATGCTTGATTTGCACAATTTTGCATTTGCACTTTATTTGCACTTTATATAGGTGCTTGATGCTATGAGTACAAGGGAATGTATTAAGGATTTATATTTATATTAGTTTGTTACGTGTGCACATATTAGTATAGCACTGAGGATATTTTAAGTTAATGTGCAGACCAGCGCTTCTCTCCTATATCTTTATTTTTTTTTTAAATGCAACGTGTCTGCATCATATCAATAAATGGAGAAAATTCAATTGGAGAAGACATTAGTGGGTACAACTAGAAAACAGATTAAAAAAATCTAAGCATGTCTTCATAAAATATGAAGGTTGTGGGCTTTATGTGATTTTTATTTCCTTATCAACAGCCCACAGTTTTCCAAACTAATCGGTCCCAGTTCACTTGTAATTCTTATGTTCTTGCATCAAATTAATGTTGAGGCCTTATTCTGGGAGGAACACAAGCTGCACTGACAAAATACTAAACTGCTTTTATATACTGTATAAATCCAGTATACATAAATCAGAAAAAAATATATATCACCTCACAAGAAGTCACAAAAGAATCAAGCAGCAGCATGCTTAAAGGTACAGAATATGCCATATCATGTACCTGTAAAAAATATTGTTCAGGAGGGGTCTGCTCCCTCGCCATTTTTTTTAAAATATTTTGCCATGGGGTTCCCCTTAAAATCCATACCAGATCCTAAGGGCCTGGTATAGAGAAGGGGGGGGCATGCTATTTTTTTTTCCAGAATTTTTTATTGCCGGCATTCTTTTGTTTACATTTCAGCTGTCAGTGGGTTTGGGTTGTTAAAGCGGAGCTCCAGGCTCCTTCTCCTGTCCGGGGATCCCACAATGTTGCCACCCCGAGCCGATTCGTCAATCAGCATTGGGTGCAGGCGCCGGCATTGTTAGTAAGAGAAACTGGCTGTGAAGCCTTCAGGCTTCACAGCCAGTTTCCTACTGCGTATGCGCAAGTCACACTGCGCTTTCTGAGACCTATATGTGTCCCAGAAGGCAACGGGGGGAAGGAGGAAGGACCAGAAATGCACGTAGATTGCTGATCTGACTCGGAAGTGGGAGCGGGTACCTGTCAAAACCAGGTACCCGCTCCCCCCAAAAATGCCAAATGTGGCAGCATAGGGGGGGAAGGTGCGAACAAGCAAAGTTTCCCCTTTTGGGTGGAGCTACGCTTTAATGAGGTAGTGGCCTGGCTTCCCGGCCCACTCTTTAACAACCAGCTGTTCTTCACACGGAATTCAAATTATTCCGAAAATGTGGAGTTTATTAGAAAATGAATAAACAAAATTAAACTTAAATGAAATTTGTCACTATTGTCATTTAGATACATCCAAATTTAGATTCGGACCAAAACAAATTTTACATGTCTAATTGAGAGTCACACTGGCAAGCGCATATAATGCTTTGGTGTATGGAGTACTGTGTGTCCACTTATGAAAGTGTTCGAAGATCACACATAGCGGGAAGGGAAATTCACACTGATGTACTTCCTGGTAACAATACCTTCACTGCTGTATGGACTTTTTTTTCAGTAATACGGCACATGGATTTTTATGTATTTTTTTGTGTACTCTTTATGTTTATTTGATGTATTGCACAGTAGTATGCATCTTATTTGTTAGTGCGATACAATATTCTTTATTTCTCTAATATATATATATATATATATATATATAATACATTCACCGCATGTATTTAGTTAAAGAGAGCAGGAGACTGCTATACTGCATACAAAATCTGACTTGCCATGAGCCTGATATTTATTGCCCTGTGACTACCACTGGTGACATGAGCAGTACAATGGTCATTAAAGTCTCATGTGAAATATTTCTCTGAGTCTGTCAACAGGTTGTTAATATAATGTCTGTTGCGCACTTTTTTTTTTAACCTATAATACATCACATACTGCAGATGTTTCTGCATTAAATATAACACAAGGAGATGTTTTTACAAGAAATAAATCAAGAGAAGAGGGGCAGGGAAGAAAAAGCTTCTGTAAAGTTAGTGTATATTACAGTGTAACCAAACATACTAATGAATCCCTGACCACTGTAATCCTACCTTCTCAGCTTACTGCATATAGCTCGGGTGTCTGTCCCAGCTCAGGAGCTATAACAGAGCTCTCGTTGAGAGTTGGGACTCATCAGCCATGTGACTTACTGGGCCTAGACCCCAGTGTGACGTGTTCTCCAGGCATGGGGTGATGAGATCATGACTCTGCATTCTCAATGGCGCCTTCTCTAATGTATATCAAAGGCCTCCACATGCTATTCTTACAAGAAACCCAATTTTTGATACAGAGGGTGCTGCAGCCTAGTTAGTTGATGCAGCCTCCACTGCCAAACATGCCAATGGACCATGTGTATTACAAATGTTGTAAAGGAAGGTGTTTTTTTCCTGTAATAGCCAACCAGCATCCAACTCTTGTTTTGACAAGGCAGGTTTGATCACTTTTTAAAGCAGACCTTCAGTAATTTTTTCATCTTTCCATCTATTAAATCTTCTGCCCTTGTTGTTTTAACTTTGGATAGTTAAACATTTTTTTCTTGCAGTAAATACCTTATACAGTCCACTTCCTGTTTCTTGTCTGGTCATTAGCCTAGGCTTATGACATCATACACAGCTCTCTCTCTCTCTCACTCTTGTGAGAGTTTGCCAGGAAGGGAGGGGATAAGTCATAAGAGGGCCAATGAAAGCTGCAGAGCTGGAGGTGTGCCTCAGTGTGCCTGTGTAAATCCAGGAAGTGAACAGGCAGCAGCTTCAGTTGCCCATAGTTGAAATGGATGCAACCAGACTTAGTGGAGGGAGATTTCTTGCCATTATGTGGCAAGTACAGAACCACAGTATATATAAAATAATGTGCAAAGTGGTTGGAGGGAAGCTTCAGAATGGCAAAAATGTTTTTGTTACAAATTATGTAAGCAGACTACAGTTCCTCTTTAAGGAGGTCCTCACCCAACCTCCCACCCTATTCATCAAAAAAAAAAAAAAAAAAGTAAATGACATGCTAGACCCCTAATTCAGACTTATGAGATTCTTGCCGTGGTCAGTACAGACACAACTTTGCATCTGTGCTGTCCCATCATATGTCGGTGCCTGCCATAGTAAATACTGGTATGACTCCAGAGACTATGGAGACCATCTAGGGACAGCCTAACTGCTCTGGGTAGGTTGATGCAGTCTTCCTACAAAAAGTCTGCATCTGGTATGTGTAACACATTTTCCATAATGGCATTCATGATCTTAAAAGTGAAGTGCAGGAAATGAAAA
This sequence comes from Glandirana rugosa, assembly GCA_018402905.1. Classification (NCBI taxonomy): domain Eukaryota; kingdom Metazoa; phylum Chordata; class Amphibia; order Anura; family Ranidae; genus Glandirana; species Glandirana rugosa. The sequence goes on from BLSH010255327.1 coordinate 149,092, forward strand.
TAACAAGCACACATACTCACCTAGCTGGCTGTAGCATTGATCCGATGCTACAGCTGTCCCCTGCCGGCTCTACAGCAAGAACCGTGCGATGAAAGACCAAAGATAACTCGGTTCTTGGATCTGCTCTGCTCTGCCCTTGTGGGGGGCAGGAGCAGCTAGCTCAGGCTCTCAGCATTGTGTTGAGAGGCCGAGCCAGCTGCAGGTCAAGCATCTGGGGAGGTTCCCAAATTATTGTCAGAATCCCAGCAGAGCTTGGACCGGCTATGTGACGGCAACCGACAGTGGACTTTAGCTCACTGTTGGCTGATTCTGGGTCTTAGGAGTACAGAACTAAGTGTACTCCTATGACCCACAGGAGAAGTATGGCCAAAAGAGCTTTGGCCATACTTCTTTAAAATTTTAAAAAAATCCTTCTTCAGTCCACCTCTGTGCAATTAAGGCTAAATTTAGAAAGTTTTAAAGTTCAGTTTATAGTTCAGGAAACATGAAGCCATCTATCTTATGTATTTTGTTGACCTGTACAGTTGCAAGCAGACAACATGCAGCCTCCAATTGTACATTCTAGCAGTGTTTTTTATTAAATATTATAAGGGGCAGTTCTTGTACAATAAGGCACAATCGTTCAAGATGTCTAAATACACTGTAATGCCATTCACATTTTTTGATGAAGAACTAAAAATGGTGGGCTATGCCAAACCACACACAAAGATGTAATGTATTGCAGCCTACCAATCCTTTTATGTAGAAGTTGCATTTGTTTTCTTTCCTTAAGGCTTTTTATTTTTCCTTATGTTCCCCTGATAATCATTCTAGTAACGGACTTTTGTTAATAGTGTGACAATGATCACTCACTCCAATGTATCTATAAAGGAGGAACATTGTCACCTTAGGCTGGTCTCCTGATTTGGGCTACAAACACTTCATCCTCTCTACGTATCCATTACATGGGGACAGGGGGATATGTCATTTACAGACGATATATGTTGTTCAATAGATACATTCAATTTAGAGGAAGTGACAAGTACACTGTATTTCTAGCAAGATAAACGGGTATTTGGTATTTTCTGTAGTTTCCCGAAATGTACTTAGCCGGGGAAAAAAAACCTGAACCAGAACCCATTGAAATCAGTGGGATCCAAATCTGTCAAATTAAAAATGCTCATATTCTGGGTGAATATACAAGGATGTGTCAAAAAATAGCATGGAGGTGGGCACTGCCCTGGAAAGCATGTACCAACGGCAAAAAAATGTTTAAAAATCTATTCAGCCAAGAGCAGTGATTTTTATATGCTTAGAGTGAAACATTAAAAAGCTCCAATTCCTTTGAAGAACATGCCTGGAGGGTGTCCTAAACCTGCATGTGAAGGGGCACGTCTCTGTGATGTACAGAAAGTGTTGCAGCAGCACTGACATTTACAAAGCAAAAAAGTTTTAGAAACGCTGGCAAATAACTTTTTTTTTAATTCTTTATTTATTACTTTGTGCATTTACAAAACATATTCCAGATCAGAAATATAGGTTACATAATGACAGTATAGTTACATATGCATGTCGCATTACATGACAGCCCATATAAGGGTAGTGACCATCTGGAGAGTAGCATGATAAAGACAGGAACAATACACACAATATTGTATAGTTGGGGGTACCAAATCCGTGATACCTCGCAGGGCTCCAAGAAGGCATAGTGGAAGAAGTATGACATTGGTAAAGCTGACACATATCCTCCACTCTTGGAACTAATGGAAGGAGGATTACCTGGTCAGCACAAAGAATAGATTCTCACATATGTTTAGTTTCAGTCCCTATGGTATAGGGAATAACAAAAGGAAGGGAATGGGAAGGAAAGGGAAGGGAAACTATAGTAAAGAAAGGGAAAGAAAGGGAGGGAGCCTAGGGAGAGGAATCAAGGAGAGGAGGGGGGAGAGACGCAGAAGAAAAAATCCTCCCACTGCCCCCCAATGAAAATTAAAAAGAAGAGAAATGTCCAAGAGTGGGTCTCAAACAGTCACTTTGTAAGGGTCACCATTTTTGAAACAGAGTCAATGTACTGAGGGGAGCATGTATAGGTCATTCATGGCAGCCAGGCGTCCCTAGATTTATCTTCCCTATTGTAAAGTGTAGCTGTCAGGCTTACAAGATTCCTGATTTCATTCTGTCTAGCAAACCAACCACTTGCCGACCGCTTAACTGGGAATGTACTTCATGACTTTGACGTCAAACACCAGGGCTATGGCAGCAGCTAGCTGCCATAACCTCAGTATCATTTTTTCCCAGGATCACTTTTATAGGCGAGGGGAGAGGTGCCCCCCCTCCCGCCACTTCCTGGTTGTTTCCGAACTTACTGGAGCTGTTGGTAAGCCCGGAACCGATTTGATGCAGCCGATGGCTATGCAGGAAGCCGAGTGAGGGCAAGATAGCCCTTACTCGGCTCTATGCCCTTGGAGTATCTGAGCGACCTACAATGTCACTTCCGGTTCACTGGCCGTTAAGCAGGTTTTTTTTCCCTAACAGTCAAAGGGATTGGTTTACTAAAACTGGAGAGCGCAAAATCTGGTGCAGCCCTGCATAGAAACCAATCAGCTTCCAGGTTTTTTGGTCAAGGCTTAATTAAACAAGCTGAAGTTAGAAGCTGATTGGCTACCATGAACAGCTGCACCAGATTTTGCACTCTCCAGTTTTAGTAAATCTATCCCAGTATGTCATCTTTTTTTTTTTTTGCTTTTAAAGGTAAATGAGAGATCTGGGGTCTTTTTGACCCCAGATCTCTCAATAAAGAGGACCTGTCACGCTTATTTCTATTAGAAGGGAGGTTTACATTCCTTGTAATAGGAATAAAAGTGATAGAAAAAATAAAAATAAAGGGACAGTGTAAAAATAAAAAAAAGTGAAATAAATAATAAAAAAAAATTGAAAGCGCTCCATCTCTCCATGCTGGTGTGCAGAAGCGAACGCATAAGTAAGTCACGCCGGCATATGTAAACAATGTAAATAATGTAAATATTGCAATGACCACCGTTTTATTCTCTAGGGTCTCTGCTAATAAAATATACAATGTTTGGGGGTTCTAAGTAATTTTCTAGCAAAAAATTTTTATATTTACTTGTAAACAACAAATGTCAGAAAAAGGCCTTGTCTTAATGTGAGTGGGGAGGTTTGTTTCCAAAGATCATGAATGCAGACACGGGCTGTATTCAATAAATGTATAGTCAGTGATTGCTTATAGCGATGCAATGGTGCTGACTTCATGTGTAGCAGGTATCCCAGAGAACTACCTTTTTAACTCCTGTTCAAAACTGATGCAACAAGGGGCATTACTAGAAATTATGCAGTAGCTTCTTTGTTAAAAAAAAATAAAATAAAATAACAGCACACAGACCCCTCCCCAAGGGTCTGCTATGTATTTTGGGGACCTTTGGAGGGGTTTGTGGTTTGTCTTGTTTTTTAAAGGAACTGGCAATGTCATTTGCCAGCAATTTAAACTGTTTAATTTTTTTCTTTGTAAATATATTTTTTGCTGCAGCACATCCTACAGCAAGATTTTTTTTTAAAAATTGGTCTTTGAATCTGGTATGGATCTTATGGGGCAACCTTACATAAAAAAAAAATAACACATGGGGCCAGGAAAAGGGATGGAGGAACGCATGCGTGCCCCCCCCCCCCCATCCTCCTGAACCATAGCAGGAGACCCCCACGGTTAAGCACCTTGTCCTTGTAAATACGTATATAAGAAGCCTTGTAGTATATGACTCATAAAGATTTTGATGACCTTGCACTGTTCAACAGCTGCTTAGCTACTTTCCTCATTTAGGTTGTATTCAATATTCACATATTCACACCTGGGCGCATCAAATCGCAGGCAGATTTGCCATGATTCTGCCCATGATTTCAAAACGCCCAGGTGTGAATGACAAATCGCACTATGCAAATTTCAGATTCCATTCATTTGAATGGCATCTAAAAATGCGGTGCAGTTCTGCCGCGATTGTTGTCTGATAAATCTCGCTGCACTGCAAAAGAAGCTCCTGGACTTTTTTTGGGCGACAAGGTTCATGTGGCGTGGTTTGCCGCAATTGTACCGCTATTTATCGTGCAACAATCACGGCAGAACCACACTGTGTTTTTAGGTGTCATTCAAACGAATGCAGAATTGCGGTAAATCTGTCCATTATTCAAAACGCCCAGGTGTGAATGCAGCCTTACAAAGTGCATTATGTCATGTATTATCACTATAGGTGTGCATAGCCTATTGCATTAGGGTGTGCACCAGTGGCACCAGTGGCGCTGCCCCCCCAATTCATGCACCCGACCCTTAATCTACATGCAGGGTGCCGGACGCATGGATTCCAATGGGTTTATTTTTTGAACCACATGACTAGAGCCTGAGGCTCTAATTGGCTTCAAAAAAGGGTTGGTTTGGGGCGTAGAGCACCCCATTGGCCAAGGGTCTCAGTACCCACTTCCTGTGGCCTCCCTGCCGGAAGGAGAAGAAACAGCCCCGGAGCGAGGTCTCCGGGGACAGCTCACCCGCAGCTACATCCAGCACCCCCCACTCGGAAAGTGAACGGAGGAGAAGGGGAGATCAGAGTGTCATCCAGGTCAGGACTCGTCAGCGGCCTTTCTGTCCGTCTCCTGCTCTCCCCCTGGGGGTGTTCCCTCTCTCATCTCGCGCCAGGGGGATGCTTTTGGTTTGCCACCCCCCCCCCCCAAAATATTGAGCACCAGCCGCCAATGGTGTGCATCCCAAAGCTCAAACACATTTGCATGTGTATATATACTGCAGGTGTCAGTAGAGCAATTGTCGATGTCAATAATAAAGAGAAAATATTGCGCTAACCTAAAAGGGTTACCATAAATAAAAACTAAAGCAGCTGACACAACAAAACTTCCAACTTGTGCATGTATACATAAACCAAAAAGTGTAGCGCTAAAGAAAGAAAACACAGCATATATTGCAATGTTATAATCACAACGGTGAAACGAAATAAAGTGGTGAAAATATAAAATTAAAATAAGTGAAAACAAAAAGGAAATTTAAAGTCCAAATATATGTATATAATATCTTTCAGTCCTGTCAAGACACCCGATACTGTGATAATAAATCTTCAACACTAGTGAAAAAACTGTATCATGTACTGTGCACTCCCACCAAGTGAGTAAAGGGTACTCTTACCAACGATAAGAGGAATGTGCGCATAATGTTGATCTTAAAACGACATCCACTAGACCTCACTGTGTGGTTCCGATCCCACCGTCTGTCGGGAACTTTTGAGGGTCCACAGCCAGATCCCAGACTCCGGTACAACCGTGCAACGATATGCTGTGTGGTTCCGATCCCACCGTCTGTCAGGAACTTTTGAGGGTCCACAACCAGATCCCAGACTCCGGTACCACCGTGCAACAATATGCCTCAATAAAGAAGGGGTAGATGATGATGTCTCAAGCCCCTTGAGCGAGAACGAACATGCTGCATCCAGGATTCGTTCTCGCTCAAGGGGCTTGAGACATCATCATCTACCCCTTCTTTATTGAGGCATATTGTTGCACGGTGGTACCGGAGTCTGGGATCTGGTTGTGGACCCTCAAAAGTTCCTGACAGACGGTGGGATCGGAACCACACAGCATATCGTTGCACGGTTGTACCGGAGTCTGGGATCTGGCTGTGGACCCTCAAGTTCCCGACAGACGGTGGGATCGGAACCACACAGTGAGGTCTAGTGGATGTCGTTTTAAGATCAACATTATGCGCACATTCCTCTTATCGATGGTAAGAGTACCCTTTACTCACTTGGTGGGAGTGCACAGTACATGATGCAGTTTTTTCACTAGTGTTGAAGATTTATTATCACAGTATCGGGTGTCTTGACAGGACTGAAAGATATTATATACATATATTTGGACTTTAAATTTCCTTTTTGTTTTCACTTATTTTAATTTTATATTTTCACCACTTTATTTGGTTTCACCATTATGATTATAACATTGCAATATATGCAGTGTTTTCTTTCTTTAGCGCTACACTTTTTGATTTATGTATAATTGTCGATGTCAGTAGGGCAGTGGATGGTGTCAGTTGTTTTAATGTTTATTATTTATGTTTATGTTTATTATTTTATTTTTTATTATTGTTTCCAATTATATGAATATTTTTTTTTACAATTTTTTTAAGTGCTAAACAGGGAGAATCTGCAGCACACGGGATAATTAGGGTGTTCCCAGGCACACCTGGCACACCCTGTGCGCACACCTATGATTATCACAAAATATACACAATGTAAAGAATAAAGTAGAACTGAAGGCAATACCTTTTTCATTTTGGATAGAGTAAGGGTGGTTATAACACCTGTCAAGTTTTTTTTTTTTGCCATCTGTTTCCCATTGGGGAGATTCTCCTTCACTTTCTGCCCCATAACCACAACAGGAATTGAGAGAAGAAACCCCTCTAAGTTGAGGAAAATCACCAGGGTCAGCAGAACTAGTGTCCCCATTGGAAGATAATGGGCAACAGGACAAATAGACAGTAAGAGCTGGTTCACACTGAGGCGACTTGTCAGGCTTGTCAGTTGTCTCCATGCAATGCAATGGAACCGTTCTAATTCTTTTTTTTTTAGAAAAAGGTTCCTGCACTATTTTCGGGGGGCGACCTCAGCGCGACTTGCATTGACTTCTATGGATAGAAGTCTCCATGCAAGCCGCGCTGAGGTCACCTCGAGCGGGGCGACTTGCTTCGCCCTGCAAGTCGCGCCGCTCAAGTGTGAACCGGCTCTGATTCTCCTTAATAGGGACACACACACCTGACAGGTGTTCCAATCCCGCTCCTCTCTCTAAGCTAAAAAAAAACTTTTCCTTTTATTAAAGAGGAGTTCCACCCCCCTACCCCCCCCCCCCAGCAAAAAATTAAAAGTCAGCAGTTACACATACTATAGCTGCTGACTTTTAATATTAGGACACTTACCTGTCCAGCCGGTCCCCTACTGCGCATGCGCGAAGCGCGCTGCGCTTTCTGAAGGAGGAGGGGGGGCCGAACTTCTGAGCAATCTCACAGTGGCAAGATCTCTCTGAAGTGGGGACGGGTACCTGTCAAAAACAGGTACCCGTGTCCCCCCTCCCCCAAAAGATGCCAAATGTAGCACTGGAGGGGGGGGCTGATAAGCAGAGCTTCCACTTTTGGGTGGAACTCCGCCTTAATTTTCTACCTTTTTTCCAATTATTTTTCAATATGTCGTTTTTAGGCTTCTGAATAGCCACTGAACTATTTTTATGATTTGTGCAATTATATTGGCATTCCCCTGAACAATGCATGAGGATTCATCTCTCCCCCAGACATTTTTCTGTGATCTCTCATTGAATAGAATACTTTCCCATAGCAATGTGTAGACACCTGAGTAAGCAGACATCTCAATAGCGCCAGAGTGACACAGACTCCTGAAACGATAGCCATGTGGTCTCTTATTTTTCCTTAAGTCTATAGAGTGGAAAACATAGACGACATTCAGCTTTCGACTTTATTTAACATTGCATAAACGCCTGAGCCCTTGAAGGGGGGGATCTTTGCACATAGTTGTGGTAAGTGAGTCATTGTGCTGGGAGACCATGGGCCTCATTCAGACAACATTTTCACACAGGAAAAATAAAAGCAAGAAACACATGGACACAAACGTTTTCAATCACATCACTTCGCCTGCTGATTGTTTAAACTGCACACAAATGTATGAAGTGAGCATCAGGGATTACTGTCTTCTGAATCAGAGCTCAGACTTTTCCTCTAAGATATTATTATATTATAAACCATTTATATAACAAGACATCTAACCCCATAGGTTTCATTTTACTTTACTATGAATAAGAATATAAGCCATTTTTGGGATGTTGCATGATTTCTAAGAAAGTATTAGCAAGTCTTTGTTCAGAGCTCTGTGTGTAAAATTCCACCGGTTCTGAATTAAAGAGATAGAAACATAGAAAAGTGACGGCAGAAAAAGACTGAGTAGTCCATCGAGTCTGCCCCTTTTTATTTATTTATTTTTTTATTTTTTATTATTTTATTTTATTTTTTATTATATATTATATATTATATTATATATTATATTATAAATTTTATATTTTATTATATATTTTTTTTTTTTATACTAAACACCCACTGTTTAATTTGCATTGTCCCTTTTCTTTATGTATGTGGACGATGGCACTGTAATTATTTTCATTAAAAAAAAAATCGAAATACCTTTTTCCTAATTGATCACATGACCCAGATCTTTCCCAGCCTGTCTGCAGGCAAACATAAGCAAGAGGAGCTTTTGGTCTTCTGCTGCTGATCACACGTTCAAAATTTAAAAAAAAACAGCCTTTGGAATACAGAGTAAAAATAAACAATTAATATCAATAAATTGTTTTAAATTGACATACAAATATATATTTGAAATAAAATCTGTATTATTTTTTGGCAATAACATGGCGTGGGTGGATTTCTTCCAGTCACTGGCTGTGTCACACCCCTCCAGACTGTGTCTTGGAATAAGAGGGAAGTGAAGCCACCATTAATCTACAGTTGTGCTCATAAGCTTACATACCCTGGCAGAATTTATGATTTCTTGGCCATTTTTCAGAGGATATGAATGATAACACAAAAACTTTTCTTTCACTCATGGTTAGTGTTTGGCTGAAGCCATTTATTATCAACTGTGTTTACTCTTTTTAAATTATAATGACAACAGAAACTACCCAAATGACCCTGATCAAAAGTTTACATACCCCAGTTCTTAATACTGTGTATTGCCCCCTTTAACTTCAATGACAGCTTGAAGTCTTTTGTGGTATTTGTGGATGAGGCTCTTTATCTTCTCAGATGGTTAGGCTGCCCATTCCTCTTGGCAAAAGCCTCCAGTTCCTGGAAATTCTTGGGCTGTCTTGCATGAACTGCACATTTGAGATCTCCCCAGATTGGCTCAATGATATTGAGGTCAGGAGACTGAGATGGCCACTCCAGAGCCTTCACTTTATTCTGCTGTAGCCAATGACAGGTCGACTTGGCCTTGTGTTTTGGATCATTGTCATGTTGGAATGTCCAAGTACATCCCATGCGCAGCTTCCTGGCTGATGAATGCAAATGTTCCTCCAGTATTTTTTGATAACATACTGCATTCATCTTGCCATCAATTTTTACCACATTTCCTGTGCCTTTGTAGCTCACACATCCCCAAAACATCAACAATCCACCTCCATGTTCCACAGTAGGAATGGTGTACCTTTCATCATTCATTTTTGTGGCCAAAAAGCTCAATTTTGGTGTCATCACTCCAAATGACTTTGTGCCAGAAGGTTTGAGGCTTGTCTTTGTGCTGTTTGGCCTATTGTAAGAGGGATACTTTGTGGCATTTGCGTAGTAATGGCTTTCTTATGGCGACTGAACTATGCAGCCCATCTTTCTTGAAACAGCCACACCACATGTTTTCAGAGAGTCCTGTATTTCACCTGAAGTTATTTGTGGGGTTTTCTTTGCATCCTGAACAATTTTCCTGGCAGTTGTGGCTGAAATTTCAGTTGGTCTATCTGACCGTGGTTTGGTTTCAACAGAACCCCTCATTTTCCACTTCTTGATTAGAGTTTTAACACTGCTGATTGACAATCTTTTTATATCCCTTTCCCATTTTATACAGTTCAACTACCTTTTCCGGCAGATCCTTTGACAATTCTTTTGCCTTCCCCATGACTCAGAATCCAGAAACGTCAGTGCAGTGCTGGATGAAAGATGCAAGAGTCTTTCAGGAGTCCAGAAACGCATTGACCTTTAACACACACACACTAATTACAAGCAAACAGATCACAGGTGAGGATGGTTACCTTTAATAGCCGTTCAAACCCCTTTGTGTCAACTTGCGTGCATGTTATCAGGCTAAAATAACCAAGGTATGTAAACTTTTGATCAAGGTCATTTGGGTAGTTTCTGTTGTCATTATGATTTAAAAAGAGTAAACACAGTTGATTGATAATAAATGGCTAGAGCCATTTAACCATGAGTGAAAGAAATGTTTTTGTGTTATCATTCAAAAATGGCCAAGAAATCATAAATTCTGCCAGGGTATGTAAACTTATGAGCACAACTGTACATGTAATATTCTGCCCCTATTGTGGTTAGCTGGCTATTGGGCATGCAATAGGAGGGAGGGAGTGGGCTGTCATATACCACTGTATATACACCCACATGTGTGACTCCATAGTCACATAGGCTGCTCAGATATGATAGGGAGGAAATGCTAAGCATAGAAACTCACTGAAAACTGAGCATGTGCAGAGTTGTCTCCACAGCTGCAAAATCCCTAAGCTGAATTAGGGACATGAACAGAAAGTGGAGATAGAGAGCAGCAGGATCAATCAGAATACAGAAAATGAATCTCATAGTGACTAAGTAGGTATGAACATGATGAAATACAGCATTTATTGATAGGTTTTTATGATGTGGGTTTAGTGACACTTTAAAGTAGAACTATAGGATATATATATATATATATATATATATATATATACCATTTTGTATACGCCAAGTGAGGGTTGCCAGCTGTGTCCTATTTCGGATCTTTCCAATTCACTTCCTGTCCCATAGCCAAACAGGAAGTGAGAGGAACTCCCTGCCAATTAAGGAAATTCCTTGGGGACCCTTAGGTCCTTAGAACTAGTGTTCCCATTGAAAGATTTCCCCTAAATTACATTTCTGGGGACAACCCAAAATGTGGGGTTTTCTTTAACTTACACTTTCAATGGTAATGGTAAACAGGACAAATAGAGAGGTTGAATCTCCCTAATGAGGGTACAGACAGCAATAAAAACTGACAGGTGTTCTAATCCCTCTCCACTCGATCCAAACCTAAAAAAAAAAGTTTTGCCTGTAATTATACTTTAAAGAGAAAAGATTCTATTTGTCCCCCCAGAACCCTGCTATTCATGATCAAATGAAGTGACAGTACACACAATAAAATAGACAGAGCAGTATCAATGTGCCTCTATACAAAACATTAGCATGGCTTTATTTTAATATGTAGTTAGTTTTTATATACCAATTCAAAAACAGGAACTAGAAAAGGACATATAAAGTAAAGCTTATTTTTTCATACATTTTGTAAGGTTTTTTTTTGTTGTCTGCTGCCCGTGACCCCACTGGGGAGATTCCCCCTTACTTCCTGTATCTGTAACACTCATACAAGAAATCAGCAGTGCTGTTATCATCAGGACAGGAAGACTGTCTTACCTTTTACAGTTGACTTTAGACTGGTCACATGATGTCCTGGGTCTTCTCTATCTTCAACAGCCATGAGTTTGGGTTTGGGCTTTGATTCAGTCTGAATCCTGAAGTTAGCTGTCATTGCTGGATTAATGAGTTGTGAGCAGAAGATTCCCCCCACACCCCTGACTCCTTCCCACAGAGCTAATCTACAAGAAGGTGCAGGGATGCATGACACCTTTGACCTAATATGAGGAAAGTGGAAAGATAGAGCTGGACCCGTAGGCTTATTTTACTGCTATTGTTATCTTAAGATATTACCTTTGGTGTAAATGATCTTGTTCCTGGGCAGGCGGCTTCTACACCCCAAAGGATCTCCAGAGTCTCCTTGGCTTGTAGTGTGAGGTAAAAAGGGTTGAAATTGGAGCTCCACACCACTGTTAAGAGATCCAGATACAACTTTATTACATTAAAGGTCATGGGTACAATTCAAAAGGAAGCCAACATGTTTCAGGGGCCTAAGTCCTCCCTTCATCAGGGCTTGACTGGCAACAAAATAACCAAACCAGAAGTAGACTGGATCTACAATGGTATTTTTTCCAGTGTGAATTCAAAGCACAGGCCTAGTCAGCAGCTTGTTTGGCAGACCTTTGACCTAAAATGGCAAGGTGGTCAGTGATGTCATGAGCGTCCCTGCCCCTTCGTGTACATCAGCTGTGGGGGTGGGGTTCCAATCTGCAGCTCATTGGCCCAGTAATGACAACTAACTTCAGGGTCTAGACTGAACCCAAGCCCAAATTCATGCCTAGTGAAGAAAGAGAAGACCCCCAAGGCATCATGTGACCACACCTTCCCTTGGTGCATGTCCACCTCCAGGGCAGGGAATCTCATGCCCGCAGAATCTCATTGGCCCAGCAATGACAGCCAACTTCCGGGCTCAGACCAAACTCAAGCTCATCCCTGCTCTTCACCTCAGTCTCCTGGGTTAAAGGATGCTGGCAGTCATTCAACCCAGAAGATAGTTACATAGTTAGTCAGGTTGAAAAAAAAATCCATCTAGTTCAACCTATAAAAGGGAAAAAATATATATCATACAATCCCATATACACAATCCTACACCCACAGTTGATCCAGAAGAAGGCAAAAAATCCCAGCAAACCATGATCCAATTTGCTCCAGCAGGGGAAAAAATCCTTCCTGATCCCCTAAGAGGCCATCTGTCAAGTACCAGGTAGGAGGCCAAGATGCTGGGAGGGCTCCCCTTGCAGCGGAGTGCAGCACAACCCCTGAAAGTGGTACAGGGAATGCAGTGCCCAAAGAAGCAGGGTTCGCCTGAATGCTGGAGACTGGTAGCTAGGAGCAGCTGGAGCAAGCTGGATAATCTGTGAAGCGTGGCTATCACCAGGAGTACCGAGCAGTGGAGTAAACAGGAAAGCTGAGCCGAGAGCCAGGCCGGGGGTCAAACACAGGAAGGCAGTCCATAACAGGTTCAGGAAGAGTAAACTTGGAGCAAGCCGGGTCATACACTGGAGGCAGATAGAGACGGAGTCCGAGAGTCCATCCAGGTCATACATGGGAGAGCAGGCAGAAGCAGAGACAGGATAAAAGCCAAGGGATCAAGCCAGAAGATCAGGATACTCAGAAGAGCAGGTCAAGGCAAGCTGGGTCAGTAATGGGTAAACAGAAGGATACAAGATCACAAGGTCACAGGAAGCTGACAATCAACCAGCAATGCATTGTTCTTAACAGTAGGTTTAAATAGACCATCTGGCACCAGGACCTGTCACGCTATGCGTGTGCCGTTGCGCATGCTCAAACGCGTGATCAAGGCATTGCGCCTTCTAGTGAGTCTGCCCGCGCCAGCTCGCATCTGCCCGTGCCGATTCATGATTCTTGTGCCAGGGTGCATGAAAGGGCGTCTATTCCCCTGACACAATCAGATATTCCCTGACTCAATTTTACCTATAGATGTTAGTATCCAGTTATATTATGTACATTTAGGAAAGAATCCAGGCCTTTTTTAAAGCAATCTACTGAGCTGGCCAGGAGCAACTCTTGAGGGAGTCTATTCCACATTTTCACAGCTCTTACTGTGAATAAGTCGCCTCTGACATCAGCCTATGACGAAACATGTTAGGCAGTACCTAACCACGCAAACATGCTCTCAGACCATGGTTGTTTTGTTTACAGACGTGCTTGATTCATCAATGTGGAATGTAAGTACATAGAAGTTTTTAATAAAGCAGTGTTTTTAAACTATATCACACGATTGCGCATTTTCCGAGGATAGCGGCCACTATATGTGCAACATCCATCCTGGTGATACAGGTTCTCTGGCAGCTCTTATGACGGGGAGGAGGTGGAGCGGTCTCACGGCTGAGATTTAACATATATGAATGGCTTTGTTGACTCTTTATAAGTTGAGAGTAGAGTTGAGCGAACATCTGGACGTTCGGGTTCGGAGGGTCCGAACGAACTTTAGGAAAAAGTCCGGGTTCGGCACCGAACGTTGCCCGAACTTTATCCCGGACCCCGAACCCCATTGAAGTCAATGGGGACCCGAACTTTTAGGCACAAAAATGGCTGTAACAAAGTGCTGCAAAAGTAAGTAAAATGGGGGTAAGAGTAGGGCAAGTGCCCTACAAAAAAATGGGGATAGGGAAAATAAATTAAAATCAAATAAAAAAAAATGGAAAGGGGGGGTGGATGTGGAGTAGGAGCCTAGAGGTTGACTAGGCCGTGACCGTGGCAGTATAGGTGGAAGTGGCGGGGGTCGAGGAGGAGGAGGAGGTAGCCAACACTGTTTTTTTTTGTTTGTTTATAATTGGGGTAGCCCCCAAAATATTGAGGCCTATTCAAAAAAACAAGTATACGAATAGCTGTGTGAGTCCAGTCTAAATGTTTATTCTGCACAAGATACAGACAAGTCTTGTGGGATTCATGCCTGGTTCATTTTAATAAAGGTTAGCTTGTCCACGTTGGCTGTGGACAGACGGCTGCGCTTGTCTGTGATAACGCCCCCTGCCGTGCTAAACACACGTTCAGACAATACACTGGCTGCAGGTCAGGCCAGCACCTCCAAGGCATAAACGGCAAGCTCAGGCCATGTGGCCAATTTGGAGACCCAGAAGTTGAATGGGGCAGAGCCATCAGTCAGTACGTGTAGGCGTGTGCACACATACTCTTGCACCATGTTGCTGAAATGCTGCCTCCTGCTAAGACGTTGTCTATCGGCTGGTGGTGCTGTTTGTTGTAGCGGGATGCTGACAAAGCTTTGCCACATTTCGGCCATGCTAACCCTGCCTTCTGAGGTGCTGGCGGTGGCACAGCTGCTTTGGTGGCCTCTTCCTCCTCCTCTGCCTTCGCCTTGTGCTTCCACTGAGCCCCCGGTGTCATTTGGGAATGCCCTCAGCAGCGCCTCTACCAGTGTGTGCTTGTAGTCGCGCATCTTCCTCTCACGCTCCAGTGAGGGAATTAAGGACGGCACTTTATACTTGTAACGGGGATCCAGCAGGGTGGCCACCCAGTAATCAGAAGAAGTTACAATGTGGGCAACTTGGCTGTCGTTGCGCAGGCACTGCAGCATGTAGTCGGCCATGTGTGCCAGGCTGTCCAGAAGCAAAGACAAGCTGTCCTCTGTGGGAGGTATATTATCTGTGTCCTCTGTATCCCCCCAGCCATGCTCCAGTGATGCCCACGAGCTGCGTTGGGTGCCACCCTGCTGCGATTCCTCCTCCTCCTCCCCATCTTCCTTGTCCTCCTCGTCCTCCAGAACTGTGCCCTGGCTTGAATATTTTTGACCTGGCCTATGCTGGTGCAGGAACCCACCCTCCGAGCCACTTGCGAAAGACTGGCCTGATAACCGTGGAAATGACCCCTCTTACTCCTCCTCATCCTCCTGTGCCACATCCTCTTCCATCATGGCCCTAAGTGTTTTTTCAAGGAGACATAGAAGTGGGATAGTAACGCTGAGAACAGCATCATCAGCACTGGCAATGTTGGTGGAGTACTCAAAACACCGCAATACGCTACACAGGTCTCGCATGGAGGCCCACTCCTTGGTGGTGAAGTGTTGCTGTTCCGCAGAGCGATTGACCTGTGCGTGCTGCAGCTGAAACTCCACTATTGCCTGCTGCTACTCGCACAGTCTCTCCAGCATGTGCAAGGTGGAGTTCCACCTTGTGGGCACGTCGCATATGAGGCGGTGAGCGGGAAGGCCGAAGTTCCGCTGCAGCGCAGACAGGCGAGCAGCAGCAGGGTGAGAATGCCAAAAGTGCGCACAGACGGCCCGCACTATATGCAGCAGCTCTGACATATCAGGATAGTTTATTTAGAAAATTCTGTACCACCAAATTCAGCACATGCGCCAGGCAAGGGATGTGCATCAAACCAGCTCGGCCCAGAGCCGCTACGAGATTTCGGCCATTGTCGCACACCACCAGGCCGGGGTTGAGACTCAGTGGCAACAACCACTCATTGGTCTGTTGTTCAATGCCCGTCCACAGCTCCTGCACAGTGTGGGGTTTATCCCCCAAACATATCGGTTTTAAAACAGCCTGCTGTCTTTTCCACCTGGATGTGCTGATGTGGGTGGTGAAGGTGTTACACTGAGCGGATGAGTAGGTGGTCGAGGAGGAGGAAGCGCAGTAGGAGGAGGAGGCAAAGAGAAATGCCCTGCAATTCTTGGTGGTGGAAGAACATGCGCCAAATAGCTAGCCGGCTCAGGCCCACCCGCCACTACATTTGCCCAGTGTGCAATTAGCGAGATATAGCATTCCTGCCCGTGCTTACAGGTCCATGTATCAGTGGTTATGTGGACCTTGCCACAGATGGCTTTGTGCAGTTGCACACTTGATCTTGTCCCCGACTTGTTTGTGCAGGGAAGGGATGGCTCGCCTGGAAAAGCAGTGGCGGCTGGGAACCATGTACTGTGGGACAGCCACCGCCATCAGGTTTTTGAAACTGTCCATGTGAACCAGACGGAATGACAGCATTTCAAAGGCCAGGAATTTTGAAATGCTGGCATTCAGGGCCAGGGATCGTGGTTGGGTAGGGGGGTACTTCCTCTTTCTCTCCAGTGTTTGGGAGATGGACAGCTGTAAGCTTCCATGGGACCATGTGGAAATGCTTGGGGATGGTGGCGGACATGGTGGCGTTGCTGTCATATCGTCTGTTTGCTGGGTGGCAGGTGACGCTGTCACTGTAGAGGTGGAGGAAGAGGCCGAGGCAGCAGCAGAAGAGGAAGCAGGAGGAGGCCGAGACCTTTCTTGGATTTTGAGGTACTTATTCCAATGCAGCTTGTGCCTTGAATTTAGATGCCTGGTCATGCAGGTTGTGCTCAGGTTGAGAACATTTATGCCCCGGCTCAGGCTATCATTGCACAGCTTGCAAACCACTCGTGTCTTGTCGTCAGCACATTGTCTGAAGAACTGGGGGAACGACTTTGAGCTGCCTTTGGTGTGCTAGGTCCCTGGGTGCGGTGGGTAGTAGCAGGTCTACTGTCTAGGGGACGCTCGCTCCGCTTTTGCAACCTGCTTCCTCTTTTGCTGTGCTGGTGCCTCTGTGCGACCACCACCTCTTCCTCCAAACTGCACACGTCACTCGCATGATCTTCATTCCATGTGGGGTCTAGGACCTCATCATCCTCCTCCCCATCATCTTCCACCCACCCTTCACCACTGCCCTCCTTGTCAGTCTGCACACTGAGGCAAGCTGCAGCAGTTGGCACCTGTGTTTCGTCATCATCAGAGATGTGCTGCGCTGGCATTTCCATGTCCTCATCCTGCAACAGAAGTGGTTAGGCATCGGTGCACTCAATGTCTTCCACTTCTGGGGCAGCGCTATATGGATGGCCCACGGAAAGCACACCAGGAGAGTCATCAAAAAGCATAAGAGTCTCTTGAAGGACTTGGGGCTCTGACTGCTTGGCTAATTTACAAGGGGCTGAGGTGAAAGA
>BLSH010255328.1:21394-38985 GCA_018402905.1 Glandirana rugosa
CGTTTTTCCCTACTTTTATTCCTTCAGACCTCACCTTGTGCGGTGACATTACTGGACGTCGTCCTACCGTCGCACTTACTTTGTGTGAAGGAGGCTAGGATAACGTGTTTGTGTTCTATTACTTATGATCTTCCCGTCTTCAAGAGACTGTTATTCGACTGGACGTATTGGACGTCCCTAGACACACAACCCACGGACCGACTATTCATGTCTCATTCCTATTCCTCTCAACTCTTCTTTCGTGACTGTGAGCAGACCTAATCTTCCTCTACTATGTTCGAGTGGGCAGGACCACACCTCGACGTCCGTGAAGGTACCTCACCAAGGCACGCCCATCTCCCACCGCTAGCCCTCTCCACGTGGGACTGCTCCTAAGAAGATCGCCACCCTCTACCCGCACGGAACCACTCCATGGAAGTGCCTGCAGCTCCACACCAGGACGGGTGAGCTTGTATCATCTCCTTCTAATCCAGACGAGTGTCAGTGCTTTCTTCTCAACTCTCCTTATCCTTACTCTGTACTTATCAGCCAGGCACCCAACACACAGATCCCTGCAGGTTATGCAGGTCAGCTTATTGTCAGAGAACTTCTGCCCTTCTAGTATTCATTATCTTGTGTTTGTGCAATAGGATCGGAGGAAGTGTGTTTCATTCACGCTGCCATCCTGCTGCAGGTCATTACAGTGGCGTGTTCCACTCCAGACTTCCTTATTTTCATCCCTTTTTGCAGCAGCGGGGGCCTTTCCCCCCCCCCCCCCACTTTCGGGATAGAGCAAGTGGATTTATTGTCTCACTCCGACAGTCTGTCATTTTCTTTCATTTCCCAGCGCTCACAGGTGCACTATTTGCAGCAATTGTTCATACTGCCAATTACACCCATATTGTGGTTTATTTCATGACAATCCATGTACTAGTATGCATGCATGAGTAGTCATTGATGGTTGCATGTGCCTAACAGCCGGCTGGTTCGTTTCCCCGTATACATTGACAACGTTGCCAATATTTTAATTTATATGTCCTCAGTGAACTGTGTCATTATTGTTTAATTGCCTTTATATGTTACACCAATAAATGATCCTTAGTGTATATAGCCCGGTGTGTCCCAGTGAAGGGTTTCTTTGTGTCTCTTCACAATTTTTGCTGATAGTTGTGAGGATAGGCTGTGAAGCCAGGTGGACACAGATATTGCAGCAAAATGTATTGAGAGCCAATGTGACGCTGACAGGGTGAAACCCCCACCAAAAAAATATAAAGGTTTACAACCACTAAGTTTACTTTACATTAGATGCTGTCCAAGATAGGTCCAAAAGCAAGCAATGATCACGTGTTCGCTGTGACAGCCAATTATGACGGTGACATGATCATAAACCCTGCCCTACCTCCCAACATCTTAACCCCTTAACGGATGAGGAGGCAACAAGGGGTTAAAAAAGGAGTAGAATATCCATTCCAGGCCTCTAAACAAAGTAACACAAAAGCTATATACACTAACATCAATAATTAATGTGGAAGAAAAGCCTAACTACAGCTATTCTCAAAAATGTTTCCTACCCCGTCAACTATCTGTCCTACATACCTATATGAAAAAGATGTGTATAATCATCTATTTTTAATCCACTCCGGTCTGGTCACACAGTTCTTCAGCTCCAGCTAAGGGAACGCTCGGCAACGGCTGAGAATTCCTGGAGGCGCAAAGTCACCCATAGCCCAGCCATTGTTGGTGCTTCTTCCTCTCCCCTGCAGCAGCGACTCACTGACAGAGGGGAGCCATAGCTGCAGGATTGCGTGACAAGACTGTAATAAAAACAGGTAAATATACACATCTTATTTATACAGGTTAGACAGGAGATGTAGGACCAGGGAGCTTTTTTTCACTTTAACTTTCCTGTACCATCCCTATGCTTGAATTGGCTGTCATTACATTTCGGGGTGCTTGGTACCTCAAATAAATTTAGCAAATAATAGGTTAATATTACTATTTATAGAGTTGAGCGGACACCTGGATGTTCGGGCTTTCGTGGAAAAGTTCGGGTTCGGGTTCGGTCCGGGACCCGAACTTTTGGGCACAAAAATGGCTGTAAAAAAGTCCTGGAAAGTGCTAGAGGGCTGCAAAAGGAAGAAAAGTGAGGGTAAGAGTAGGATAAGTGCCCTACAAAGAAACGGGATAGGGAAATAACAATAATCTGTCCCTTAAAGCACCAGCAGCATCCTCTCCCTACACTAGCCTGAGAGCAGGGGCGTTGCTAGGGGGTGACTATTGGGGCTATAGCCCCGAGTCTGGGGCCCATAGCCCCGAGTCGCTTACCGGGTGGGTGCAGTTCTGCAATAAGCAGGTATGTCTCTCTGGGGACCCTGATGTAAGGGGAATCCACACTCAGGTATGTAACAATTTATATATATATATATATATATATATATATATTCAAACACACACACATGTATATTATATAGATGTGTATGCCCACTCAGATCTTTTGTAGACCTAGCAACGCCCCTGCCTGAGAGCATATGACATGCAGCACTACGTGACTCCAGCTCATACAGAGGCTGGGTCACATTATGCACTGGCCAATCACAGCCATGCCATTAGTAGGCATGGCTGTGATGGCTTCTAAGGGCAAACCAGTGAAACGCTTGTTGATTGTCTGCCCTGCAGCTATTCAAGAAGCAGGAAAAAAATAGCAGAACCCAGAACCCAAACTTTTTTTCAAAAGTTCGGGTTCGGGTCCCGAACACCGTAAAGTTTGGTACGAACCCAAACTTTACAGTTCGGGTTCGCTCAACTCTATCCAAGAAGGATTTTTTTTTAAATATCTATCTCCCTAAAAACTGAATAAAGCTGCAATGTTGCAAAATTATAATTCTGCAAATCCAGCCAGATCTCAGACATGAGAACCTTGTTCTTATACATGGGTGTAACAAAAATATTTAAAGCCTAACAAGCAGAATAATTTTAAACATGCTCCACTGCTGACAAATAAATGGGAGGTTGTGCACGCTTGTGCTTGAATATTTTGCCAAGTGATGCAAAGCCTCTCAGTAGGAAATTGTCATTATTTTATGCATTATCAAAACATGTTAGTGTAAGTGTGTAACCTGGGAGTATAAGTTTATATGTCAAACTGAAATTTCCTGGAGAGGGGGTTATTGGAGTGGGGTAAAGTGGGCAAGCCAAACAACTGTGCATGCACCATGTTGTTGCAAAATATAGGAGTAATCTCCTCTCTGAGGCTTTTGTCTCCAGCCACTGTCACTGCTGCCCCTACTTCTGTCAGTGTACTGGCAGAAGAACTGAAGGGACCTCCTGGTGCCTCAAAGGCCCTGTAATGAAACTAAAAAGCTGGAGTCTCTAGGAGAAAGCTCCTGTCTACTCCTGTAGAAACAAGTGGTTTGGAGGCCTGTACCAGTACTTCTTTAGGCTGCTCTGAGCCCAGCCAGACATAGATAGGAAGTGGGTGGCCTCTACTCGCCCATGCACATCTTCCCTTACAATGCAAGAAAATGGCTGGTTTACCAAGTCTGCAGGAGCTTACCTACCTACAGATAACACCATCCCTTCTAACCATAACTTACAAAGAGTAGAGAGAGGTCCTATTTTATCAATGTAGCACTGTCCCCATAGAGCTTGCTGTGCGTTGACTTCTTAGGCCTCCCTCTGATTACCTGCAGACAGTTTCTGGTGGTTTTTCACATATGCCCCCTTACTCCCGTTTGCTTGTTACTCAATAAACAGTCCATGGTATTTGTTTTTTTTTTATATTTATTGTGAAACTTGGATAGGAGAAGGGAATAGTGGGATACTCCAACTGAACTATTCATAGTAGATAAGGACAACTCTCACTTGGCCTCACCAGAGTACTTGTGGAAGCAGCCTTTACCATACTTCCAACTTTATGGAAGAATGAAGTCTTCTTGCTCTCTCTAATTTATCTTCAGGACACTATCTAGCATCCCCTTGACTGACACCCATCCACTGACTCTTCTAGCTGAAGGGATGGCCCTCACAGGACAGGCCCCATGACACAGATCTGTACTCACAGTAGGCCGAATCAGATCCTTCCTGGTGTCTCCCTTTCAGTCAGCTCTGCAGGACGTCTGGTTCAGCTTCCTTCTGACTGTCAAGCCCTTAGGTCGACTACCCAAGGACACATGGCAACTTCTACAGAGGAGAGGTAGCTGCCCCCTCCCTCCGGGACCCCGCTCTCCACATGTGCCCTTGGCACTTATACAGTCACCCAGCATGCAACAAGGCACTTTCTTCTGCCAATAGCCAGGGCTATAACAATGCTTGTGCCCTCACTTGTCAGGTTTCCTCCCACTGTCCAATATGCCTCCGATTGGACCAGTGTGAAACATTCAGACAAGCTGAGCTGCACCTGAGCACCAAGAGCAGACCTCACTAATACATCCCTCTCCCTGGTAGGCAGAGAGCATTCTAAATTTACCTAATGGTCCTCCTGTTAGGCAGAAAGACCCCAAAATGATACTCTGTTCTAGCACCTACCTAGGGAGGGTACTACATCAACAAGAATTGGATGCTCGTTTGCCTAGGCAGCTATGATACCTATGAGTTCTAATCCTAATCCTGGCCCAGGTTGCAGTGCCTCTATGTTGCTAAACTGATGGATTTGGCTATAGAGTCTGCAGTTTCTGTAAAGTGGCAAACCTTTTTAATGTTAAAATGTTTGCATGGAAAAAAATGTTGATTTACATTAGGTCACAACTAAACTCACTATGCAGAAGGAGAATCTGGTTGGAAAGGTATAAGAACAACTGGCAGTAATAACAGATTATTATCCTCTGGAGATTTATGAGCTGCTTGGATCTTTATGAAACGCTGAAGCCGTTAGAAGCCAACAAATCTTGAAAAGAAATGAAATGCAAGGAAAAAAAGAAAGTGCTCTCCATAGTACAACAAGCTGACCAGGACAGATGATCAGACAGCTAATTTCAGCCAAAACGACTGGCAGTGAGTGTAAGCTGACAGTTCTTAGTGCAATGTAAAATGAGAATCATTTCTCTGATGGTTTTTTTTTGGGTGGCAATAGACCCTCACTTGGCCCACAGTTCTTATAGGCATTAAGGAAGTAGTACAATGACACATGTGTACCATTTCCCCAATGTCTTTTGGCCAGAGGCAGGTATGGTTGCAGTACTGAAAGCTGGGGCAGAATTTTGTGCTGTGAATGAACCTGAAATGTTATGTTTAATGGGATGAGTCCAATAGTTTCTATATGAACGAATGTTCTTGGCCACTGAACTTATTAAGGTTACTTACTAATGCAATGTATAGAAAACCAATACTGAAGAAGGATGTCGGTGACTATTGCTGACTTCTCTTAAAGTGGTATTAATCTCCTTTTTTTTTTAAAAATGGGCACCAGATGGTTTATGCCATAATATGCTAACATGCACTACATATTAGCACATTATGTCAAACTTACCTGGCAAATGAAGCCCTCCAGCGCTGGACTGTACCCATTCCCGGTTTTTCAATCTTCCCCTGGTCTTCCTTCCAAGTTCATGCTTTCCGGCCACTTGAATGGTAGGGCTCTCACTACAATCACAGCACAAGCAGTGTTCCATGAATGCACAATGTACTGAGCATGTGCCAGCAACGTCATTGGCCGGAGCCAACATCTTTGTTCCCAAGGTACCTACAGGTAATACTTATAAGCTTAGCTGTAGGACAAAGGTAAAAAGCTGAGTTAAATACCAGTTTAATTAAAATATCAATTCCCTTTCTGTCATGCCAATCCAGAGGTTTCAGTACTTTATGGCTTACGGACCTAGAACATGTATGCAAACCAGGATTTCTGACTTCCTGACTAGTCTGGCAACTAGCATTTTCAGGAGATCAGCAGGGGCAACCCTCAGTATTGCCCCCAGCTTAGTCTGGCATTAAGGATGGACTGTACAACCATTATATCACTGAAGCTGTCCAATCAAACTCTCAGTGGCTCAGCTCAGCTTGCTCCCCACTCCTAAAATAACAACTTAGTATTTTACATTACAGATTAGAAGGCTGGAAGGTTGTACAGTCACTGCTAGGAGGAGGTAGCAGAGTGACCTGAAATGTTGAACCCCTGCTGGGAGGGCGAAGCAGGGGTAGCTGAGCTGCTGAAAGAATTACTTGAATGACCAGTGTTTCTGCTGTGAACTTTAAGGATGAATTGCTCCATAGTGCCTGCAGATACTGGTGTCAGTAAGGGCTGATATTAAAATAATTGAATAACTGCTAAGAATAAGAAATTACTTTAATATTCCTAGTCTGGCCACAGGTTCCCTTTTAAACTACTGAACTCTTTGGATAGTTTTTTTCCAGCAAAGCAGATAGAGAAAGCTAGAAAAACAAGGAAAAAGAAACGCTGAACTCAACCAACTGGCTGGAATGAGAATAAAAAATATTAATATTTATTATTTTATATTTATCAAATCCTTTATAAATAATAATATTTTAAATATATGTTATGTTTTAATTCCCACCATAATAAATATAGAAAGAAAATACATACAATGTACACACTACATGTTTTCCCATATAGCCAAGTGTACAGTGCTGACTTGACTAATTAAATGGTAACTATTATGTGCTGATTGCATACAAAAGTCTGCATATCTCACCAATAAACAATGCTTTACAAGTTTTGTGTTCTTAAGGGGAAAAGGCTTTAGAAAGTTCAAAAATTCCAAGTAACATGAAAAATGAAGGACATAAGAACAGAGGGTCGACTTTCTTTTCTTTCATGTGGAAATGGCTTTATATCTTAATTATTCTAATCTTCATATCCATTTATTTTAATCATAGCAAATAATAGCTTTGTTGAACTGATCTAATATGTTTTTCAGTCATCGTCCCAAAATGACTAGAACGTGTAATTTCTTTAGGTCTGTAAGGTTTACCAATTTGACACATCAAAAAGAACAAGAAGAAGAGAGGTTTACACCATGTTCCCATCTATCTTTCTACATGAAATGAAAATAGGAGTTGGCTGATTGATGTTCTGCTATGGAACACGCGCTGTGTAACTTATTTATGTACAATGTTTTGCTTTACTGCCCATCCTCACATCCTTGAGGAAGAATGAGTACTATATGAAGCATCCATCAATGAGTCAATGTACATGGATGACATTACACAGCTTATTTCAACTACCGTTCCTACATAATATTGTGATTGAAATACTCCAGATCAGTGCTTCAGAACATCATGGTGAGGTCACATAGAGAACACAGGTACACCGGAAACCTGATTGTTCCACAGATAAGCTTTCATGTAGTAAAAAAATAGGCCTTACAGTCGTTTGTCTTATGGATTGATTTTATATGTACCGTAATTGTGATCAGCCTCATATAAAAAAATGCTGTCAGCATGTTTTAATCTTAATGAAACCTTGTTTCTATTTTTTGTGTGTATAGATTAGGGATGAACTGAATGTTTTTGGTAAAATATCATCGAAATAGAAGTTCTCAGTTTTTCTTGTTGAGCTGTTTAGGTCATATCTGCTTGAAGTAACCATTCTACTCTATTTTCTTTATTTAGAGGGTGTTTTTGCTGTATTTAGAGTAGCTTAGTAATATGATTTAGAGTTTTTTTTTTATTTGTGTTTTTTTTTTTCCTTTTTTTCTGTATTTGAATGTCTTGGTATGTTACATAGTTAGTCTGACTGAAAAAAGACACAAGTCCATCCAGTTCAACCAATGAAAGGGAAAGAAAAGGAAAAGAAGGCAAAAAATACCAGCAAAGCATGATCCAATTTCATCCAGCAGGGGAAAAAAATCCTTCCTGATCCCCCAAGAGGCAATCGGATATTCCCTGGATCAACTTTACCTATAAATGTTAGAATACAGTTATATTATGTGCATTTTGGATATATTCCAAGACTTTTTTAAGAAAGCTAAGGAGCGGGACAGAACCAGCTCTTGAGGGAGTCTATTCCACATTTTCACAGCTCTTACTGTGAAGAAACATTTCCCCCGCTTGTTTTCTGTGATGACCTCAAAGTGAATGTAAACCCTCACATATACCAAGTGATACACAGAGATTAAACACATCTCCCTACATAGGTTTTACACTTATATATGCTGTCTTCACATTTATACACTAGAAAGTGTACATTCTGTTAGAATTTTCTCTTCCTGGTTCCCCTGTAGGAGGGGATCATTGCTAAACATTGTGAGACAGCTGATTGGAGAAAAGGCACACACCCCCTCCCCACACATGCAGACCTGTGAATCGTGCTAATCTATTTATACAGTGACTTGAAAAAGTATTCATGCCCCGTGAAATTTTCCACATTTTGTCATGGTACAACCAAAAACATAAATGTATTTTATTGGGATTTTAAGTGACAGACCAACACAAAGTGGCACATAATTGTGAATTGGAAGGAAAATGATAAATGGTTTTCAAAAAATTTCACAAATAAATATGTGAAAAGTGTGGCGTGCATTTGTATTCAGCATCCCCGAGTCAATACTTTATAGAACCACCTTTCGCTGCTATTACAGCTGGAAGTCTTTTTGGGGATGTCTCTACCAGCTTTGCACCTCTAGAGAGTGACATTTTGCCCCTTCTTCTTTGCAAAATAGCTTGAGCTCTGTCAGATTGGAAGGAGAGCGTCTGTGAACAGCAATTTTCAAGTCTTACCTCAGATTCTCAATTGGATTTAGGTCTGGACTTTGACTAGGCTATTCTAACACATGAATATGCTTTAATCTAAACCATTCCATTGTAGCTCTGGCTGTATGTTTAGGGTCATTGTCCTGCTGGAAGGTGAACTTCCATCCCAGTCTCAAGTCTTTTGCAGATTCTAAGAGGTTTTCTTCGAAGATTGCCCTGTATTTGGCTCCATCCACCTTCCCATCAACTCTGACCAGCTTCCCTGTCCCTGCTGAAGAAAAGCATCCCCACAACATGATGCTGCCACCACTCAGTTTCACAGTGGGGATGATTTGTTCACTGTAGTGTTAGTTTTCCACCACACACAGCGTTTTGCTTTTTTTTTTGGTCTTATCTGACCAGAGCACCTTCTTCCACAAGTTTGCTGTGTCCCTCACATGGCTTCTCGCAAATTGCAAACTGGACTTCTTATGGCTTTCTTTCAGCAATGGCTTTTTTCTTGCCACTCTTCCATAAAGGCCAGATTTGTGGAGTGCACCACTAATAGTTGTCCTGTGGACAGATTCTCCCACCTGATCTGTGGATCTTTGAAGCTCCTCCAGAGTTACCATGGGCCTCTTGGCTGCTTCTCTGATTAATTCTTTCCTTGCCCGGCCTGTCAGTTTAGGTGGACGACCATGTCTTGGTGGTTTTCAGTTGGGCCATACTTATTTCCATTTTCGGATGATGGATTGAACAGTGCTCCGTGAGATGTCCAAAGCTTGGGATATTTTTTTATAACCTAACCCTGCTTTAATCTTCTCCCAACTTAATGCCTGACCTGTCTAGAGTGTTTCTTGGCCTTCATGATTCTGTTTGTTCACTAAGGTTCTCTAACAAACCTCTGAGGGCTTCACAGAACAGCTGTATTTATACTGAGATTAAATTACACACAGGTGGACTCTATTTACTAATTAGGTGACTTCTGAAGGCAGTTGGTTCCACTAGATTTTAGTTAGGGGTATCAGATTAAAGGGGGCTGAATACAAATGCACGCCACACTTTTCAGATATTTATTTGTAAAAAAGTTTGAAAACCATTTATTATTTTCCTTTCACTTTATAATTATGTACCAGTTTGTGTTGGTCTATCCCATAAATTCCCAATAAAATACATTTACGTTTCTGGTAGTAACATCACAAAATTTGAAAAATTTCAGGGGGTAAGAATACTTTTTTAAGGTACTGTAGCAGCCTCCTCCACCACACACTTCTACCACCGGGTCTCGGAGAGCTTGTCAAAAGTTATCAGGCTGATGACAGAGGAACGGAGCAGGACAGAGCTACAGGACACAATGCTTTGAAGAGAGATACGGAAACACCATAGATAGATGTGTCCAGCTCAAATTTCATGAATCAGGTTTACATCCACTTTAAATTAAATAACTCAAAACCAAGTTCACTATATGGACCACTTATGTATTTGTACATGTTGATCACATCCCCCCTTAATCTCCTCTTCTCAAGAGACAATAAATTCAGTTCATCTACTTTTACCTCATAGCTGAGCTCCTCCATGCTTCTTATCAATGTATTGCTCTTCTCTGCACTTTCTCCAGTTCCCAAATTTCCTTTTTGTGAACTGGTGCCCAAACCTGACTTGCATATTCCAAATGCTGTTGCTGAGCATTTTTTTTTTTTTTATTTCTGTGAAAAAAATCTTTAAAAATATAGTGAGGCTAATAAAGGTCCAGGTAACCCTGAGGAACAGTTTAAAGCCTATTGCACCCTTTTGAACCAACAAAAACCACTTTGATTTTGTCTAACCTATTGACAATGAATTTAGCCAAAATGGCAAAACTTGCCAAAATCTCCCAATTTTCTCCTACATTTCAGGGAAATAAAAATGCTCAGTTTTGCTCACCCTAACCTGAATGTTATTCTTATTATTATCATCAAGAATTTTTAAGTTTAAGTTTAGCTTAAATTACAAACATAAAAATGGGCTGATTCTTCTTAGTTCAGGAGACATTTTGATCTTTGCTACATCTCCACCAACCACCTACCCCCACCCCACCCCTGCAGTGTCTATGAATGACACAGGATCTCTGAATGGAGGGGACAGAGCTATCAATCATCCAACCATACTCAATTCAGAGATCCTGTGTCATTCATAAAAGCTGTAGTATGGCAGGATCAAAAGGGCGGGCATAGTCAAGCTCTCTCTTGGCAGCCCCTTAGTTGTATTAACCCCTGCTGCACTGGAAGAAAATGGCAGTGGTGGTGCCTAAACCAAGAAGAATCAGCACAAGGGACATATCACACTAAATATAAGTTGTGCATCTTGTGCTGATTTTTTATTTGTCATTTAGGTTTAACCTAGGCTATGTCTTGTCATTCTCCCAGCATGTCGATGGAGTGGTAACTTAATAAACAACTCCATCAAATGCACTTCTTTCCCCAGAATATAATAATTTATTGCCAGGATCACCTCAACCGCATGGTTTGCTGTCTCTCTGGTACCAGGGTTCAGCATGTGGTGGACCGAGTTGATAAATTACTGGGAGGGGCTGGGCATGACCCAGCTGTCTTGGTCCATCATATTGGAACCAATGACAGAATATATGGAAGGTGGGGGCTCCTTAAGAATCAATTTAAATAACTAGGCTGCAAGTTGAAGGGAAGGTCCTCCAACTTCCAAGGTGATATTCTCTGAAAGATTGACTGTGCCATGTGCAGTACAGGAGAGACAGGGGGGATTAGAGAACTGGATGCATGGCTAAGGACCTGGTGTAAGAAGGAGGGATTTGGGTTTCTGGAACACTGGTATGACTTTTCATTGGGGTACAACCTATATGCCAAAAGATGGTTTGCACCTAAATGGAAGGGGGTCTGCTGTGCTTGGGGAGAATGGGATGGCTGGAGGAGTATGTATACTAAGATTGAGGGAAAAGGGTGAAGTAGAATTGAATTATGCAGACAGGTCAGTTAGGGGTCAGACATTAATGGAGGGTGGATTGGGGATAGATGGGGGGAGGGTTATGGCAGGTGACAAGAAGATTCCCATGTTATAATTTGCCATTGGAGATTATAGTACTATTTGTACTACTAAAAAAAAGATATGCAAAACACAAAAGCAAAATGTGATAATGAATTAAAGTGTTTGTTCAGCAATGCCAGAAGTCCTCCAAGAAAAACAGGTGAGTTGGAAGCTTTGGTGCACAAAGAGAACTATCATTTAATTGGTATTGCTGAATCTTGGCTTCATTCTTCACATGACTGGGCTATTAATATTCATGGCTATGTTCTCTTTCCGAGAGATAGGGTAAATTGTAAAGGTGGCAGTGTCTGTCTCTATGTGAGAAGTGATCTCAAAGCGAGTGTGAAAGTGAACCTAATTGATGGAGAATGTGATGAAGCGGAAACATTATGGGTGGAACTGCATATGGATGTGCATAGTTCAAAAGTAATCATTGGATATTGTTACAGGCCACCCAGTGTTAATAAGGAGGTGGAGGCTCAGCTCTTTGCACAGATGGAGAGGGCTGCAAGGGCTGGGACAGTGATAATAATGGGGGATTTTAACTAACCAGAAATTGGCTGGAGTAATGGCACTGCTGGAACAGTTAAAGGATAAAAATGTATAGACCTATTACAAGACAATTTTATGGTACAGTTCATAGAGGCCCCAACTAGGAATGATGCTCTGCTGGACCTGGTAATCTCAAACCGTGCAGATTATTACTAATGTTCATATAGAAGAACATCTGGGAAGCAGTGACCACAACATGATGTAATTTAATGTTAGCTGTAAGCAACAAGCTCATTCTGGAAAAATAAAAACACTTACCTTTTAAGAGAGCAAATTTTCCAAGGATGAGGGCTGCTCTCCAAGACTTAGATTGAGAGGGGCTATTGGCATTGATGAACACAGAACATAAATGGGAATTCTTCAAAAAGACTGCATTTAAACACACTGCAAAGTATATTCCCATGGGCAACTGTGAGGAACCACGCATCAGACTGAGACAGCAGTGCAGTAAAAATCACACTTTTTAATACAATGGTAAAATGGTACAAACAGAGCAAATGTAGTCAAAACATAGCCTGGGTTCGGTAACCAGAGCAGGTAGTCGGAACAAGCCAGAGAAACAGGAATCCAAAGATCAGCGCAGTAGAGACAGAAAACAGGATCAGGAACCAGAAGGGAAGTCAGCCAGGCAAAAGTCTTTAATCTAGAAATCAGCGTAGTCAGAGGGAGCAAACAGGATCAGGAACCAGAAGACAAGTCAGACAGGCAAAGTCTTTAACAGGAAAACACAGCAGAGAGTATCAGGATATGTTGACCAGGCAAAGGCACAGGAGATCTGATCCAGGCAGTTTAAATAGCCAGCAGGGCTAGCTGACGAGTAGGAAATGAAGACCAGGTGAGTCACTCTGGAATTAAGAGTACTGGCAATTAACGGACAGCTAAGCACTAGAGCTCTGAGAAGGGAGGGATGAGCCCAGCCCTGACAGTACCCCCTCCTCAACTACCCCTCCCCCTTGTAGGACCACCAGGTTTGAGGGAAAAAACATCTATGGAAAGTATGGAGGAGGACAGAAGCATGTACGTCCGAGGATGAGACCCAATAGCGCTCCTCCAGACCGTACTCTTTCCAATGAACCAGGTACTGTATGCGCCCATGGAACCTACGGTAACCAATGATAGATTGTATTTCATACTCCTCATGGTTCTCAACCTGAACTGGGTGATGATGTGGTGCCGAGGAGGTGAAGCGGTTGCGTACTAGAGTTGACACCTGGATGTTCAGGTTCGTCTGGTTCGGTCAAACTTCGCGGAAAAGTTTGGGTTCGATACCGAACTTGACCCCGGACCCCGAACCTTATTGAAGTCAATGGTGACCCGAACTTTTGGGCACAAAAACGGCTGTAAAAAAGTCCTGGAAAGGACTAGAGGGCTGCAAAAGGAAGCAAAATGGGGGTAAGGAGTAGGACAAGTGCCCTACAAACAAATGTGGATAGGGAAATAACTTAAAATCACAAAAAAAAAATGGGAGGAGGAGGTGGAAGTGGAGTAGGAGCCTAGAGGTTCACAAGGCCGTGACCGTGGCAGTGTAGGTGGAAGTGGCAGTGGTGGAGGAGGAGGAGGAGGGGGAGGTAGCCAACACTGTTATTTGTTTGTTTGTTTTTTTTTCTAATTGGGGTAGCCCCCAAAATATTGAGACAGATTAAAAAAAAAAAGTATACCAATGGCTGTGTGAGGCCGGTCTAAATGTTTATTCTGCACAAGGTACAGACAAGTCTTTTGGGATCCACTCCTGGTGCATTTTAATAAACGTTAGCTTGTCCATGTTGGCTGTGCACAGGCGGCTGCGCTTGTCTGTGATAACTCCCCCTGCTGTGCTAAACACACGTTCAGACAATACACTGGTTGCAGGGCAGGCCAGCACCTCCAAGGCATAAAGGGCAAGCTCAGGCCATGTGCACAATTTGGAGACCCAGAAGTTGAATGGGCAGACCTATCAGTCAGTACGTGTAGGTGTTTGCACATATACTTTCCACGATGTTGCTGAAATGCTGCCTCCTGCTAAGATGTTGCCTATCAGCTGGTGGTGCTGTTTGTTGTGGCGGGTTCCTGACAAAGCATTTCCACATTTCGGCCATGCTAACCCTGCCTTCTGAGGTGCTGGCGGTGCCACAGCTGTGTTGGCAACCTCTTCCTCCTCCTCTGCCTTCTCCTTGTGCTTCCACAGAGCCCCCTGTGTCATTTGGGAATGCCCTCAGCAGCGCGTCTACCAGCGTGCGCTTGTAGTCACACATCTTCTGATCACGCTCCAGTGAGGGAATTAAGGACGGCACGTTGTCCTTGTAAAGGGGATCCAGCAGGGTGGCCACCCAGTAAATGTGGGCAACTCGGCTGTTGTTGAGCAGGCACTGCAGCATGTCGCTCATGTGTGCCAGGCTGCCCAGAGGCAAAGACTGTGGGAGGTGTATCATCTGTGTCCTCCGTATCCCCCCAGCCACGCTCCAGTGATGCCCACGAGCTGCGTTGGGTGCCACCCTGCTGTGAACACGGTTCCTCCTCATCATCATCATCTTCCTCATCCTCCAGAACTGTGCCCTGGCTTGAAAATGTTTTACCTGGCCTATGCTGGTTCAGGATACCACCCTCTGAGCCACTTGTGAATGACTGGCCTGATAACCGTGGAAATGACCCCTCTTCCTCCTCCTCTTCCTCCTGTGCCACATGCTCTTCCATCATCGCCCGAAGTGTTTTTTCAAGGAGACATAAAAGTGGGATAATAACGCTGAGAACAGAGTCATTGGCACTGGCCATGTCGGTGGAGTACTCGAAACACCGCAATATGGTACACAGGTCTCGCATGGAGGCCAACTCGTTGGTGGTGAAGTGGTGCTGTTCCGCAGAGCAACTGACCTGTGCGTGCTGCAGCTGAAACTCCACTATTGCCTGCTGCTGCTCGCACAGTCTCTCCAGCATGTGCAAGGTGGAGTTCCACCTTGTGGGCACGTCGCATAGGAGGCGGTGAGCGGGAAGGCCGAAGTTCCGCTGCAGCGCAGACAGGCGAGTAGCAGCAGGGTGAGAATGCCGAAAGCGTGCACAGATGGCCCACACTTTCTGCAGCAGCTCTGACATATCCGGGTAGTTTTTTAGAAATTTCTGTACCACCAAATTCAGCACATGCGCCAGGCAAGGGATGTGCGTCAAACCGGCTAGGCCCAGAGCTGCTACGAGATTTCGCCCATTATCGCACCCCACCAGGCCGGGCTTGAGGCTCAGTGGCAACAACCACTCATCGGTCTGTTGTTCAATGCCCGTCCACAGCTGCTACGCAGTGTGGGGTTTATCCCCCAAACAAATCCGTTTTAAAACAGCCTGCTGTCATTTCCCCCTGGATGTGCTGAAGTTGGTGGTGTTACGCTGACCGGATGAGGAGGTGGTAGAGGAGGAGGAGGAGGAGGAAGTGCAATAGGAGGAGGAGGCAACAGGAGGCAATGAAAATGCCCTGCAATCCTCGGTGGCGGAAGGACATGCGCCAAACGGCTAGCCGCCTCAGGCCCACCCGCCACTACATTTGCCCAGTGTGCAGTTAGTGAGATATAGCGTCCCTGCCCATACTTACCGGTCCACGTATCAGTGGTTATGGGGACCTTGCCACAGATGGCGTTGCGCAGTGCACACTTGATCTCATCCCCAACTTGCAGGGAAGGGGTGGCTCGCCTGGAAAAGTAGTGGCGACTGGGAACCACGTACTGTGGGACAGCCACTGCCATCAGGCTTTTAAAACTGTCCGTGCCCACCAGACGGAATGACAGCATTTCAAAGGCCAGGAATTTTGAAATGCTGGCATTCAGGGCCAGGGATCACAGGTGGGTAGGGGGGTACTTCCTCTTTCTCTCCAGTGTTTGGGAGATGGAGAGCTGTAAGCTTCTATGGGACCTTGTGGAAATGCTTAGGGACGGTGGCGGACATGGTGGTGTTGCTGTCACATGCTCTGTTTGCTGGGTGGCAGGTGACACTGGCACTGTAGAGGTGGAGGAAGAGGCCGAGGCAGCAGCAGAAGAGGAAGCAGGAGGAGGCAGAGACATTTCTTGGATTTTGAGGTACTTATTCCACTGCAGCAAGTCCTTTGCATTTAGATGCCTGGTCATGGAGGTTTGTGCCTCACTTCAGCCTCTCATTGCACAGTGTGCAAAACACTTGTGTCTTGTAGTCAGCGCATTGTCTGAAGAACTGCCACGCCGGGGAACGCCTTTGAGCTGCCTTTGGTGTGCTAGGTCACTGGGTGCGGGGGGGGGTAGTAGCAGGCATACTGTCTAGGGGACGCTCGCTCCGCTTTTGCAACCTGCTTCCTCTTTTGCTGTGCTGGTGCCTCTGTGCGACCACCACCTCTTCCTCCAAACTGCACACGTCACTCGCATGACCTTCATTCCATGTGGGGTCTAGGACCTCGTCATCCTCCTCCACATCATCTTCCACCCACCCTTCACCACTGCCCTCCTTGTCAGTCTGCACACTGAGGAAAGCCGCAGCAGTTGGCACCTGTGTTTCGTCATCATCAGAGACGTTCTGCGGTTGTGTTTCCATGTCCTCATCCTGCAACAGAAGTGGTTGGGCATCGGTGCACTCAATGCCTTCCACTTCTGGGGCAGGGCTATGTGGATGGCCCACGGAAAGCACACTAGCAGAGTCATCAAAAAGCATAAGAGACTGCTGCATGACTTGAGGCTCAGACTGCTTGGCTGATTTACAAGGGGCTGAGGTGAAAGACAAATGGCCATGGGGTTCAGGTGCCAACTCTGAGCTTTCATCAAGGGGCCAGGTGGGAGACAATGTGAAGGAACTGGAGGCATTGTCAGCCACCCAATCTACTATCGCCTGTACTTGTTCTGGCCTCACCATTCGTTGAGCGGCATTCGGGTCTACCATATAACGTTGAAGGTTCTGTCGGCTACTTGCGCCTGAGGAAGGTGTTTCACTTGTGCGTGTAGCTGGCACAGATCGACCACGTCCTCTCCTTGCAACAGGAGCTTCAGCAACACCACCAACACCAGCAGCACCACGACCACGTCCATTATTTGACGCTCTCCTCATTCTGGACACAAATGTACTATGTAGCACCATTTATTAATACTAAAAAAAAAAATAATAAATTATTATTCTTTTTTTAAAAAAAAAAAGAAAATTGTAGATGAACTTTTTATTTTTGTGCAAGAAATGCACCGCTCACCCCAGCAGCAGGAACCTCTTCCCCCGCTCACACCAGCAGCAGGAACCTCTCCCTACACCAGTATGAGATGATTTTAGAACGATAATCTGTCTTTCACAGCACCGACAGGAACCTGTCCCTACTGCAGTATGAGATGATTTTAGAACAATAATCTCCCCCTCACAGCACCGACAGGAACCTCTTCCTAATGCAGGAGGAGATGGTTTTATAACGATAAACTCTCCCTCAGAGCACCAAC
>BLSH010255328.1:82359-93292 GCA_018402905.1 Glandirana rugosa
TTTTTTTTTTTCTTTAAGACCCACCTTGAGACGAAATTGGTGAAGTTATGATACGTGAATCTTGGGAAATAATGGTCTGGTTAAAAGTCAAAAGTCACGACAACGCGAAACTTACTGTTAACGCGCCAGCACGCTGCGACATGGGTTTGTTTCAAAAATAGTAAAACAAGGGTGTTTATCTCGAAAGAAAACCACCATAAACTAGTGGGGACGCCAAAAATAAAAAACGCGATGTTTATTTTTTTCTGGCTTTTAAAACTTTTTTTTTTTTTTAAGAGATAAAAACAGTGAGTTTTGAAACATTTATTCATTTAAAAGAGGTAGTGACCACCCGTGACTACTCCGATGTGAGGTACAGCGTCGCACGACCGCGCAATTGTCATTCAAAGCGCAACAGCACTGAAAACTGAAAATTGGTCTGGTAATAAAGGGTTCTAAGTGCATAGTATTGAAGTGGTTAAAGCAGAGTTCCACCCAGAATTTCTTTTTTTTTTTTTGGCATCCACTCTTTAAATACTGAATAGATGTAACCTTTTGTTTCCTTACTTTCAAACCGCTAAGTAATTGCATGTATTTTTTACTCACAATTTCGTTTCTCTCACTGCTGGACTTTTCCATTTTAGGTGAGGGCATCTGAAGCTCATCCTGGGTCTCCTGGCATCTCTTCCTGAAAGAAGTGCATGGTGGGTAACCACCATGCACTCCTCGATCTCGGTCCGCCTTAAATCGTGTAATTTCCTGTCTGGAAATAACACAATTTTACAGTACAGGGAAGCCCACTGACTCCTGGGAAATGATGAGTCACAGCTCCCAGGAAGCCAGGGGAAGCAGGGAGTCAAAAGGAGCCTAGGACCAAATAGGGGCAGATTACAGAAACTACCTAGCAACAAGCGAATTAGGGTGAGTATAATTTTTTTTTCCTTCAAAGGTAAGTCTATATAGGCAAAGGACTTGAATGAAGTAAAAAAAAATGTTCTGGGTGGAACTCCGCTTTGAATACAACTTAATTAAGGGGAAAAGAAAATACCTGGTTCTTCAATGTACAGGAGGGCATGTGACAACACTAGTGCTTTTGATTGGTCCAGTGCTGTCACATGAGGTGAGAAGATGGTTGTTGGCCTTCTGCAAGCACCAACTAATGCTCCTTGGGGCTCCCTTTACTTGCTCCCTAGTAATTGAATGGAGCAGCATGGAACAAAGGGAAGGAGATTATGGGCTCCTGGGAAGGAGTTATTAACCACTTGCTGACCAGCTGCTGCACATATACTGTGGTAGGTCGGCTCGTTCCCACGAATCTCCGTAACTGTACGCCCCTCGTGGGAAAATGTGGCGTGAGCGCGTGCGCACCGCCGGCGGCATGTGCGTGCACTCATTGGCTAGCGGGAGGGCCCATTTGGCAAGTGGGGCGGACTCGATGTCTGCCGGCCACTTACGATCGCTCCCGCGAAATAATCTGCTTCTACAACACATTTTTTTTATTTCTCATGGAGATCACAGTTCTCCCTATAACATTGCGTTCATCTACTTTTTTTATTTAGAAGGCCTGTATGCAGGTGCAGTCTACTTTCTCCACTGCAGATGGCACTCTTCCGCAGCAGCACTGCAGTTGGAGAAGACATCAAGAGAAACAGGGTTCCACTATAGTTCATGGCCAATTGGATGCTGCTGCCCCATGTGATTCTGGCAGCCATCTTGGGTCAAGCAGAGCCTATTTAAGGCCCTGGCTTCCAGGTTTACACGCATTTGCAAGCTGGTAGAGTGGGGCCACAGGTACTCCACCTGTTAGGGACAGCACTAGCGCTAGGGAACATTTCCTGAGGAGGAGGGAAAGCATATGGTTCACAGCCTCCCTGGAAACCTGCCTGTATGGCAAAAGACAGCCAAACCACATTCCCCTCTCTACAGACGCTGACAGTCAGCTACAGTCTGCTCTGTACACATTCTTGGAACTGTGAGTGGTGCTGACTGGATTGCCTTCCCTGCCGGTTTATTTGTGAACTGCTTCTGCATTATTTCAAAAGTTCTTTCACTGTACTGGGACTGAGTGTGTTATTCCGCTGCAGCGCGCTGGATCCCTCCTACAGTCTAGTACCATTTTTATTCCAGCATCACCCAAGGTCAGCATTTACTTCCTAGACTGAGCTACTGGACCAAGAACTACACAATCATAAAAAAATATGGGGTCTACAATATTTTGTTTATGTTCTTGGCTTATAAAAATCAGTCCCCTTCCACCACGTCTTACCTGGTCTTTACACTGGTGCAATGTGGGAATCCCTGCGATTCCTGTGCAGGTTCCTGCATAGCACCTGAATCGCACACTGGTTCACACTGACATCTGCAAACCACTACCAGTGTCAATATAAAGTTAATAACACCCCAAATTGGTTCGCAGATCGCAGTGCGAACTGTGAAATGGTACAGGAATCAGATTGCATGGGTGTTCACACCCATGCGATCTAATTCCAGTGCGGACCAAAAAAGTGCCCTGCACCATTTTGGTGTGAATGTGATACGATTTCAGCCATGCAGTTTGTATGGATGAATTTGCATCGCACAGACATCGCATGTGATCTGCACAGCAA
The DNA here is from genome assembly GCA_018402905.1 of Glandirana rugosa. Taxonomy (NCBI): domain Eukaryota; kingdom Metazoa; phylum Chordata; class Amphibia; order Anura; family Ranidae; genus Glandirana; species Glandirana rugosa. The sequence continues at coordinate 84,945 of BLSH010255328.1, forward strand.
TGCGGTGCCCCAATTGGATTCCCATAAGATGTCTGTGATCACACCGGTGTGAACGCAGCCTCAATGTTACATTGTGACTGGGGGGAGAGTTCCATCACTTCCTGTCTGGTAAAGCATTTTATATTATGTACCTCTATGGGCCACATCAGTGAGTACCCTGTATCCTTGGCAGTGGCAGCCGCTCCATTAGGGGCACAGGGGTGACCTAATCTACATGTAGGGCGCCGGACACATGGATTCCAATGGGGTTTTTTTTTTTAGAAGCACATGATTAGAGCCTGAGGCTCTAATTGGCTTCAAAAAAGGGTGGGCTTGGGGCGCAGAGCACTGCACCCTGAGCCCACCCAGTTGCGGGACAATAGTGAATTAATATTCGCTATTGTCTTCCTGATTCCCCTCGCGGCCAATCGGGTCCTGAGACCCGATTGGCCCGAGAGGAGAAGCAACCGTATCGGCGGCCAAGGAGGACACGCAGTGTGAAGCCGCTGAGGAGGGGACACAGAGGGAAGCCGCCCACAACCTAGATGGGCAAGCGATGAGGGGGGGGTGTGTGTGTTGTACTGCTGATAGACCAATCCGTGGGGGGGTGATTTTAACTGATGGACACACCGAAACGGGGGGGTGGGGCATTTGGCTGAGTGACCGACTAAAAGGGGCAGGTGGTTTGTTTGCCACTCCCCCCCCCCAAAAAAGAAATGGAACACCAGCCGCCATTGATCCTTGGTCACAGTTCCCAGTGCATGCTGAAAACGATTTTCCTTCTGTTGCCAGAATGTTTTATTGCACATTATGGAGAATATAACATATATAGCTAGCTTTGGTGAGATGGTTACCTCCAATTGAACAATGCCGAAACTAGGCCCTAAGAAGTCCTAGAAACAACAAGTGATTTAACCACTATCAGGCTGTCAGTGGACTCGGCCTGCCAGGACACAAACATATGGGTTCTAATGTGAGCACAGCCTGGGTGCACTCATGGTATACTGTATATCATCATGTAGGAAAATCTGAGTCATCTCTGTAAGTGTCAGTGTAAACATTGTTAAAGATCTGTTGTTACCACATGCCATTTTGTGTGAAGGTTGTTAAGTTATGAAACATTTGAAGTGGGAGCATTTTGGTTTTGCTGACTAAAATCTGGAGCTAGAGTGAAGATAAAAGTTGCAAGGGAGTTTTTTTTTCAGGAGTGCAGATTAAGAAAACAAGAGTGTGGGTGTTAGTAAAAACAATATTTCATCATGACCCCTCTTAATATTACTATAATGCTTTCAAATTTGACTTCACATCTTTTAACTTTGTTTTCCTAATTTATATTTCAACAAATGTATATTGCATTTTTGCTTGTTATTTACACTCATTGGTCACTTTATTGGGTACACCTGTTCAATTGCTTGGTAACACAATTTGCTGCCAATCACATGGCAGGAGCTCAATGCATTTAGACGCGGTTAGGACGACTTGCTCACGTTCAAACCGAGCATCAGAATGGAGAAGAATGGGGATTTAAGTGACTTTGAATGTGGTATGGTTGTTGGTGCTAGATGGGCTGGTCTGAGTATTTCAAAAACTGTGCATCTGCTGGGTTTTTATATACAAAACCATCTCTAGGGTTTACAGAGAATGGTCCGAAATAGAGAAAATATCCAGTGAGTCGCAGTTGTGTGGATGAAAATGCCTTGTTGAGGTCAGAGGAGAATGGACAGACTGGTTTGAGATGATAGAAAGGCAACAGTAAATCAGATAACCACTCGTTACAAACAAGGTATGCGGAATACCATCTCTGAATGCACAACACATTGAACCTTGAAGCAGATGGGCTACAGCAGCAGAAGACCACGTCGGGTGCCACTCCTCTCAGCTAAGAACAGGAAACCAAGGCTACAATTCGCACAGACTCACCTAAAGTGGACAATAGTAGATTGGAAAAAATGTTGACTGGTCTGATGAGTCTCGATTTCAGCTGCGACATTCAGATGGTAGGGTCAGAATTTAGCATAAACAACATGAAAGCATGGATCCATCCTGCCTTGTATCAATGGTTCAGGCTGGTGGGGGTGGTGGTGTAATGGTGTGGGGGATATTTTCTTGGCACACTTTGGGCCCCTTAGTACCAATTGAGCATCGTTTAAATGCCATGGCCTACCTGAGTATTGTTGCTGACCATGTCCATTCCTTTATGACTACAGTGCACCCATCTTCTGATGGCACCTTCCAGCAGGATAATGCACCATGTCACACAGCTCAAATCATCTCACCACTGGACAATGAGGTCTCTGTACTCCAATTGCCTCCACAGTCAGCAGATCTCATCCAATAGAGCACCTTTGGGATGTGGTGAAACGGGAGATTCCCATGATAGATGTGCAGGCGACAAATCTGCAGCAACTGCGTGATGCTATCATGTCACTATGGACCAAAATCTCTGAGGGATGTTTCCAACACCTTGTTGAACCTGTGCTATGAAGAATTAAGGCAGTTCTGAAGTCAAAAGGGGATCCAACCCGGTACTAGCAAGGTGTACCCAATAAAGTGTCAGGTGTGTATAATCATGCTAATGTGTATTATTCTTGATGCTATATTGTTATTATGTATTGCCAAAACCCTTCATTTTGGATGGGGTAGGAAAAGTTTGAAACCCCTGACTGGTATTTTGTTTTGTTGTCTGCTTCCAATAGGAAAATTTCTCTACACTTCCTGTCCCAAAGACTGAGTAGAAAAAAGTATGGACATATCCACTCTTAGACACTTGTCTCTGGAACAGCAGTCCCCATTGAGAGATTTCCTCTTACCCCTTTCCCAGAGACAATGGTTACCAGGACAAATAGAGGGATGAATTCCTCCAATGGTGACATAGACAGCCTTAAAGACTTAACAAAACTGAAAAAAGTTTTACCCAGAGATACAGTACAGTCCAATGTAGTCATTCTTAGCCAGGCTAACTGACTTCCCATCTGTCGGTGCCTGCAAAGTTCTAAGTTCAACACCATTTGGCAGAGCTAGTGGCATTACTGCAAGGGTGTCATGCTGGCAGCCCCTGTAAGGGGGACATTCTTCCCACTTACCACCACCAACTTAAAGGATATTTTCCCAATGACCCTCAACAGACCGCTCCTACCAAGGGTTCCCTGAGATCTGAAAAGACTTTCAAGGTTTCCTCTGGGGTAAAAAGTTTGAGAAAGGCTGCTCTAATAGAAGAAGATTGTGATAAACAGAAATGTATGAGTACATAGTGAAAAAAAATCATATGATTTGATTTTCTGCATACAATTTTAGTTTCAGTGGCATCTGTTCCATGCTTACCCAGAAAGTGATCCCTATGAATGTAAAGTAGGCTACATGTTATGCTACAGAAATAAGCTAAGGTAAGGCTGATTGTGTTGCCTTTGATTGTTGTTCATGCGAACTAAGGGAGTATCTATGAAGAAAATATACAGTGTATTGGATGAATTAAAATGTAGTACACCCATAAAGCACAAAATCCACCAAGCATTAAGTGGCTGGTGAGACACATGTTTTTTGGCCTTAATATGTGTTGCTTTTTGTGGCCTTTCAATGAATCCAGCTGCAGTATACCATGCTGTATATCCACAAGCTATGGGGCCAAACAATGGCTTTGTAGTGGCTCTGTAGTGTTTTTATTGTAGATATGAGTAGTTAGTACTACTACCTTGCTGCATTAGCACCCTTGGCGTCTCATTAGTTGTATTACCTGCACAGAGTTCCATATTTCAACATTTCAGCATTTCATTTATGTTTTATTATCACTTCTACCAAGTGCTTTAAAAACTGAATTATTGATAGCCACTATGCAAATTGTCACTGTCTGACCACATTTTGCAAGCTACCATCCAAAAATAAAAACTGCACATCAACTCGTTGTTCTTATACTTCTACAGCCAAGATATAGACCATACTTTGTACAAGGGCTCTAGTTGGCAGCTCACAATCATATAAAGGCCTCTAAGGAGCGTGTAGGCGGGACACATGTCCAGGGTATCCAGTCAGGAGGAGAAACCACACACACAGTCTTTGATGTTATAATTTATCTTGTATATTGTTTATAGGTTAGTAGTAATGAATAATCACAGTTTCTGTAGGTCCTGATATCAGGCAATATAGCAGTGTCACCATACTTGGGCCTGTATTACCAGAGAAATGAGTCCGCTGGAGGTGTGGAGGTTGGTGGTGTACAAGGACAGCACTGTAATGCTGCTGGGAAGAGTTCCACAATACTGTTCTGGATACAGGGATGTTTCTTCTAGGCAGGCATTGTCCCTGATCTGACTTTACTTGCCAGGAACCTCTGCCTAGGCTATACACTTTTCCCTACCAGTGGGAGTTTCTGTCCCTGACCCACCACTCACTCCAACCAAACCCAAAAGCATACTATTATATAGAGTCCCACACCACAATGGCCATGTGAGATCTTGAGAGATTATAGTCTCCAATCAGCTGACCTCTCTGAGAGACTGATAGACTCCATGAGGGAACAATTTCCCTAACAGACTCCACACCCTCTGCACCATGGCATAATGCCACCTACAGGATGTAGAGGGAACCTGTACCAGCCTACAAGCACATAACGTAAAATCAAAGAGAAACAAGAAAAACAGATGTTCCGGACTTCGCTTTGATTTTGAGATCCCATGAGGAGTTTATTTTTTTCATAAAATTTGATATTTTTTGATGAATAAACTTTTCTAGTTCTTTCAAAATTTGATTTGTCACTTCTGCTTTGCCCACGCTTCTTAGATCCCTAATTCTAACATGTTTCACCCAACAATGTTGCAAGATTAAGCTCCTGGTGGAATGAAACATGTCAAAGATGACTTTATCTGGACAAGGAGTACAAGTACATGGAGGTAATGTGCAGTTTCTACATATTTAATTTAACAACTCAATTACAATTCATACATTATCCTTTCATGAAGACCATTATAAACAGATAGGTTGGCAGAAAGAGGTAGCAGTGAGCACACAAAAGATTTGTCCTTGAATAGTGGTCAGACATTAAGGCTGCATTCACATCTCAGCGTATTGAATCACGGGAATGCACGAACCCCTAATTATGCAAGTGAGTGATGCATACGTTACCCAGTAGGGTTGTACAGATCTACGTGAACTGCATTATTAATTGTCTGTTTTCTGCTAGAAGTGTAAGCTCCTGAAGAAGTGACCCAAGTGTCACGAAACATGTAGAGCGCTTCATTCAAACCAAGACAGTCAAGTGAACTTTTCCCTTTTTCTCCCGAGTGGGAACCTACCAATCGAGTTATGAATTAATGTTATGCATTATAGTTATGTCATATTTTTTTCACTCCCCCTGGGGACCACTTAGACTGTCGTTTATGTCTTTTTAATATTTGTATAGGTGAGCATCCCTTTGCAAGGGGATCCACACTTTTTAAATGTAGATCAATAAAACTATGATTTTTATATTACTTTGAGTATGTGCCGATAAAGTCCATCATTTCTTCAATTTTCTATACCCCATATGTCAATTAGGACGTGGCACAAGGCTACTATATTTCGGGATCCTAGCGGCCATCTTAGGATACCTGTTAAATCAATATACGAGATGTGAATGCAGCCTAAGAGATGGAATGCTCCAGGTTTCCACCCACTGGACCACATCAAATACCAGCTACACTTTTTTCTGTTTAAACTAATTTTCTTCTAAAGGAAGTATTTTTTGTATGACAGATCATGCATTGCATGCATCCACAAGACCTAAAACATTTCTCCAAACAATGGTTTAGCAGATTCACCCTTTGCTCTACTAATCTGTTGAGATTTCGTAAACGTTTGACATTCCTTAGACTGTAACTTAAGGGCATGGCTCCATGTGTCAAGCAAATTTCCCAAATGGATTTTTTATTCCTAACCACAGTCTGAGAGATAAGTGTTTTTGTCTAAAAAAAGAAAACTGTCCAGTCCACAACTTCTTATGTCTACTATTTAGAGATCAGACAAAACTTGTCAGCTAAAAACCAGAAAGCTTACGTTTTGTGTCAAAGTGAAATACTTGTGGGAAGATAGAAAGTAGTCAAAGTGTAATTGGGACTTTTAGGGGCCAAAGCATTTTTTTTTAAATAGCCAGTTACACATACCTTATCTACAACCATGAGGTGAGAATGTTCACTGAATAAATAGTGTGAGTCATGTGAAAAGCAAATTCTTTTTCACTTTGAATGCTCGATCATGTACAGTTTAAATAAATAAACAGGAATTTGCTTTTCACATGATTGTGTAAAAATAGGATTGATGGGTATTCACCTGGCACCACATCCATAATATTATATACAAAAATGCAGAGAATTAATAGTCATGGGAATTAGGGTGCCAGAATAACATCAGAAAATATACAGTAAATTAATTCTTAGTTTTATTTTTGCAAGAAAATATTATATGTTTAATAACCATAACAGCATATAGTTATTATTTTTCATCAAACAGCCTTCCCATTTGGACCACCACCGATCGAATCCCCCAAGAATGAAAACCTAATTGGTTTGTTACAGTGTTTCAATACAGGCATCATTTCAATTGCTAACATGGGGTGATGGTGGTGTCCTACTCTTCAATGCGTTTTGCATTGTGCTTCATCAGGAAGATATGTTGGGAAGATCTGTACTATTGCTGTCAGACTAGAGAGAGAAGCACTGTAGATTTATACCAAAGGGCAAACCAGTTTTCCAGGGTAGAAGAAAACACATGACTAAGGCCGGCCATACACAGAGTGATTTTCTGTCCTGCAACCACGGGTTCGGGATATGATCTTCTTTGATGTTTGCCATACCCTGTTCAAACCAAACTTAGGGCATTTTGACTCATCCCTAGTTGGGGGCTTTGATAGTTTTGAGTTAGCGGCCACACATTGCAGAGCTGCCTTGGCCTAGCAGTGTTGCTTCAAAGTATGCATGTTACTGTCACGCCTTGACTAGGAATCTATCCTGGGACCTGATGTTTTGGGTCGGTTCGCTACTGCCAGAGCCACTGGGGAACTCCAATCTGTGTAGAGCCCTGGTTATCTTCTGTTTGTGGTAATGGACTCTGGCTCCACCCAGTGGCCAGCTGTAGACAGTTACCTTATCTAGTACCTATAAAATCATCACTTCCCCTGTCTCTGACCTAGTATAAGGTTCTACTTCCTGTTTGATGTGTATCATATTGGTTTCCTATTGCTGACTTCTGCTTGTTCCCGACTACGCTTTTTGGACTACTCCTTTGGATTACGCTGACCGTTGTTGCCGACCCTGCCTGTCCCTGACGCCGCCTTCTGGTATACCCCTTGGATCCCTGCCTTGGTTTGCTGACTCCAATTATTGGATTGTCCTTCTTTCTTCCTGGCTCCTGACTTCACCCTCTACTAACTGTGAGTTACTTGTTTTGTTGTTCCCTGATTTAGCCTATTGTGGCCCCGGACTTCTGGCTGCAGGATCTCCATCGTCCCTCCACCTGATACTGGGATAAGAAGACTACCGGTCAGGAAACCGGAGTGACGGTTGGAGTCCCTGGCAGACCTAATAGTGACACTGTTACGTATACATGTAGCACCCTCCTATATGGGTGCTAGGATTTGCGATCATTGCAATCTGGTAAGAGGCCCCTTTGTCTTACAAGCACCTCGAGGACTGGAGCACTCTTTACATTTTGAGTACAGAGCACTTTGCTTGACACATTGATGGACTTATTACGATTATTGACTTTTTGATTATGAGTGTTTCATTATTTTTTTTTTTATTATTTATTTATTCACATAGTTTCATATTTTTGATACGTTATTGTAATGGAGGAGAAAAAGTTTGGGACTTTGGATGAGACACATAACAGACCATAGGAGGAAATTGTAAAAAGGTATTTAATGTAGTAAGATAACCATGAGGCATAATAATATAATATACACATGAAAATTCATATATATATATATATATATATATATATATATATATATACAGACTCAATTGCACTTCATATATGTACAGCATTCAACACCATTTAATGTACAAGCGTATTTAATGTAGTAGTAGTAGTAGCAACCAGTGCATGATAGTATAGTAACATATAAAAATTCATATATGTACACGGGCTTGATTGCATCCATATATGTGTAGAGGTAAACATTTGAAGCCATTCATGGTAGTTGCCAACATAAGGGCTCCATGTAAATTGCATGATACCAATCAAAGTGTAAAAAATTAAATAAAATTATCGTAAATTGAAGTCATGACTGCATCCTTTTGTATGTTTGACGCGTTTCGTACAAAATCCAAAAAAAAAAGGTAAATGTGTTTTATCAAAAAGGTGCAGAGGAATGTCCAATCCAGCTCACTTACATGGAGAAAAGG
>BLSH010255328.1:106286-125730 GCA_018402905.1 Glandirana rugosa
TGGACATTTGGGCGGGTAGTCTCATTGGTTCATGGACAGTGTACTTTGAGGGGTTGGTGACAGGTACTTGGGTACTTTGATGGGTTGGTGACGGGTACTCAGGTACTCTGATGGGCTGGTGACAGGTACTTGGTTACTCTGATGGGCGGGTTTACAGGTACTGGGGCACTCTGATGGGTTGGTGACAGGTACTCGAGTACTCAGATGGGCTGGTGACATGTACTTGGGTACTCTGGTGGGCTGGTGACAGGTACTCGGGTACTCAGATGGGCTGGTGACAGGTACTTGGGTACTCTGATGGGTCAGTGACAAGTACTCTGATGGGCTGGTGACAGGTACTTGGGTACTCTGATGGGCAGGTGACAGGTACTCAGGTACTCAGATGGGCTGGTGACAGGTACTCGGGTACTCAGATGGGTTAGTGACTGGTACTCGGGTACTCAGATGAGTTGGTGATGGTGACAGGTACTCAGGTACTTTGATGAATAGGTGACGGGTAGTCGGGTATTTTGCTGGACAGCTGACAGGTACTCAGGTACTTTGATGGACAGGTGACAGGTACTCTGATGGGCTGTGACAGGTACTTTGATGGGGTGGTGGCAGGTACTTTTTATTGGGGGGGATCAGTGTGCTTGGTGTACACAGTAGGCGGTAACAAGCTGTTACCGCAATCTCCCTCTCACACACGATCGGTGCGTGAAAGGGAGAACCCGGTAACGAGCTGTTACCGCGGTTTGTTTACATCATGTGACCAGCTGTGATTGACACAGCCAGTCACGTGGTAAAGAGCCAATTCCATTGGCTCTTTACACTGATCGGAGCTGGGCTTTGTCCGAGGGACAAGCCTCAGCCCCGATCGCCACGCTGCGTGCCCCCGGAGGCGCGCACAAGCGGCGTGTACGTGGAGGTTGGTAGTGACCGGCTGTGATTGGACACAACCGGTCACGTGGTAAAGAGCCAAATCTATTGTTTCTTTACCCCGATCAGGGGGGGACACGATCCCTGGGATACGATCAATCCGCGATTGCCGCTCTGCGGGCCCCAGGGGCCCGCAGTAGCGGCGAAAAGCGGCCAACGTCATATGATCGACGGGGGGTTCCTGACGACGTCATTTTACAATGACTCGGTATGGAACGGGTTAAGGTTCTGAAAAAACAATCACATACCATTCTTCACATCAGCCACCATCCCCAGAGCACCTCACCATGTGCATGTGAGAAACCTGGGTGGCACATACCCTCCGTCCAAAATTCTGCCCGTCAGGGCTTCACAATACTTTGACTTTATTTCCAGAAAAGCAATACAACTACCTTGACTAAAATCCTGCCTACACACTCTGTGTGGGGAAAAAGCTCTTGGGAAATGTAGTTCTGGGGAAAGATGTGCCTACCTTAATAGCAACTGATGTAGGGCACCCTACTGGTCTCTTCTCACAGCAACTGCCCCTGCAAGAATGTTGCAAGAATCCTGATGGTGGCATCATGGGGAGTAATAAAGGTAAAAGAAAATATGGTCGCTCTACAGGAGGTCAGGGAGATTTGTAGGTAAAATTTGGTCATGCTTATTCAAATTCCTTGAAATATTCTATTCCTTCAGTTTTTGTTTCATTCTTCTTTATTATCTTTTATCCATTTGTTGAAAAAAGCAAGTCAGTGCATTGTTGTGAGCTTGTTACTTTATGTATCTGTTCTATCTTCCTTTTTAGAAATGTCACTGAGTTTAGAACTGAAAGGCAATCCCTAAATCCACTAATAGCATCACTTAATAGCCACTGTGTTCTGCTAACTCACTTATGGAAACACAGCGCTTCTGTTTTTCTTCAGATTACTACAGTTAATGATGTCTGGGGTATTGTGCAGTGAAGAGTTATAATGAGTAATTCCCTTCAATAAACAAATAGAAGGGCACTTAGGAGAATAGCTACACATCCCTGAAGATCTACTTCACCATAGATTGTTAGAAGGATACATGGGAAGGTGGCACTCAGCCACAGTGCAGAGCATGGAAAAGGCACTTGATCTCAGGTTAATCCTAGGCCAACTAAATATTAAAGTGCAACTCAAACTTTGGGACAAATCATTCTCGGAATCATACTCATGGTATATGAATAAATCATGAAATATTCTTCTTGACCTTTTCTGGAGTGCTTTTCTAAGTCATATGTCTGTAATCTGAATAGAAAATTGAAAAGGTGCTTTTCACTTCATTGGAATGTCTGTGAATAAAATCCCTCTTGGGTCCCTGTAGAGACATCTTTGAGCGACGAGTCATCATTGAGGGAAACAGATATATAGCTGATCCACTACATTGCCCAGACCTTTCTGCAGAACCTCTTATTAAAAGCAAAAATCACTAATTTTAACAATGCAGTGTCACTGCAATGGTACATACAGTACAAAAAAATGGTTTTCTATGTGCCTGGTCCTATTTGTACATGTGCTTTGCTTTAAAATGCAACCTCTCTGCACGCAACGCAAAGCACATGAACACATGTGAATGCAACACAATTTAAAGTAAAGATATAAAAAATTAATTAAAGTCCCATAAATATTACAGTCCAATTAGAAGTGATGTGGTCCAATCATTAAACTAGTAGATCACTCCAAGGAAAATGTGAGGGATTAAGTGTTCAACATATATAGAAAAAAACACCTTGATAGTGAATATCGTATAAAAAGGTGAAACACCCAGGTGTGCCTCCACCGTGATCTTTCAAGAAACGCATTGGGCGGATTCCATGCTCTCTACATTACCATGCCCGCCGACCCCATGAGGCTGTCTGCATGAATCCTGGGATGGATATATATTGCATATATGCTCGTTTTTAACTACCTCTATGTAATTAGTTGATATCTTATCCTTAATAAATTTTATACGGTTTCACACTATGGGAGTTTCTTTGATTCATCTTACATGCATCGATTATTCCCTATGTGAGTGTTCCCTTTGGACACCAAAGAAAAGCCATAGAGGCCTCCTGTTTCGCTGCAAAGGAAAGAGGGTTGATGATTCCTGTATTCCATCATACTGCGCTCATGACTCTTATAATCGAGAGTCCATTTCCTCTGGTAAGCCGCCATCTCATATTATATGGTGGAGACACACCTGGGTGTTTCACCTTTTTATACTATATTCACTATCAAGGTGTTTTTTTCTATATATGTTGAACACTTAATCCCTCACATTTTCCTTGAAGTGATCTAGTAGTTTCATGATTGGACTATATCACTTCTAATTGGACTGTAATATGTATTTCTTTGCCATTTTAGCGTGGCAATTTTCTGTTTCTATATGCTGTTTACAATCTTATCCATATTGTTTTTGCCAGCGGCTTTCTAATTTGGGTTTATCTGCACAATAACTTTGAAATTGAACCATAAAAAATAAATTGTTGTTAGTATTTTGACCGTTCCAGGGACCTGTCATAATGGATGACATAAAACGTCGGCCAACACGCCTAAAAAGTATGCGTAACAAAACACAATGCACATACCAATGTATGTTAAATGCACATTAATGGACATGCATTTTTGATGTGTATCGGTTAATTTTTATGTGCAGCATGATAAAGGGAACCTAAAGGATACATTTTGTATAAATTGGCAAAATAGCATACCTTGCCACAAAAGAACAAAACAATGCCACTAGGACTCCACTGACTCTTTCAAAGAGACGCACGAGTTAGAAAGCTTTGTCATCATATAGTCATCAAATATAATATTATTGACAAAATGTGCTTACATTTCGAAGACCACATTAATCGCAAAGTGGATCATAGATCTGGTATTATTATACCACTGACCTCATGTTCAAATCAGTGTGTTCTAATGTTAGGACCTCCGTCTACATCTCCATAGTGCACCCTAGTGGCATTGCTAAATACACAACACACAAGCAATTCCAAGTCACAATAAAATCCATCAGTACTCTACTAATGCTAAGCAGCAACAAAGCAACTGAGCTACATCTATGTTTTGTGCAATTCTCTGTGGCAAGAGTCCAGAAAGCACCTCACAAGGTCACTGGGATGCACTACTAGAACTCTATGTTGTATTGCTTCTTCTCTCTTGTTGCTTCCAGTGTCACTACCCACATTTAAAGTTCCAAGGCAGGTTTGAATATTGGTGGCTATGAGAAACTACAATTTTTTTTACATCAGACATTTGTATGTGAGAGACAACAAAGAGTCAGAAGTCAGTGTGTCTCAAAAAACACTAAATAGTGACCTTGACAACTGGCGTTGAATGGAAAAGAACAACAAAGCCCAGATGTAGCAGGTTCTATCCATTGTATGCATCTAAAGATTTAAAGGGAAAATTACAGCCAAAGCTTCTTTGGCTGTACTTCAGTGGATCATAGAAGTGCAGATCGATCTGCACTCCTGCGACCCGTTTTCAGCAGACAGTGGGCTGAAGCTGTTTTGCAGTTTAAGGCGTGAAATAAGTATTTGATTCCCTATCAATCAGCAAAATTTCTGGCTCGCTGATTTCTTCTATACAGGTAACAAGCTGAGATTAGGAGCACTCTCTTAAAGGGAGTGCTCCTAATCTTAGCTTGTTAACTGTATAAAAGACACCTGTCCACAGAAGCAATCAATGAATCAGATTTCAATCTCTCCACCATGGCCAAGACCAAAGAGCTGTCCAAGGATGTCAGGGACAAAATTGTAGACCTACGCAAGGCTGGAATGAGCTATAAGACCACAGCCAAGCAGCTTGGTGAGAGGGTGACAACAGTTGGTGTGATTATTCACAAATGGAAGAAACACAAAATAACTGTCAATCTCCTTTGGTATCGAGCTCCATGCAAGACCTCACCTCGTGGAGTTCCAATGATCATGAAAACTGTGAGGAATCAGCCCAGAACTACACGGGAGAATCTTGTCAATGATCTCAAGGCAGCTGGGACCATAGTCACCAAGAAAACTATTGGTAACACACAACGTTGTGTTGCTCTTTGAAGATTTCATAATGTTGCTGCCTAAAGAAATACTGTAATAAGAGGAGATCTGGAATTGTTCATTCTATCCAGGTTTTCATGAAATAAATATAGTAAACTTTTAGTAGTCTCTCTGCATTCCTGAGATATAACACTGGGTTTCCTAAAAAAAACTGGCCTAATTAGGCCTAATTATGCTACTGATGTAGTTATTCTTTATAGAGGAAGTTACTGCCTTCACAGATAGTCTTTCTAAAAAAAACAGCTGCATTGATCTGTAGAGAGAGACTATGTGATGGCAGCCTCGTAAGAAAAGGATGTGTTTTTCTTAAGCAGGATACAAGATCCATTTCCCTGCTGGAAAGAGGCATGGATTGTGTAGTAAGGCTATGATTTTTTTTTTTTTGTGGTGGAGATGCTGTCTAAGATTGTTTGATACTGGAAACCATGTTGTGTTTATAGAAATGCAGTAAAGCAGTTTTCAGCCAGTGTGAAACCTAAACTGCTCCGTGGACTCTTGTTGCATTTACAAATCCCTGCCGTCAATCACTGTGGAGGAGGAGGAGAAGCGTGCCTTTGGCTCAATAGGGTTGGTTTACTAAAGGCAAATAGAGTGTGCACTTTTCCCCAGAGCTTAGTAAATGAGGTAAAGCTTCACTTTGCAAAAAATACCCAAATCACATGCAAGGAAAATGAAAAAAAGAACACATTTTTGTTTGCACGTGATTGGATGATGGAAGTTGGCAGAGCTTCTGCTCATTTGCTAAACTGCTCTTGCAGAGCGTAACTTACTCTGCAAGGTGCACAGTCTATTTGCCTTTAGTAAATCAATCCCTATGTGCCCTTCTTGCACTGCCTTTGAGTGCAGCACTCAGAAACTCTACATGTACAGTTGCAGTATAAAGCAGGAATGCTCACATAGAGGAAACTCCTACAGGACTCCTTAGTTCCTGGCAGTACACATAGAAGAAGGGGTGTGTTGGTGTGGATGGGAGACAATTTCAAAACTCAAAGGAGAACATTTATAGACAAAAACAGCTAATAAATTTAAGTTATTTTATTATTATCTGTTGTTACTTTAAATGCTGCCATTGGGATTTGTTTATTTAAAGTAATATTAAAGGCAGATTTTTTAAAAAATAACAAACATGTTATACTTACCTGCTCTGTGCAATGGTGTTGCACAGAGCAGCCCCCAAAACCTGCTCTTCTCGGGTCCCTGGCCGGCACCCCTGTCCCCTTCCTCCTGCCGAGTGCCCCCGTAACAAGTTGCTTGCTATGGGGCCACCCAAGCAGGCTCGCTCCTGAGCCACTGCTCTGTGTGTCCAGCCACACACGGAGCATAACTCGCCCCAGCTCTCTCCTCATTGGCTCACTGGTAGGGATTGACAGTAGCGGGAGCCAATGGCTCCAGCTTCTGTCTCAGCCAATGAAGGGACCCAGGAGAGCCACTGCTCTTGTGCACATCACTGGATGAAGATGGGGCTCAGGTAAGCATTAGGGGGGGCTGAGGGGAGCTGCTGCTCACAGAAGGCTTTTTACCTTTATGCATAGAATGCATGACAATAAAAAAAACCGTGAGCCTTTACAGCCACTTTAATAACAGTGCATTGACCTCGAAATTGCTGCAACCTACAATAACCAACTAGTATTTCAAGCTTAAAAGCGGTATTTACCTACGCAAACTTTTTTTTCTTAAATCCCCCCCTGCAGGTTTATGCCATAGTGTGCTAGTACGCACCACATTTTAGCACATTATGGCAGACCTACCTGTCAAATGGAGCCCTCCAGCACTGCGCTGTCACCATTCCTTGTGGTCCTGGGCACTTCCATCTTTGCCTGGTCTTTCATGCAGGTTCCATCCATTCGATTGCTTGCATGACCATGCCACGATGACTTCACTCCTGCACATGTGCATGGGAGACACATCATCATGGCACAGTCAGGGTGCCCCAAATATGGACTGTCTATTTGTGGCTCAAATTACATTACTGCTGACAGGCCAGGAGGGGTGTTTATGACAGAAGAGACTACTAAGGTCTCCTTATAAAAAACCCTTCCTGTTATAAAGACCCTTCCTATCAGGGTTTTTTTTAATTTTATTTGACTTCAATAACACTTGATCCCTTTTTTTGCCCATACAGAGCAAGGTGCAGGGTGACCCCTCCAGTAGTATATGCTCACTGCCACTCTGTTCAGCCACTGGAAGCAAGGAAGTTATTTCCTAGTGTAGATGAATATGTACAGTATCTCACAAATTGAGTACGCCCTTCATATTTTTGTAAATATTTTATTCTATCTTTTCATGTGACAACACTGAAGAAATGACACTTTGCTACAATGTCAAGTAGTGAGTGTACAGCTTGTATAACAGTGTAAATTTGCTGTCCTCTCAAAATAACTCAACACACAGCCATTAATGTCTAAACCACTGGTAACAAAAGTGAGTACACCCCTAAGTGAAAATGCCCAAATTGGGCCCAAAGTGTCAATATTTTGTGTGGCCACCATCATTTTCCAGCACTGCCTTAACCCTCTTGGGCATGGAGTTCACCAGAGATTCACAGGTTGCTACTGCAGTCCTCTTCCACTCCTCCATGACGACATCACGGAGCTGGTGGATGTTAGAGACCTTGCATTCCTCCACCTTCCATTTGAGGATGCCCCACAGATGCTCAATAGGGTTTAGGTCTGGAGACATGCTTGGCCAGTCCATCACCTTTACCCTCAGCATCTTTAGCAAGGCAGTGGTCATCTTGGAGGTGGGTTTGGGGTCGTTATCATGTTGGAATACTGCCTGCGGCTCAGTCTCCGAAGGGAGGGGATCATGCTCTGCTTCAGTATGTCACACTACATGTTGGCATTCATGGTTTCCTCAATGAACTGTAGCTCCCCAGTGCTGGCAGCACTCATGCAGCCCCAGACAATGACACTCCCACCACCATGCTTGACTGTAGGCAAGACACACTTGTCTTTGTACTCCTCACCTGGTTGCCACCACACACGCTTGACACCATCTGAACCAAATAAGTTTATCTTGGTCTCATCAAACCACAGGACATGGTTCCAGTAATCTATGTACTTAGTCTGATTGTCTTCAGCAAACTGTTTGCGAGCTTTCTTGTGCATCATCTTTAGAAGAGGCTTCCTTCTGAGATGACAGCCATGCAAACCAATTTGGTGCAGTGTGTGGCGTATGGTCTGAGCACTGACAGGTTGACCCCCCTCCCCTTCAACCTCTGCAGCAATGCTGGCAGCACTCATACGTCTATTTCCCAAAGACAATCTCTGGATATGACGCTGAGCACGTGCACTCAGCTTCTTTGGTCGATTATAGCAAACCTGTTCTGAGTGGATCCTGTCCTGTTAAACCACTGTATGGTCTTAGCCACTGTGCTGCAGCTCAGTTTCAGGGTCTTGGCAATCTTTTTATAGCCTAGGCCATCATTATTTAGAAAAACAATTCTTTTTTTCAGATCCTCAGAGAGTTCTATGTTGAACTTCCAGTGACCAGTATGAGAGAGTGAGAGCAATATCACCAAATGTAATAAACCTGCGACCTTGTAACACTGACGAGTCACATGACACTGGGGAGGGAAAATGGCTAATTGGGCCCAATTTAGACATTTTCACTTAGGGGTGTACTCACTTTTGTTGCCAGCGGTTTAGACGTTAATGGATGTATGTTGAGTTATTTTGAGGGGACAGCAAATTTACACTGTTATACAAGCTGTACACTCACTACTTTACATTGTTTGTAGCAAAGTGTCATTTCTTCAGTATTGTCACATGAAAAGATATAATAAAATATTTACAAAACTGTGAGGGGTGTACTCACTCTTGTGAGATACTGTATATGTTGCCTCACTGAAATAGGTCTTCTACCATGAGGCTGCATATACAGTTGTGCTCATAAGTTTACATACCCTGGCAGAATTTATGATTTCTTGGCCATTTTTTAGAGAATACGAATGATAACACAAACATTTCTTTCACTCATGATTTATCATTATTATTTAAACAGTATACCCTCCCATGTTCGCCCGGGGGAACATCATTGGCCATAGCGCTTGTTTGTTGTGATCTAGTCCAACAGGTAAGCACCAATGTAGTCTGACGCACATATGTGATACCTAACTATTTTCTAACTGCTTGTCTTAATTATAGATTTATTACCTTTTGATGTTATTTGGATTTTCACATTAATGTTTGTTATTGTTCCTAGTATACATCTCAAAAAACCTGTGCATTCTCCTGAAGAAGCAGACACACCGCGAAACATGTTGAGAAACACAGGCCCATATACTGTGAGAGTATAAACCAACTATACCCCCCTGGGAACAACATGTATATACTTATGCTTTTTAACGTCTATGTGCTTTTTGTATAAGAATAAAAATATTTCTTTTTTAAGAATTTTGACTTTGTGAGCTTATGACAGTACCATTAAAATCCCACAGCCCCCTCTTCCCCTTCAATTTCTTTTCTGTATGTTAATTAGTGATGAAGGTACCTTTACTTGTTTAAAAAATAAATTTACTGAGCCATATATGTAAAAAGTGTTTCACTCATGGTTAGTGTTTGGCTGAAGTCATTTATTATCAGTCAACTGTGTTTACTCTTTTAGCTTTATCCACCATCCACGGCAACAGTGTTGGTGCCTCCCGACTGGCCCATTGTTGTTACTTGAGGGCATGGACAGTGTCCATAATCTTCTATGACTGCTTCCCATCAGCCAAACAGTGAGTTGAGGAGTGAGAAGTCAGTATATGCTGCTGGGGAGGGGTGAACATGAGTGATCCATGCAAAAGACTGCGAGAAGACCTGAAATAAAATTCCCGATCTGCTGATGCTACTTAAAGAATGCATTCCTCCTGTTGTATAGCCCACTGATCTACTGAGCCCCCATTTGATCTACTTGCAATTTAGGAGAATTAAAAAGTGGTGAATAGGTGATTCTTTGGATTTATCACCACTCTGGGTACCTGGGCACTGCAGATACTTATTCAGCAAGACTGTACTCAGTGCGAATTGTGTTCTACCCTGTAACAATAAACTGACTGTAAAGCTTAGGCCTCATACACACGGACGTTTTTTGACGCCGGCGTTTTCTGGCGTTTTTTGCAGCTCTCCATGTTAGTCAATGGCCCCATAAAAACGCAGATGTTTTTGAGCTGTAGATGGCGTCGGCGCTAGTGAGCTGAAACTAGAACCCATGGCCAGCGCGTTCTGAGGCTGTAACATTTTGGCTTTTTTTGACGCTGACGCTGCAAAACGCCAACTAACGCCTACTAACGTCAACTAATACTGTACCGGCGTTAACCGGCGTTTTTTGACACCAATGTTTTTAGGTTGAAAAATAGCAGAGGGATGATTTTTTTTAAATAACGCCTATTGACGCCGACGCTCACTAACGCCGATGCATAACGCCGAAAAACGCTGATTTTTTTCCCTGACGTCGCGCCCGACCTTTTGTTTATTTTTTAAGAAACGTCCCTGTGTATGAGGCCTTAAAGTATTAGCTCACTAATTCAGTGTAGCGCACCCCCTAGGGAGCCGCATGTAAACTGGGATGCCCCACCCTGCACAGCCAGGTACACTGAAATTTCACAGGCACTCTTGAGATAAAGAACAGTCCATGACTTTGTTTTTGTTATTTATTGAGGGTATTAACTTGGATAGGAATAGGAGGTTATGGGATGCCCATTTGACTTCAACAACAACTTCAGGGACAACTCTTCCTATATGCAGTCTCTATATATACAGCTCCTCTTCTTCCTCCAGCCATACTTGCTTGCAGAACCCAGCTGGGATACTGTGAATATCCGACAGTCACTCGGTCAGATTAAAGCAATGGCCCATTACAGGAAGGAACCCGAGGCCCCTTGGTTGTGTCACAGAATTTTCAGTCCAGCTTGTATCACTCCTATGGCTACTGATCCCAGCACCACCTCTTCAGGCACTGCCAACCCACCTGGCTGCAGCTGTCCCTTTCACTAGCCATCCAGGCTAACTTCTCCCTCCCAGTCCACCAGACTGACACTCACCAGGCCAACAGGCTTACTCTCAGGAGATCTCCCAGACGTGCTGACCTGCTCTTGCTGTCCTCTTTCCTTGCTCCCGTGCCTCCAGGAAGGGCTTCCACCATGTGTTTTGTCAGGATCCTTCATGCACCCGAGCCTTGGCCCGAGGTCACCCCCCAGATTAGGGGGCAGCTTCAAGGGCCATCAACAGCCTCCTGAGCACTCCATCTCAATCTTCCACCCGACTGCCCCTCTTTGGAATGACTCATGCCTATTTATGAGGTGGCATGCCCCCTGCCAGCCCTTTACTGGGGATTGGCTGAGGACCTCATAATATTCAAAGCAGCTCCTGCTAATCTCCACCCACTGTGTCTAGAACATTCTCCAATGTCCCAGAAAACAGGGGGAGGCACCAGAGAGGCTGCTAGGATGAGTCACCCATCCTTAAGTCACTGAACCCTGACCCAGACTCCCAGCTCAGGCTTGGCCCTGAGCCAAACTTACATTTTCCTACACTATCAGCTATACTATTAACCTAGCACACTAAAAGGTGCTACATCAGAAAAAACGAGAAGGCGAATTCACACTGTACACCATCTCTGCTGTACTTACCTCCAGAGCTACTGAGCTGTCAGTGTTTATGCAGTCAGTCCATCGGTCCAGAGATTTGAGATCCACATTCTTCTCCCTCTTCTCCATGCAGAGCTACTGGAACAAATCAAAGTGATTCTCTGTGGCAGCGCTGACCAATCAGAAATGTTTTGATCTGTCCTGGAAGCGCTGTGCAGAAAAGACTGAGAAGAGCGGGGATTTCAAATCCATGGACCGCTGCATGGGCACTGACAGCTCAGCATCCCAGTAGGACCAGGGACCGGGGGGTAATTTTTTCTGAAAAGATGTACTAAAACCTAAATCTTTTTTCACTTTAATTAGCGTAAGTAAGGATTTGATTTGTACTGCTGTATCCTTGATTCAGTTTCTTTATTTTTCCTGGAGACCTTGACATCCAGGACAGAATGCAATGAAAATTTCAATATATTTAGTGGAGGAGGAGAGAGGAAAGGAGAGGAGGGGAAGGTATGTGACATGATCTCTCCTCCATTCACAGAGAGCCCTGTATTATGGGAAAAAATACAAATCTTTATGTGAATAAATGAGGAGAGAGGAGGGGAAGGGATCTGACCAGTGGCGGCTGGTGCTCAATTTTTTTGGGGGGCAGCCCATGGTATCCCCATCCAGCCAGCCAGACAACCCCCGTGCCCACTCCCGGAACTCGGTCGCCGCATCATCCGCCCGCCAGGCCCCTGCCAGCCCCGCACTTACCCCATCCAGGTCAGTGCCCCCCCCCCCCCCCCCGAGTCCCGGCGGTCACTTCTCCTCCCAGCCAATCAGGACTCACAGCCTAATGTCAAACAACTGGGTGGGCTTCAGGTACAGTGCTTTGCTCCCCAAGCCCACCCTTTTTTTAAGCCAATTAGAGCCACCGGCTCTAATCATGTGCTTTGGGAGAAAAAAAACCCCATTGAAATCCAGGTGTCCTGCATGTAGATTAGGGACCAGGTGCATGGATTAGGGGGGCGGCACCCCTGTGCCCTGCATGAGTGGCCACCACTGGATGTGACTGGTGCCTTTCACTGTTGTGGTTGATCTCTCATCCCAGCACCATCCACAATTCCAGGGAGGTGTGTATTAGCCAGCTTGCAGCATGCTATTAATTTTATACTATGCAGTGGCCATCCACACACAGTATACATATTATTAGGACTATCTTTTTTTGGGAAATTATTTTTTATTGTTTTGCAAGCAGAACAGGTAAATACAAGAACACAAGGGACTGTGCGCCACACTCCGGGCAATAGTTCTCATTATATACAACACAAAAAACAAAAGTTGGGAGGGGGGATGGGGAGGGGGGAGGACAATGCATTTCACCCCATACAATTAAGGATATTTGGCTCACTTAATATCCTACTGTACAGCCAGAAGATATATATACTAAGTTAGGACATTCGAAAGATCAGTATCATTATAACAGGTTACTAGGAACATGTGCTCATATTGGTCCCAAGCACTAATCAATGTATTACCAGACCCATTGCACTAGTGTAGAAACTCACCAGAATTATCCAGTCTTACTAGAGTCCTTTAATAGGAAGAGGTATGTGTCTAGTCTGTCCCTGTGGAAGGGGATGCCAACTATCCCCCCCAAACTTTATCAAATTTTAGAAGAGCTCCCCTGTTAAAATACGTAGCTTTATAGTAAGGAAGGGCTCTGTTGACCAGAGCCTTCCATGACTCGACCGAGGGTGGGGATGGATTCTTCCTGGTCAGAACCAGACAATTCCTGGTCTGGAACAATAACACAGTTAGAATGGTTCTTATAGCCACACTGGGGGCCAACTCATCAACCAAACCATGTAAATAAGTTTTAACCGAAGGGATCGCAGGGATCGAGGTTATATCCTCTATGCAAGCCAGGATGCCCTTCCAGTAATTTGCTATGGCTGGACAATCCCAAAAAATGTGCATGAAATCTGCTCCCTCTGTTACGCATCTCCAGCAGGGTGAATTCTGTAGGCCAATTATTCTAGCAATTTTTGCCGGAGTTAGATATATTCGGTGCAAAAATTTATAGTGGATGAGTTGGTCTCTGGTGGAAATCAATCTTGTGAAGGGTGCGTCCCACATATCCTCCCAATCCTCGTTGTCTAAATCGGGGATCATCACCTCTCACCTGGATCTGCATTTACTCATTAGGCGAGTAGTTTCAGGGAACAGGAATTTATAAATGGAGGAAAGTGGTTTGACCAGATCCTCATCCCGAAGCATGGACTCCAGGTCCGACACCAAGGTTGAGACCCCAGCTGCTCCAAACTGTGATTGGTATGCATGCCTCACCTAAATGTATCTGAAGAATTGTGAGATAGGTAGCTGGAACTGTTTTTTCAGTTCATCAAATCCCTTAAGCCAACCATTCACCAATATGTCCCCCAGCTTCTTGATCCCATATTTTGTCCATGCATAAGAATCTTCCATGCTAAAAAAGTGGGAAAGAGCAGGGTTCCTCCATAGGGGAGTATGTGGGGAAAAGGGAAAGGGGCCTCCAAACTCCACCCCCTGAGCTACCTCCCAAGCTTTGAGTACTGCTTTCATTGGTGTAGTTATATGATGAGGGGATTTCCTACCCCGATACAGCAGAAAAGCCAGAGCTTCATATGAGTTTACCACTGCCGCCTCTTATTAGGATTATATTACTAAGATGGCACAGTACCTACTTCACATTTGTTTCCCGGAGTTGAACTTTAAGTCAGTCAGACGATACCTAGGCTTGGGAGCAGCATGGAACACAGCTGTGTGATTTACCCATAGTGCAGTCATATGTCTCCTATAAACAGGACACCAGTCTTCCCAGGGTATGAGCACATATGCAGCGCAACAGCACTGAGTCACAACTGCTAAGAAAATGAAGTCTGATTGTAATAACAAGCAGACCGAGTCTAATTGAAACCATTTTCTGAAACTTCCTATATCATCTGCTACTGTGGCTCTGTTAACACTCAACCAGAGCGCAAAAAAAAACTATATGCTAACTTTATAGACAAACCAACTAATGAGTAATGCATTGCAAATATTTTTCTATGTAAGCTCATGTGAGAAAATATTCTCTCTCTATTCTCTATGATTGTAATATATTAATGGAAAACTTTTAATTGTTCTACATTACCTAGTAAACATTTTATTAATTAAAACAGTATTAAACTCAAAAGCAGACAAACATTTATTATATTGCAGCTTACCAATTCGTTTTTTTTTTCTAATTTTAGGCTTTCTTTCTTTAATTTTCACTGGGTGATCACGCCAATAAGTGTGTTTTTTAAAAGAGTAAGCTGTCCTGCAGCTGTAGCAGTTACAGGGATGAGATGACCCATTTACCACTGACAGGGGTGCTTTTTTGAAATTTCATCATTGAAATTTGTAAAAAAAGAAAAAAGGAGAAAAAAAAACAAAAACAAAAAAACACAATGCAATTCACAACATGGAAATATACAGTAGAGCTCATAGGGACGTTACGTATATTTAATGATATACCTATGAATCTTAACATAAATTGCCATAAGAAATATTAAAATAGCATTGCAAATATATAAAAATATAAAAATACCGGTTGCGCTGTTTAGATTACTAAAACATTAATTAATGATCCAAAAAATAAGTAGTAAGAAAGTGCAAAAATAGTGCAAAACGTCCATAATGAAGTGCAATAATTACAACAAGTTAACCACACTATTGAAGTGCAAAATATAAGTTGATAAATCTGTGCAAAAAAGCAGAACATGTGCAAAAAACGTCCGAACAATATAGATCTCTATATATTTTGATAGAAGATTTCAAAAGATGGCAGAAAATCCTTCACCAAGTGCTGGGAAATGGAAAAAGACTCCTGTGACACCCTCAATCTCTAGATCTGAGAA
The DNA here is from genome assembly GCA_018402905.1 of Glandirana rugosa. Taxonomy (NCBI): domain Eukaryota; kingdom Metazoa; phylum Chordata; class Amphibia; order Anura; family Ranidae; genus Glandirana; species Glandirana rugosa. Next base: position 121,720 of record BLSH010255328.1, read on the forward strand.
CTCTTACCAGAACTGTATGACTACCTATCTCTAGGTCAGTCGAGGAAGCAGGCAGATAGCCTCTGCGGGTTTGTTCTTTAGCTGGGATATCCGTACACCCAACAGCGGATATAAGCAGTACACCATCTCATATAATAAACTTGTCCAATGATGTTTAAACCATGTATGAAAGAGAAGGGTTCCAAATAGTGTAATACCGCTTATTTATTTAGAAGAACAAAAAGCCAAGTGGCTGCTTACAATTGCGTAGTTAAAATCAGGCATTTCAGGTAAAAAAAAAAATTTTTTTACCTAAGAGTTCTCAGATCTAGAGATTGAGGGTGTCACCGGAGTCTTTTTCCATTTCCAAGCACTTGGTGAAGGATTTTCTGCCATCATTTGAAATCTTCTATCAAAATATATAGAGATCTATATTGATTTTTTTTTACTTTTCTGCTTTTTTGCACAGTTTTATGAACTTCTATTTTGCACTTCAATAGTGTGGTTTACATGTTGTAATTATTGCACTTCATTATGGATGTTTTTGCACTATTTTTTGCACTTTCTTACCACTTATTTTTTGGTTCATTAATTAATGTTTTAGCTAAACAGCGCAACTGATATTTTTAACCACTTGCTTACTGGGCACTTAAACCCCCCTCCTGCGCGCACAAATTTTCAGTTTTCAGGCTGTCACTCTTTGAATGACAATTGCGCGGTTGTGCGACGTTGTACCCAAACAAAATTTGCGTCCTTTTTTTCCCCACAAATAGAGCTTTCTTTTGGTGGTATTTGATCACCTCTGCGGTTTTTATTTTTTGCGCTATAAACAAACAAAGAGCGACGATTTTGAAAAAAGAACAATATTTTTTACTTTTTGCTATAATAAACATCCAAAAATAAAAAAAAAACACATTTATTCATCAGTTTAGGCCAATATACATTCTTCTACATATTTTTGGTAAAAAAAAACGCAATCGGCGTATATTGATTGGGTTGCGCAAAAGTTATAGTGCCTACAAACTATGGACATTGGTTTATGGCATTTTTATTTATTTATATTTTTTACTGGTAATGGCGGCGATCTGCGACTTTTATCGGGAATGCGATATTGTGGCGGACATGTCAGACGTTTTTGACACTTTTTTGGGACCAATGACATTTATACAGCGATCAGATCTAAAAATAGACACTGATTACTGTATAAATGTAATTTGCAGGGAAGGGGTTAACACTAAGGGGGCAGTGAAGGAGTTAAATGTGTTCCCTGTATGCGTTCTAACTGTGAGGGGGCTGGGCAGCCAGGGACATAACAGATCTAACTGATCCCGATCACAGGGATCAGTAGATCTGTCATGCCCCCCCTCACAGAGCGTGGAACCGCCGTGTTTACATTGGCGGTTCCCTGTTCCGGCTCTCTGTGAGCAGATCGCGGGTCTCACATCGTGTCCACCCAACTCGCAAGCACGCTCACGCGGTGTGCGGCGGTGAGCGCCACCGACGCCGGCGAGAGCGCGCCCAGCACGAGCCAAAGGAGAGGACATCTATTGACGGCCTCCAGGCAAATTAGATCTGCACTGTAGCCGTCAATCGGCTATGGCGCGGGTCTGAAGAGGTTATATTTTTGGCTTTTTCTGGGCAATATCCCTGGTTGGGTTGCAGCTGTCTACTCACTTCATTTCAATCAATTATCCCATCACAGAAAGTTTTCACAGTTGTTACAACGCAGTACTTTGTTTATTTTCTTTATTGCAAATATATGTTAAGAAATTAAGCGTTAAAAACCATGGCTAATACGAAGAAAGACAAAGGGAAAAAAAAGAAGAAGAGGAAAAAGAAGAAAGGGGGAAAAAACAGCAATATGGGCCTGCCGACAAAATGTCCGATACTAAATAAAGAAGTAGGGGTTAGGCCCCTTTCACACTTGTGCGACTTGAAAGTCATGCGATTTTACCTCCATTTTGCAGTTTTTCTGCCGCAATTTTGATGCGACTTGAAGCAATGCCTATGTGACCCTGAGGTCTATGGGCCTCAAGTCGCATCAAAGTCGAACCAAAGTAGTGCAGGGACTACTATAAAGTCGGTTTGACTTGAAGTCACACAGATATGAATGGTATTCATTGGAAATCATGGGGTACGACTTGTCATGCGACTTTGCAGTCCCATGTCGCAAGACAAGTCGCACAAGTGTGAATGGGGCATTAAGGTCAGGTGGAGGGATTCCAGTATATTAAGGTTGCAAAATCAGGGTTTTTCAATCTAGGGGAGCCCTGGAAATGAGAATATCGGTCATGCAACTGCACAGATAGTTCTTCCATTCTCATAAGTTTATTTAAATTGGCTATCCATTCTGTTATTGAAGGAATATGCTGGGATTTCCTGTATATCGGAATTATTGCCCTGGCTAGCCACTTTTTAGTGACAGGTGTGCTTTTATTTATGTAAAACCTTTATCCCAAAAGGAACAAAACTGTTTGCTGCACCTGCCTATAAAGTGTGAGCTGGAGTTTGGCTACAATTCGCTAGTGTATTTATGTCTGCTAGTACATCTAACTTCTCCTCCAACAGATTGACAATGCTACTGTGCAAATATGCCCCCTGTGCTCCCCCATGCAGAATGGGGGCTCTTCAATACAGGAGATGTGTTACTGGCCAGATAACCAGGCAAAAACAAAGGGAAAAAGGCCTTAAAATGAATCTAATGGGGCCACCACATCTAATGATTGGTGAGCTGTGATATTGGGGCAGCACAGTGGCTAAGAGGCTAGTACTTCAGCCTAGCAGCACTAGGATCACTGATTTGAATCCCAACCATGGCACTACCTGCCTGGAGTTTGCATGTTCTCCCTGAACCTGTGTGGGTTTCCTCTAGGTACTCCAGTTTCCTTCTACACTACAAAGACATGCTGGTAGATTAATTGGCTCCTGTCCAAATTGGCCCCAGTATCTTAGCTTGTAAACTCCTTGAGAGCAGGGACTGATGTAAATGTATACTATATATGTAAAGCTCTGCGTAAATTGACAGCGCTATATAAGTATCTGTAATAATAATAATATATTACATATTTGGGTTTAATACTGCTTTAAATAAGTATTAAACCCTCACAACAAAATGTATTTCTCCCTTTAGATCCACCAAACCAAGTTTAAAGTGATACTAAAGGTTCAGCATTAAAAAAAATAACAAACATGTTATACTTACCTGCTCTGTGCAATGGTTTTGCACAGAGCAGCCCCAATCCTCCTCTTCTCAGGTCTCTACCCCTGGCCCCTCCCCTATGCTGAGTGCCCCCAGCATAAGCTGCTTGCTCTGGGGGCACACGCGCATGTTCGCTCCCAAGCCGCTTCTGTGTGCCCATAAGACACACAGAGCATGACTCTCCTCACTGGCCGTGATTAACAGCAGCGGGAGCCAATATCTATGTCTCCGACAATGAGGAACGAGAGACCCGGGAGAGTAGCCACTCTCGTGCACATTGCTGGATCTGGTTCGGGTAAGTATTGGGGGGGCTGAGGGGGGAGCTGTACATTAAGGAATGCATGAAGGTAATAAACCTTCAGCCTTTACAACCACTTTAACTTTACTGTATAGTTCATGGGTTCATCCCCCAACACTAATTTTCCAACATTTCATAACCACTTTGCTTGCTTCTTTCTTTCACCGCTTCCAAGTTTCGGCTGAGGATGGTGCACTGTTCACTTCACATGGCCAGGTCATATGGTGGGCACCTTGTTGTTGTAGGGGTCACTGAACTGTTATGGTAGCCGCTGTCACTGAAAGACCTTGGAGAGGGAGGGGGTTTGGGATATAGGGCATTAGTGATGCATGTGTGTGTAGGCCCTGTTGGTCGCCTCCCTCTCAACATCCCTTGACTGCAAAAAATTGAAGGGGTTGGGAGGAAAATTGTTGGCTGACCTGTAACTGCATCCAATTAGATGCAGCCGCTGTTCAGGTGGAGCCAGCTGTCAAAATACATTAGCCCAACAGGGGTATTCATCCATCCACGCTGTATAGCATGAATGTGGGGATCA
>BLSH010255328.1:144800-165392 GCA_018402905.1 Glandirana rugosa
GGTGGTTGAAGCCGTGTAGGTCCCCCTTTGCTGTCGTCCAACAAAATTTTGACTATACAAACCCCCTATTTGGGGTGTGACGCGTCGTCGACACCTGCCCGTAACTTGTTATCTGGCTACTCACCAACAACGGTGACTCGGAGTTCGGGCCGGACTACCACACGCTATTACCCGCTTTAGAACATCGTCGAGACCCGGATCGGCCAAACTGCGTGTAGAGAACGGATCGCGTACACGATTTAAACCACCACGTCTTTAAAGATTTTTTGATGGGCTTATACAGTCTCGACGACGTCTGCAGGGTGACAACGCCGAAAGCACGCTCAGACAGCCCACACTTTCTGCAGCAGCTCTGACATATTCGGGTAGTTTTTTAGAAATTTCTGCACCACCAAATTTAGCACATGCGCTAGGCAAGAGATGTGCGTCAAACCGGCTAGGCCCAGAGCTGCTACAAGATTTCGCCCATTATCGCACACCATCAGGCCGGGCTTGAGGCTCAGTGGCAACAACCACTCATCGGTCTATTGTTCAATGCCCGTCCACAGCTGCTGCGCAGTGTGGGGTTTATCCCCCAAACATATCAGTTTTAAAACAACCTGCTGTCGTTTCCCCCTGGATGTGCCGAAGTTGGTGGTGAAGGTGTTACGCTGACTGGATGAGAATGTGGTAGAGGAGAAGGAAGCGGAGTAGGAGGAGGAGGCAACAGGAGGCAAAGAGAAATGCCATGTGGAAGGACATGCGCCAAACTGCTATCCACCTCAGGCCCACCCGCCACTACATTTGCCCAGTGTGCAGTTAACAAGATATAGCGTCCCTGACCGTGCTTACTGGTCCACGTATCAGTGGTTATGTTGACCTTGCCACAGATGGCGTTGCGCAGTGCACACTTGATCTTGTCCCCGACTTGTTTGTGCAGGGAAGGGATGGCTCGCCTGGAAAAAAAGTGGCGGCTGGGAACCACGTACTGTGGAACAGCCACCGCCATCAGGTTTTTAAAACTGTCCATGTCCACCAGATGGAATGACAGCATTTCAAAGGCCAGGAATTTTTAAAGACTGGCATTCAGGGCCATGGATCACGGGTGGGTAGGGGGGTACTTCCTCTTTCTCTCCAGTGTTTGGGAGATGGACAGCTGTAAGCTTCCATGGGACCATGGTGTGGAAATGCTTGGGGACGGTGGCGGACATGGTGGCATTGCTGTCACATCGTCTGTTTGCTGGGTGGCAGGTGACACTGTCACAGTAGAGGTGGAGGAAGAGGCCAAGGCAGCAGCAGAAGAGGAAGCAGGAGGAGGCCGAGACCTTTCTTGGATTTTGAGGTGCTTATTTCACTGCAGCTCATGCTTTCCATGTAGATGCCTGGTCATGCAGGTTGTGCTCAGGTTTAGAACATTTATGCCTCGCTTCAGGCTCTGATTGCACAGCGTGCAAACCACTCATGTCTTGTCGTCAGCACATTGTCTGAAGAACTGCCACGCCGGGGAACTCCTTTGAGCTGCAGGTCCCTGGGTGCAGTGGGTAGTAGCAGGCGTACTGTCTAGGTGACGTTTTGCAACCTGCTTCCTCTTTTGCTGTGCTGGTGCCTCTGTGCGACCACCACCTCTTCCTCCAAACTGCACACCTCACTCGCATGACCTTCATTCCATGTGGGGTCTAGGACCTCATCATCCTCCACATCATCTTCCACCCACTCTTCACCACTGCCCTCCTTGTCAGTCTGCACACTGTGGAAAGCCGCAACAGTTGGCACCTGTGTTTCGTCGTCATCAGAGACGTGCTGCGGTGGTGTTTCCATGTCCTCATCCTGAAGTGGTTGGGCATCGGTGCACTCAATGTCTTCCACTTCTGGGGCAGGGCTAGGTGGATGGCCCATGGAAAGCACACCAGCAGAGTCATCAAAAAGCAGAAGAGACTGCTGCATGACTTGGGGCTCAGACTGCTTGGCTGATTTACAAGGGGCTGAGGGGAAAGACAGCTGGCCATGGGGTTCAGGTGCCAACTCTGAGCTTTCAGCAAGGGACCGGGTGGGAGACAATGTGAAGGAACTGGAGGCATTGTCAGCCACCCAATCTATTATCGCCTGTACTTGTTCTGGCCTCACCATTCGTTGAGCGGCATTCGGGCCTACCATATAATGTTGAAGGTTCTGTCGGCTACTCGCACCTGAGGAAGGTGTTTCACTTGTGCGTGTAGCGGGCACAGATCGACCACGTCCTCTCCTTGCAACAGGAGCTTCACCAACACCACCAACACCAGCAGCACCAGCAGCACCACGACCATGACCATGTCCCTTATTTGACGATCTCCTCATTCTGGACACAAATGTACTATTTAGCACAAATTTCAATTATTTGTTAAACCAGTAATGTAGACGCACTTTTTAATTTTGTGCGAGAAATGCACAGCAAGGTGCAAATGTACTATTGAGCACTATTTATTTATAATAAAAAAAAATTTATAAATTATTATTCTTTTTTTTTTAAACCAGCAATGTAGATGCACTTTTTATTTTTGTACGAAGAAGAAATGCACCACTCACACCAGCAGCAGGAACCTCTCCCTACATCAGTATAAGATGATTTTAGAAAGCTAATCTGTCCCTCACAGCAGCTGCAGGAACCTCTCCCTACACCAGTATGAGATCATTTTAGAATGCTAATCTGTCCCTCACAGCAGCACCAGGAACTTCTCCCTACACCGGTATGAGATCATTTTAGAATGATAATCTGTCCCTCACAGCATCGCCAGGAACCTCTCCCTACTCCAGTATGAGATGATTTTAGACCGCTAATCTGTCCCGCACAGCACCACCAGGAACCTATCCCTACTCCAGTATGAGATGATTTTAGAACGCTAATCTGTCCCTCACAGCACTGCCAGGAACCTCTCCCTACTCCAGTATGAGATGATTTTAGAACGATAATCTGTCCCTCACAGCACCGCCAGGAACCTCTCCCTACTCCAGTATGAGATGATTTTAGAACGCTAATCTGTCCCTCACAGCACCGTCAGGAACCTCTCCCTACTCTAGTATGAGATGATATTAGAATGCTAATCTGTCCCTCACAGCACCACCAGGAAACTCTCCCTACTCCAGTATGAGATGATTTTAAAACCCTAATCTGTCCCTCACATCACCGCCAGGAACCTCTCCCTACTCCAGTATGAGATGATTTTATAACGGTAATCTGTTCCTCACACCAACAGCAGGAACCTCTCCCTATACCAGTATGAGATGATTTTATAACGCTAATCTATCCCTCACACCAGCGGCAGGAACCTGTCCCTATACTAGTATGAGATGATTTTATAATACTAACCTATCCCTCACACCAGCGGCAGGAACCTCTCCCTGTACTAGTATGAGATGATTTTATAACGCTAATCTATCCCTCACACCAGCGCCAGGAACCTCTCCCTATACCAGTATGAGATGATTTTATAACGCTAATCTATCCCTCACACCAGCCGCAGGAAACTCTCCCTATACCAGTATGAGATGATTTTATAACGCTAATCTATCCCTCACACCAGCGGCAGGAACCTCTCCCTTTACTAGTATGAGATGATTTTATAATGCTAATCTATCCCTCACACCAGCGCCAGGAACCTCTCCCTATACCAATATGAGATGAGTTTATAATGGTAATCTGTCCCCCACAGCGGCGGCAGCATCCTCTCCCTACACTAGCCTGAGAGCATATGACATGCAGCGCTACGTGACTCCAGCTCATATCGAGGCTGGGTCACATGATGCACTGGCCAATTATAGCCATGCCATTAGTAGGCATGGCTGTGATGGCTTCTAAGGTCAAACAAGTGAAACGCTTGTTGATTGCCCTGCAGCTATTCAAAAGGAGCGAAAAAATACCCAAACCCCTAACCCGGACTTTTTTTCAAATGTCCGGGTTCGGGTTCGGGACACGGACACCCTAAAGTCCGGTACGGACTCGAACTTTACAGTCCGGGTTCGCTCAACTCTACTTATAAGCACTTTAGTCACTTTATTTGGATTGGATATCTGGTCACTTTATGACATTTTTCTGTATTTTTGCACTTCTTTGGACTGTTACAAGGACTATTAATTCTCACAAGTTATTTTTTGATACATTTTCTAACTCATTATTACTGAGATTTGTTTTTCACATATGGTATCATGTTTATTACGGAGTAGACATTCACATATTTATTGGATGATGTGGACATATGATTAGAGGGGTTAACGTGCTCACCCACGAGGATCGTGCACGCCATCCACCCAGCAAGTGGCGTCACCCGGCGGCGCGGCCACCACCACTGCGCATGCCCGAATATCGCCCCCATTCTCATGGGGCAGATTAACTATGGGGGCACTCTCATGAGGCAACTTATCTATGGGGCACTTTGATGGGGCAACTTATATTTTTGAGGACACTCTCATGGGGCAACTTATTTATGGGGAATTTTGATGGGGCAAATAATCCATGGGGACACTCTCATGGGGCAACTTATCTAGGGAGCACTCTGATGGGGCAACTTATCTATGGGGCACTTTGATGGGGAAACTAATCTATGGGGACACTCTCTTGGGGCAACTTATCTATGGGGACACGCGTTGATGCCATTTCCGGTCCTTCGCAACCATCAACGTCATTTCCACCCGCGGTGGAACGCATGCTGTGTGGACGACATTGAGTTTTATGCTTTTATGTCCCATTTTTCTTGTAAGTAGCATTTGTATGGCGCAATAAAAGTTTTTATGCAGTAGTTCACTATGAGGCACTCTCTGTCTCCCTGAGCATATCGGAGTGCGAACGCTTGGTCACTTTGCCTTCTGATGCTTACTTTCATACATCTTAAGGATCCACGATCCTGTCACCACCAGTACATGGCCGGTTTGACCCCTAGACTGAAAAGCTGGGGGTCCATTACATCTAGTAAGTGGGGCTGTAGTTATTCCCCTGATATTCTAATATTCTATATAAAAAAAGAAAACATTTATTTATTATTTAATGACAATTTTCGGTTTCGGTTTTCAGCCTAGTGCATCCTTCATTTTCAGTATCGGTTTCAGCACCAAAATTTCCATTCGGTGCGCCACTAGTAAAAACCTTCTGTGCCTGGGATGCCCCCCCCAGCCCCCCCAATACTTACCTGAGCCGCATTATACTCCAGCGCTGTGCATTAGAGCAGCGTCTCTCTCTGCTCTGTCCCACCTCACAGGTCTGTTGATTTCAATAAAACTTTATGAAGAGGCGGGAGTGAGCCCGCACAACCAGCTTCCTATGGGGAAGAGGAGGAGCCAGGGGTGCCCACAGGAGACCACAGAAAAGGATGATCGGGGCAACTCTATGCAAAACTGTTTTTTGTTTTATTAAAAGAAAATCTGATGCTTTACAAACACTTTAAATCCACATCATACCCCTGCATAGCACCTGGAAGTTAAACAGAACTAAAGGCAATTTTTGTTTTTTTTGGATAGAGTAATGGAGGTTTATAGCCCCTGTCAGTTTTTTGCCATCTGTGTCCTCATTGGAGAGATTTCCCTTCACTTCCTGCCTCATATTAAAAACAGGAAGTGAGAACAATCCCCAAAAGTAGCAAAATCCCTGATTGTTACCAGAACTAGTGTCCCCATTGGAAGATTTCCTCTCTGTTGCTGTTCTGGTGACAACCCAAATTTTTTTTCTTTTTCACTTTTGGTGGTAATGGTAAATATGAAAAATAGAGAGGGCGAATCTCCCTACAGTGGGCCACAGACAGCAATAAAATCTTGACAAGTTTTCTAATCCCTCTCCACTCAATCCAAAACTAAAAAACAAGAAAAAAAAAGATTTGCCTTTGTACATTAACATGTATGCAACAAAAGGAAAAAATGGTTTGCCAGTAAAAGGGTTTAAATGGCCATAAACATGAATATTGAACTGGTGTGACACTCACACCTCTCTGTCTCTCCTGACGTCTGTGGACATCTCTGCTCCCCTGACAGGGCTCTATATAGAGGCCCTGCCCCCTATGATGTCACCGCCCATTGCCAATATAAGTCAACGCGCAGCTCGGAGACACCTTTAGTGCGGAGAGATCGCGTTGTGTTAACATTGGAAGAAGAACAGAGGAAGAACAGAGGGAGCAGAAGACGGTGCAGAGAGGGAGAAGAACCCACAAAAGAGCAGAAGAAAGAATACCCCTCAGAAGAAAGAAGACCCCGCAAAAGAGCAAAAGAAAAAAGATGCCGGAGGCGGCAGAAGAGCCGGAGAGGGAGAAGACGCCGGAGCTGATTTAATAAAAGTCAAACCTGTGTAGCGTGTTTATTTTTGACATTTTACTTTTAGGTGAATGGGTAGGGGTACAAGGTACCCCATGCTCATTCACATAAGGTGGGGGCCGGGATCTTGGGGCCCCCTTATTATTAAAGGGGGCTTCCAGATTCCAATAAGCCCCCACCCGCAGACCGCGACAACCAATGGCCAGGGTTGTCGGGAAGAGGCCCTTGTCCTCATCAACATGGGGGTGAGTGCTTTGGGGCGCACCCACCCCCCATGTTGGGGGCATGCAGCCTGGTATGGTCCAGGAGAGCGGGGGTGCTCACTCGTCCCCCCCTTTCCTAACCTGCCGGGCTGCGTGCATGCATAAGGGTCTAGTATGGATTTTGGGGGGACCCCACGCCATTTTTTTCAGCGTGGGGGTCCTCTTTGAAATCCAGACCGAAGGGTCTTGTACCTTTTGGGGGTTAACTCCACGGATTTTTTTTTATTTTTGCGGGGGGTTCCACTTCAAGATCCTCAGCACACAAGTCGCACCGCAAGTCGGATCATCATAATCCGGCTTCTGGTGCGACTTCTATTCAAATCAATGGGCTCCCATGAGGAACCATTGATTTTGAATAGAGGCAGAGAAACACCTGATGAGGCTTAACGCTATGTATACTACATAAAGCCGTTTTTTTGAGCTTTTACCGGTGACAGCGTCAAAACAGCTGTAAAAAAAAACACACTACACATGTTTTTAAAATACTTTATTAAATCAACTCCGGCGTCTTCTTTCCTCTGATCTTCTGTGGGGTCTTCTGCCTTCTGAGGGGTCTTATATCTTCTGCTGGGTCTGCAGTCTTCTGCTCTTTTGCCGCTGTCTTCTCCGCTGCCTTCTCCCTCTGCTCTTCTTCCCATGTTGACACAACTCGATCTCCCGGACTAATGAACTATCCACGCTCTGCATTGACTTATATTGGCATGGGGCGGGGCTACCTGCTGACGTCACCTGGAGGCCCCACCTCCTTGTGATGTCACCACCACATCATGCCATCAAGTCAATGCAGAGCGCGAATAGTTCATTAGTCCGGGAGATAGCGTTATGTCAACATGGGAAGAGGAGCAGAGGGAGAAGGCAGCGGAGAAGACAGCGGCTAAAGAGCAGAAGACTGTAGACCCAGCAGAAGATAGAAGACCCCGCAGAAGAGCAGAAGAAAGAAGACACCGGAGAGGGAGAAGAGCGGCAAAAGAGCAGAAGACGGGGGCGTGACCGGATGCCGGCCTGCATGGCCTCTTGATTCCCCTGCTCTCTCACAGCTGCTGCTTATCGTTAGATTTAGGGGGCAAAAACCACAAGTCTGATGGGCAGATCTTGGGCCACCCGCTCCTCAAAAGCCCGTGGCTCCTCCGTCAGGCAACCTAAAGGACTTTTTTTCCCCACTTGATATGCCGCACAGTGTTGGAAGCAAGATGGCGCTGGAGGCCTCCCCCTCTTTGGATCGCGGCCACGATCTCCAGCACAGCTCCAGGGGCTGCACGAAAGGACTTGTGAGGAGCCGGTAGATGAACAGCAGACCCCGGGGGCGAGTGGCCGCCCCCGCCGTGCTATCGGTGAGTGACATCCGCGATCGCCAGCAGCGGCAGCCATGCTCCCTTACCACCAGGGGCTGCCTCTCTCACAGACCCCGCCGGTGGACACTCAGTGTTTGGAGGCCTTTCCGCACCTCCTGCAGACATTCTCTGATCCCGGCCTACAGAGAGAAGGCTATCTCTCACCCACGCCATCTTAGGACTCCATGCCAGTGAGCCCCACCTCCCACCCCCCTCTGGCACTCACACCTCCAGAGGCCGCTGGGGAGACACAGGAAGCCACCCCACAGCACGTGGCTCCTGCACCATCCCCACCTAAAGTGCAGAGGCCTCCTTGTTCCAGAGACCCCAGCATCACTCAGGGCCCCAGTCATATACCTCTTGAGTCACCCAGAACCTACGCCCAAACAGTCTACTATCCGCGGCCTACGCACACACCTGGAGTGGGCCACTCTCCTGACCTCTCCTCCATGCAGTCCTCGGCCTGGACCGAGTCCTGGGACTCTCCCCAGAGGCCTATGCCCCAGCTCTCTCAGCCGCAGCAGATGCACCATCTACCACCATCCTCAAACCCACACTTTGACATCCGGGTTACTTCACCTGATCCAGGCCAACAGCTGCCTCTTCTCTGGCAATCGTACCTCCAATCTATTCCCACTAAGGATGACTTCAAACAACTAATTAAGGACGTTAAATCCACCTGCCGCAATGAAATCCAGGCCCTCCACTCAGGCCTTAGACACCTGGCAGATAAGGTGGACCTGGTCAAGGAAGATATACAGGAGGCCAGATTGGCGATCCAACATACCCAGGCCCAGGGCTCGGACCATCGCCTTCTTCTCCGGGATATGCAGAGGAATATCAAAGATCTGGACAATCGTGGCCGCAGAAATAATATAAGAGTGAGGAGCGTGCTGGAACAGGAAGGCCCGGAGGACCTTCAACAAACTCTGGAGAATTTATTTCTTGGCAAACCTCTGGATAGACTAATCAAACTGGATAGGGCCCATAGAGCTTTGCGGCCTAAAGGACCGGCATCCGCACCTAGGGATGTGATCTGCAGGGTCTACTCCTACCCGCTCAAAGAGGAAATTATGACAAAAGCTCGCATCCACCAGAACATACAATGCGAGGGAGTCCGTATCCAAATATTCCCAGACCTCTCTTGGATAACCCTCCAGAAACAGAGGTTACTCCAACCCCATCTATGCTCCCTCCCGTCTATCATCTTAGCACCTAGGCCCCCACTAGAATCCACCTTAAACCTGATGTTCGCTTATTAGGCTACAAGTAGAGAGACACATGTTTGGTTGACTTTTCTTCCGCTGACCCCCCCTATATAGACCCTACTTGCAATTTTATTTTGCACTGTCCACCCATTTCATCTTGAGTTGAGGTTAGACAGTACCCTAGGAGTCTAATTAGTTAGGATGCCCCTACAGGGCTTGGTTTAACGCAGTCTTTTTAGCAGACTGTAATTTTGTGTTTGTATTTCTGTGTTATTTTTTTGTACTAATTCTTGTTTTCTTTTCCAGACTTTTCCCTTGTTTTTTCTTTCCTCTCTCCCCCAGTTTTTCCAGAGTTTTTCCACAAGTGTACGACTGGTTCTCCTGGAGAATAAGTCCACCCGTAATCCACGAACACCAGTGATGGGACAGATAAGTCTACTTCTACATCACACTTACATTTCAACATGGTCAAAATTCTTTCTCTTAATGTTCGGGGCCTGAACTCCAACAAAAAGTGAAAGCTAGCCCCAGGGGAATTTAAAAAACTCAAATGCGGACATCATCCTGATTCAGGAGACACATTTTGATAGACAGGGTTCATTTAAGATTGCATCCAAAGCTTTCCCACGGGTCTACCAGGCCACTAACCCCAGTAAAAAGGCAGGTGTGGCCATGCTGTTCAAACGGGACACTCCGTTCACATGTTCGGAGCCGTATGTAGATCCACAGGGCCATTACCTAATATTGAGAGGCAAGTGGCAGGCCCAAGACGTGACCCTGTGTGCTTTATATGCCCCGAATGCCCGCCAGATTAGCTTTTTACAAAGAGTCCTATCCTGCCTACTCCGCCAACACCATGGGTACCTAATTGTGGGAGGGAATTTCAACTTAGTGCACTCGACCGTCATTCGATTGAACCCCGCAACCTTCCCCCCGTAAGATACGAAAGTCCCGACAATTTAGGCAACTCATTAGGCGCCATGCATTTTTTGATGCCTGGCGAGTCTTCCACCCGAATGAACACCAGTATACGTTCTTCTAAACGCCGCATCAGATACATTCTAGAATTGACTACTTCTACTACCGTAAGCCTTGCCAATGGCAGTTAAACAACTACCTTCTCCAACATCTTCCAACCACGCTCTAGCTAAATACCACACTGCTGCACTACTTCGCGGAAAATGACACTCCTAATGTCTCTATCTCTACTCTATGGGAAGCCCATAAAGCGGTCATGCGGGGGAAATGCATAACCATTTCCTCAGCTATGAAAAAAAAATGCATCCGTCCTCAAATTAAGCACAGAACAGCTTCAGCTAGCCCCATTCCTGTCCTTACTCAAAAAACTCATAAATAAACGCATGATCCTCAAAGACATTGCATTGGTTAGAGTTGAGAAGGCGCTGCTTAGACTGAAGCAACAATTTAGTGATAAGGGTAATAAAGCCCATACTCTCCTAGTGAGAAAATTGTGAGATCAAACACTGATTAATACTCCCTGACAAGTTAGGGACCACAATGGTCTTATGGTCTCCCACCCCCGGGAGATAGGGAATGCTTTCCGGAGCTTCTATGAGAAGCTTTACAATGACCCAGAAATCCCGCATGTCCCGGCGTCGCCAGATTTCATTGCCCGGGTGCATGAGTACTTAGAACAGAGCGGTATAGCCCTCATTACCCCCACCGACCGTCTCTCTCTAAGCACACCCAAACTGAGGAGGAAATTGAAGCGACTATTAAGTCTCTTCCGATGCGGAAAGCCCTCGGACCAGACGGTCCCCCTTACGAATACTACAAATTATTTCTACCTAAGCTGTCGCCCTACATGTGTAGGTTGTATAACGCCTTCCTTAAAGATACCCAGGTCCCCTCAGATATGCAAAGATCGTTTAGCATGCTGATCCCCAAGGTTGATAAGGATCCCTCCCTCTGTGCTAGTTATAGGCCAATCGCACTTCTAAATGCCGATCTAAAAAGTTTTACGAAGCTCCTCTCCATGCGCCTGAACGCAATCCTCCCATCTCTGATACATAAAGATCAGGTGGGATTTGTCCCGCTTCGACAGGCAGGAGATAACACGAGGAGGGTCATAGACCTGGTGGACATTGTGAATTACTACTCAGCCTTGACGCAGAGAAGGCTTTTGACCGCCTTGGGTGGCCCTTCCTGTTTGCTACCTTGCGCTTCATGGGTTTTCAGGGACCTTTTCTCAATGCTGTCCACCATCTCTATAACAATCCCACCTCCCAGGTTAAGACCCTTTATGCTTTTTCCACCCCGTTCCCGATCAGTAACGGGACCCGACAGGGCTGTCCACTTTCCCCCCTCCTGTTCGCATTATGTGTTGAACCCCTGGCAGCAACCATACGGAACAATGCGGACATTCGGGGTGTGATAACTCGAGGTAGGGAATTTAAAATTTCCTTGTTTGCTGATGATGTCATCTTAACTTTAACCCAGCTGAGAGTCTCCTTACCCAATCTACATGCGGAACTAGATCAATTCAGCAGACTTTCAGGCTATAAAATGAATTAATCTAAATCAAGCGCTCGTTCCATTCACATCCAGCCAGCAGAGCTTAGTTGCCTGACTGCTTTGTTTCCATATAGACGGCATTCTCAATCAATCAAATATCTGGGGGTCCACATCACAACACATTTCTCTTCACTCAACCAAGCCAATTTTCCCCCATTATTTCAACAAATCCGTCTACTGCTCCAAAAATGGAAGAAACACCACATTTCCCTGCTAGGCCATATAGCGTCGATTAAAATGACTATGCAAGGCATTACCATAGACTTAAATGGAAGGCGTTGAAAGACTTCAAACGACTCCTGACTCATTATGAGGCTTTAATTTTGAAGCGGAGCGACGCGGCGCCAGCGCTTAGTGTGAACAGCACTATGTGCTGTCTATGGTATCTTGTGCATAGGCATTTGAGGGGCATTTTTAACGCATCTCAAATGCCTGCTCTTAATGCCAGTGTGAACTCAGCCAAATCAATTTCAATGGCTGCCAGCATGCAGCACCTGGAAGGTACAGATGCTGCAAAAACAGCCCGTTAATACTATATGGGCCTCATTACCCTTGTAAACAAGGCCATACAGACAGACAAAATGAATACAAATAAAAAAGCACTAATTAATTATATTTGAGCATTTTAACATGCACTATCCCTTTAACCTAAGCGCTGTAATTAAAAGTGTCTCCTAAAGCCATTCGATTATTGCCAGCCAGTGAGTCGGGGTGAGTGGCTGGCAACCATCCTTTTTTTATGAAGGCCAACAATAGTCATCCTTGTGTCCCTCTCATGTCGAGTTTTTTCATTGTTCCTGGCACAGGAGTTTTTAACTTTTCTCTCTATAATTTGATGTTGTACAAAGAAAAATATATGAAATGTAGGTAAAAGTGCTAAATCTAATTGCTCTCTTTTTTATTGCAGATGTATGTGGTATTTACTGCAGACAAGTCTCACACACGACCTCCACATTGAGACCCCCCAAAAAGTGATGTTCACATTGAGACTCCACCAGAATATCCCATTCATTTTGAGACTCCACCAAAAAGTGACATTCATGTGGTGACTCCAACAGAGTGCAACCTTCACATTGCGACTTCACCAGAGTGTGACCTTCACATGGAGACTCCACAAGGGTGCGAACTTCACATGGAGACTCCACCAGAGTGCAATGCTCCACCAGAGTGTGGAATTTCCATTAAGACTCCACCAGAGTGTGACTTCCACAAGGAGAAACCAAAACATTGTGTTCATTTATGCTTCCTCTGGAAAGTGATGTTGACACTGAGACTCCACAAAAATGTGGTGCTCACTTTAAGAAAGCAAATAAGAAAAAATTCAAAAACCAGAAGTGTCATCAGACCTCCCCTGCAGAAGAACCCTCAATCATCACAGAACCAGACAAAAGAAAAAGTCTCCACCAGAGTGTGGCTTCCATGAGGAGACTCCACCAGAGTGTGACTTTCATAAGGAGACTCCACCAGAGTGTGACTTCCACAAGGAGACTCCACCAGTGTGTGACTTTCTAAAGCAGACTCCATCAGAGTGTGACTTTCTCAAGGAGACTCCACCAGAGTGGAACTTCCACAAGGAGAAACCAAAATGTTGTGTTCACTTTATGCTTCCTCCAGAAAGTGATGTTGACACCAAGACTCCACAAAAATGTGGCGTTCACTTTCATAAAGCAAATAAGAAAGAAATTCAAAGACCAGACCAGAAAAAGAAACAACAGTAGAAAACATGAAAGACAGCAAATGGAAGCACCTGTCTCCAAGAGCAATACCACCAGCTCTCTTCACCAACAAGAGATGGCACACTTAATGGTGACCACAGAAGACAGGAGAATACTCACACTTTTTTGCAAGTATGAGTTGGACCAGCTGTGAGGGGAGGTTGGAGGCCAGTAGACTTTTCTTTTCCTGCAGGTGTGTGTTGGACTGGCTGTGAGGGGAGGTTGGAGGCTAGTAGAATTTTTTCTTTTCTGCAGGTGTGTGTTGGACCGGCTGTGAGGGGAGGTTGGAGGCTGGTAGACTTTTATTTTTTCTGCAGGTGTGGGTTGGACTGGCTGTGTGGGTAGGTTGGAGGCTGGTAGATTTTTTTCTTTTCTGCAGGTGTGTGTTGGACTGGCTGTGAGGGGAGGTTGGAGGTCAGTAGACTTTTCTTTTTCTGAAAGTGTGTGTTGGACTGGCTATGAGTGTAGTTTGAAGGCTGGCAGACATTTCTTTTTTCTGCAGGAGTGTGTTGGATTGGCTGTGAGGGAAGGTTGGAGGCCAGTAGATTTTTCTGTTTTCTGCAGCCGTATGCTGGACCGGCTGTGAGGGGAAGATGGAGGCTGGTAGATTTTCTTTTTTCTGCAGGCATGTGTTGGACCAGCTATGAGGGGAGGTTGGAAGCCAGAAGACTTTTTTCCATGCAGGTGTTGGACTGGCTATGAGGGAAGCTTGGGTCCTAGTAGACTTTTTTCTCTTCAGCAGGCAAGTGTTGGACCAGCTGTGAGGGGAGGTTGGAGGCCAGAAGATTTTTTTTCTGTAGGTGTGTTGGACCAGCTGTGAGAGGAGGTTGGAGGCTGGTAGACTTTTTTCTTTTCTGCGGGTGTGTGTTGGACTGGCTATGAGGGGAGGTTGGAGGCCAGAAGATTTTTCTTTTCCTACAGGCGTGTGTTGGACCGGCTGTGAGAGGAGGTTGGAGGCTGGTAGACTTTTTTCTTTTCTGCAGGTGTGTGTTGGACTGGATGTGAGGGAAGATTGGAGACTGGTAGACTTTTTTATTTTCTGCAGGTGTTTGTTGGACAGATGTGAGGGGGGGTTGGAGGCTGGAAGGCTTTTCTTTTCCTGCAGCTGTGTGTTGGACTGGCTGTGAGGGGAGGTTGGAGGCTGGTAGACTTTTTTCTTTTCCTACAGGCATGTGTTGGACCAGCTGTGAGAGGAGGTTGGAGGCTGGTAGACTTTTTTCTTTTCTGCAGGCGTGTGTTGGACCGGCTGTGAGGGGAGGTTGATAGACTTTTTTCTTTTCTGCAGGTGTGTGTTGGGCTGGCTGTGAGGGGAGTGTGGAGGCTGGAAGACTTTTCTTTTCCTGCAGGCATGTGTTGGACCGGCTGTGAGAGAAGGTTGGAGGCTGGTTGGCTTTTTTCTTTTCTGCAGGTGTGTGTGGGACATATGTGAGGGGGGGTTGGAGGCTAGCAGACATTTCTTTTTTCTGCAGGAGTGTGTTGGATTGGCTGTGAGGGAAGGTTAGAGGTCGGTAGACTTTTCTGTTTTCTGCAGCCGTGTGCTGGACCGGCTGTGAGGGGAAGATGGAGGCTGGTATACTTTCTTTTTTTTGCAGGCATGTGTTGGATCAGCTGTGAGGGGAGATTGGAAGCCAGAAGACTCTTTTCCCTGCAGGTGTTGGACTGGCTGTGAGGGAAGCTTGGGGGCTAGTAGACTTTTTTCTTTCAGCAGGCATGTGTTGGACCAGCTGTGAGGGGAGGTTGGAGGCCAGAAGATTTTTTTTCTTTTCTGTAGGTGTGTTGGACCAGCTGTGAGAGGAGGTTGGAGGCTGGTAGACTTTTTTCTTTTCTGCGGGTGTGTGCGTTGGACTGGCTATGAGGGGAGGTTGGAGGCCAGAAGATTTTTCTTTTCCTACAGGCGTGTGTTGGACCGGCTGTGAGAGGAGGTTGGAGCCTGGTAGACTTTTTTCTTTTCTGCAGGTGTGTGTTGGACCGGATGTGAGGGGAGATTGGAGGCTGGTAGACTTTTTTCTTTTCTGCAGGTGTGTGTTGGACAGATGTGAGGGGGGGTTGGAGGCTGGAAGGCTTTTCTTTTCCTGCAGCTGTGTGTTGGACGGGCTGTGAGGGAAGGTTGGAGGTTGGTAAACTTTTTTCTTTTCCTACAGGCATGTGTTGGACCAGCTGTGAGGGGAGGTTGGAAGCCAGAAGATTTATTTTCTTTTCTGTAGGTGTGTTGGACCAGCGGTGAGAGGAGGTTGGAGGCTGGTAGACTTTTTTCTTTTCTGCGGGTGTGTGTTGGATTGGCTATGAGGGGAGGTTGGAGGCCAGAAGATTTTTCTTTTCCTACAGGCGTGTGTTGGACAGGCTGTGAGAGGAGGTTGGAGGCTGGTAGACTTTTTTCTTTTCTGCAGGTGTGTGTTGGACCGAATGTGAGGGGAGATTGGACGCTGGTAGACCTTTTTCTTTTCTACAGGCGTTTGTTGGACAGATGTGGGGGGGGTTGGAGGCTGGAAGGATTTTCTTTTCCTGCAGCTGTGTGTTGGACTGGCTGTGAGGGGAGATTGGAGGCTGGTAGACTTTTTTATTTTCCTACAGGCATGTGTTGGACCGGCTGTGAGAGGAGGTTGGAGGCTGGTAGACTTTTTATTTTCTGCAGGCGTGTGTTGGACCGGCTGTGAGGAGAGGTTGATAGACTTTTTTCTTTTCTGCAGGTGTGTGTTGGACTGGCTGTGAGGGGAGGGTGGAGGCCGGAAGACTTTTCTTTTCCTGCAGGTGTGTGTTGGACTGGCTGTGAGAGGAGGTTGGAGGCTGGTAGACTTTTTTATTTTCTGTAGGTGTGTTGGACAGATGTGAGGGGGGGTTGGAGGCTGCAAGGCTTTTCTTTTCCTGCAGCTGTGTGTTGGACAGGCTGTAAGGGGAGGTTGGAGGCTGGTAGATGTTTTTATTTTCTGAAGGTGTGTGTTGGACTGGCTGTGAGGGGAAGTTGGAGGCCAGAAGACTTTTTTTTTCATCTTACAGGCGTATGTTGGACCAGCTGTGAGGGGAGGTTGGAGCCTGGTAGACTTTTTTCTTTTCTGCAGGTGTGTGTTGGACTGTCTGTGAGGGGAGGTTGGAGGCTGGTAGACTTTTTTCTTTTCTGCAGCTGTGTGTTGGACTGGCTGTGACGGGAGGTTGGTAGACTTTTTTCTTTTCTGCAGGAATGTGTTGAATTGGCTGTGCGGAAAGATTGGATGCTGGTAGACTTTTCTGTTTTCTGCAGGTGTGTGCTGGACCAGCTGTGAGGGGAAGTTGAAGGCTGGTAGACTTTCCTTTTTTCTGTAGGCGCGTGCTGGACCAGCTGTGAGGGGAGGATGGAGGCTAGTAGGCTAGTAGCCTTTTTGTGCAGGCGTGTGTTGGACCGGTTATGAGGGGAGGTTGGAGACCGGTACCTTTTTCAGGCAGGTGTTGGACCAGCAACAAGGGGAGGTTGGAGGCCAGTAGGAGGCCAAGAAGTGTTTGAACTTGGTGAGGGACCCTCGAAAGGCCGATGAGGCAGGGAGTGTAAGGAGAAAATAGTGTAGCTGTGAGGCACTCCAAAAGTCTAATTAGAGAGGGCAGAGTCTGTCAGAGAGGGCTTCCAGAAAGTGGGAGGCCTGAAAAAATTCAGGCCTGAAGGGGCCTGGGTTTGTACCCTCTGGAAAATAATTGGTTACCTAAAGTTGGGTACAGAGAGGATGGGGCCAGGGAGAGTTTGTATTTCTAGAGTGCCCTGGCAGAACAAGAGATTGTGGGGAGGTGGAATGTGAGGGAAACACCAGGGGAGGCAGCTCAGAAGGGAGCTAGTTGTAGATTGTTCCAGAGGTACCCACTCTTTCAGGTCTCCCTGTTTATGCCAGTCCAATAGTCATGTAAGGGATCTACATCTACATTTGTAGATGTCAAGAGAACACCAGGCCTCCATACCTTTTGAGGAAGGCCAGGGTGCCTGATTTAGGTCTGTGGTGTTTCTGGGCCCACATGAATTTAGAAAAAAGAGAGTTCACTGATTTATGGAAGGAGGGAGGGATGTAGATCGGGAGGGTCATAAGTAAGTAGAGGAATTTTGGGAAGATTGTCATTTTAAGGATATTTAAGGGGCCGAACCAGAAAAAGGGGTCAGTGTTCCATTTTTGTAGGAGTTGATGGATCCTGTAAAGAAGAGGAGGGAAGTTGAGCTCAAAAGTGTGTTTTAGATCCAATAGAATGTGAATACCAAGGTATTTCAGAGCTTTAGTTGCCCAGTGGAACTTGAAGCTTGTTTGGAGGGCTCGTGAATGAGTAAGGGGCATGGCTACAGTCATGGCCACAGATTTTTGTACATTAATTTTAAAGTATGTGAGGTCTCCAAAGAGATCCCAGTCCTTTACAAGGTTAAGGAAGTGGAGACAAAGGGAAACACTGTCTGGTCCCCTTCATGATAGGGAATGGGTAAGACAGAATACTATTTGCCTTAACCCCTGCAGAGGGGGTAGAATAACTTGTCCGAGTCCATTGGAGGAAATTAGTGCCTAGGCCTATATGTCTTTTGACAATTTACCCGATCAAAAGCCTTTTTGACATCGGTTAATATGAAGATGCATGGGGACTTGGTGGAGAAGGCAACGAGGATGAGGTTGAGGATTTTGATGACATTGTTCCCGGCCTCCCTAGTGGGGAGAAATCCTACTTGGTCCAGGTGTATGATATTTGTGATGTGTGGTAAAGGATGGTTAGTAAGGATTTTGGTGACAATCTTAAGGTCTAGATTTAAGAGGAGGCCAGTAGACAGGCATGTTTTGGATCTTTATTTTGCTATAATGAAAGGTGATTTCACATATTATTGCAAATATATGCAGTCAATACCTCTGTTTTTTACAAATTTGTTGAACTAGTTTAGACTCTCAATGTATTTCTTGCTATGTATGAAGATATGTCATGATGGAGAGATAGGAATGGGTCTGTAAATTTGTCGCCACTGGCTTCTTACATCTCCTGTAGTATCATCAGCCCCGGCTCCAGCCAAGCCATGCCCCTCCAATGTGTTTCACTCTACCCCCCCCCCCCCCAAACGTAATCATGGGGAATTAAGGCTCCTCCGTTTACTACTGAAAGTATTGGGTGGACTGACCCTCCAGAAATGAGCATACAAATAATCTTTCTATGTAGCCATAACAATGCCATAACGCTTCCTCTGCTCTTTATTTTGCTATAATAGAAGGTGTTTTCATATACGATTGCAAATATATGCAGTCAATACCTCTGTTTTTTTATGAATTTGTTGAACTAGTTTAGACTCTTAATGTATTTCTTTCTATGTATGTCTCCATTTGGAAACAAAGTTAGAGTAGAGTTAGGGACCGCACTTTGCAGAGGGGCCTTGACGTGGCAGTGCGACTTCACATATATTTGCAAATGTATCCAACATAAACCAAACACAAACTGTTCAAACAATTTAGACTTTTTTTTATTTTTCTGGTTGGTAAGTGTTCCGGTGGATTCTGTGTATTGTATTGTTCTGTGAACTGCCATGCTTAAGCACTGAATAACACTTTTGAGTGTTATTGCAATACGTGTTATCACATGTTACATTCTTAGTGTCTTGCAGTGCCATTCATTGTCAATGGTACCTCAGTACATTGACCCAGCGCACTTCCAACGCATACTGTATGCGTTGCAGTGCACAACAGTGCACATTAACACACAGCCATTGTACTGGTCAGATTTTTTGTGTTTGTTCTGAACACAACAAAATGGACAGCTGTAGTATTACACATTAGCATTAGCATTAAATTTGCCGCCCACTGGCTTCTCTCCTGTAGTATCATCAGCCCCGGCTCCAACCAAGCCATGCCCCTCCAATGCGTTTCACTCTGCCCCCTCCCCCGAACTTAATCATAGGGAATTAAGGCTCCTCCGTCTAATACTGAAAGTATTGGGTGGAGTGACCCTCCAAAAATGACTATACATATAATCTTCCTATATAGCCATAACACTGCCATAACTCTGCCTCTGCTCTTTATTTTGCTATAATGGAAGGTGATTTTACATATGATTGCAAATATATGCAGTCAATACCTCAGTTTTTTTTACAAATTTGTTGAACTAGTTTAGACTCCATGTCTTATCCAGGAAATCAGCACCAACCGAGAGTCAATAACTGGTTGGTACCAGTTGTCCACACGTGCCACAGAAACCTCATACCAGACATTGGTACTATAAAGTGTGAATAGAAGCCCTGCATTAGCCTTGTCCCAAACGTATAGTCTATCATACTGCACTATGTGGCCTACTGTCTTTATGTTTTTCATGAGTGGAATAGGCAAGCCACAACCTGCGAGAGAAACCTGAATCGATTGTGTCTCTACTATACACAGTGCAATCAGCAAACGGCAGCCACAGCACGATAAGTTGAATGACCCTATACTTTTCAGTTCACATGGTGTTGAAAATAGTGGAGGACATGTTCTAAGCACTTGTATGTATTATTTATGGATAGAGTTGAGCGGACACCTGGATGTTCGAGTTCATCGGGTTCGGCTGAACCTCGTGAAACCGTTCGGGTTCGGCACCGAACTCGATCTGAACTTGACCCCGGACACCGAACCTCATTGAAGTCAATGATGACCTGAATTTTGTGGCACAAAAATGGCTGTAAAAAAGTCATGGAAAGGGCTAGAAGGGTGCAAAAGGAAGCAAAATGGGAGTAAGAGTAGGACAAGTGCCCTGCAAATGTGGATAGGGAAATAACTTAAAATCACATAAAAAAAATAAAAATGGAAGGAGGAGGTGGTGGATGTGGAGTAGGAGCCTAAAGGTTGACTAGGCCGTGACCGTGGCAGTGTAGGTGGAAGTGGCGGTGGTGGAGGAGGATGAGGAGATAGCCAACACAGTTTTTTGTTTGTTTGTTTTTTTTTAGAATTGGGGTAGCCCCCAAAATATTGAGACATATTCAAAAAAAAAAAAGGATACCAATGGCTGTGTGAGGCCAGTCTAAATGTCTATTCTGGACAAGGTACAGACAAGTCTTGTGGGATCCATGCCTGGTTCATTTTAATAAAGGTTAGCTTGTCCACGTTGGCTGTGGACAGGCGGCTGAGCTTGTCTGTGATAACGCACCCTGCCGTACTAAACACACGTTCAGACAATACACTGGCTGCAGGGCAGGCCAGCACCTTCAAGGCATAAAGGGCAAGCTCAGGCCATGTGGCCAATTTGGAGACACAGAAGTTGAATGGGGTAGACCCATCAGTCAGTACGTGTAGGCGTGTGCACACATACTGTTCCACCATGTTGCTGAAATGCTGCCTCCTGCTAAGACAAT
>BLSH010255328.1:177438-191361 GCA_018402905.1 Glandirana rugosa
TTCTACATTACAACTCGTTATAGACAATTCCACATTACAATATTAATATTTATCTTTTGACTTTAGTTTTTTTGTTTTTTTGTTCTGAACCTTTATTCCTTTCCCTTCCTAAAACCGTTTAAACCTCTGTTGGTTGTAGTTGTCGTGGTGGTGATGGTAGTGGTCGTTGTTATTATTATTATTATTATTAATATTAGAACTCTCTATAAATGATTCTACATTACAATTCGTTATAGACAACATTACAATATTAATAACTCTGTTGTTGTTGTTGTAATGTAGTGGTGGTTGTTGTCGTTATTGTTATTATAAGTATTAGTATTAGTTTGAGCCTTACGCGTTTCATCATAGCGACGTCATCGGAGGCGGCCCATATATATTTAGATAAAGTTTGATTATGATTATGAATATTATTGTTATTGCTGTTGTTGGTGGTGATGTAATGTTGTTGTTGTTGTCTCAATAATTATAACATTACAACAGATATTGCTTAACATTACATCTTAGTAAATATCTCTCAAGATTATAATTATTATTATTATTATTATTGTTGCTGGTGATGGTAGTGGTGGTGCTGTTGATGTTGGTTGTCTCCAAATTTGCCAAAATCCTTCCCTTTCCTTATTTCCAAGTCTTGTTTTTTTGTTTTTTTGATTTCAGTTTTCTATTTATAATTATAACATTACACCTTAACAGATATTGCTCAACATTACATCTTAGTAAATACCTCTCAACATTACATCTTAGCAGGTATTAGATATTTCGAATGTTGATACGCATATAGTAAGAATCAGTGTTTCAAATGTAGTCACCATGAATGGCTTCAGATCAATGGAAATCATTTCTATAAAATCTATAAATAGGTCAAAGAGATTGCTAATAATACGCCTAGACCTTATAACACCGTAGGCGATCTCTTCTTCACAGACTTGTATGAATTTCTTAATAGCTGGGCGTATTGATGTAGCACTTTTCAAAATTGTCCATGCATGTTCAGTTTTTTCGTGTCAAATATTAGGTTATGTTTTTCATCAAACACTATGAAACTGATCTAGATTTTCAAACAAACAAAGCCTGTGTTAAAAGGTTAACAAAATTGGCTACGGCGATAAGTTTATCTCTGATCACTAGTGAGTCATTGTGAAAGTACTCCTACAAGCATTGACCTTTTATATGTAGCCCACACTAAAGTAAAAACTTACATATATACTGCTGCTATAGTTACATGTAAAGAGAAAAACCCTTTTCACTTCACTTACCTCAATAATATTTTGATAACCTGAAACACTATCCACAGAATTTGATAAAATATCTCAAATCAAATGGTTCGGATACGTGAGCATCAGAGAGTGATTGGCAAATTGCTGCTATATGCTGATTGATAGATTAATCTGTTGTTAGCTACAACAGTAAGCCTAGTGAGTGTAGGAAATGGTGGGAGAACTTGACTTGCACAAAGTTACTGGCAGGATTTATGGCCTGTTAAGACCACTTTAACATTTTGCTTTTTTAAGGCTGTAAGTTTATATAAACAAAGT
The DNA here is from genome assembly GCA_018402905.1 of Glandirana rugosa. Lineage (NCBI taxonomy): Eukaryota > Metazoa > Chordata > Amphibia > Anura > Ranidae > Glandirana > Glandirana rugosa. The sequence goes on from BLSH010255328.1 coordinate 178,977, forward strand.
TTTTTTTTTTTTTATTAGGAAAAGTGCAACAGTGTCATATATACCTCTAAGACGAAATATAAAAATTGTAAAAGTGATATTATCAGTACATTGAAATAAATGTAAAATAATAATTTTAAAATATTCAAGTTTCTAACACAATAGGTTCATTTTACAAAGCTTAAACAAAATAAAGGGGTCTCTAAAAATTTGTAGCTCAAAGAGGTCATGATCCAAAAAACAAAAATGTAATATATTGCAGCTAACCAATACATGTGGTGGTTGTTTTTAGGTATTTTTCCTTTATTTTTACATGGTGATTCAGCCAGTAATGTACTTCAGGGGAGATTTACTAAAATTGGAGAGTGCAAAATCTGGTGTCATGCTGCATAGAAACCAATCAGCTCCCAGGTTTTATTGTAAAAAAAATAAGACTTTACAATCACTTGAGGTGAGCAGCTGGTTGGTTACTATGCACAACTTCACCAGATTCTGAATACTCCAGTTTTCGTAAATCACCCCCCCCCCTTCCTGTTTCAGGGTGTCTCCATTCCACTGGAGGAGCAACAGATAAACCTTTGGATAGTAGCATGTCAATCTGGGTAGAGGGTAGTGTTAGATGTACTAGAAAATTTTTATGGATTTTAATAACAATTTAAAGCTAAAATCCAGCTTACACCTTTTTAATAGTTACATCAACAGTTTATCTTCCTCTTGGGATTAAGGTTTTAACCACTTCCAGCCCAGGCCTATTCTTAGCAGAGACGCTAGGGCAGTGAAGGCAAAACTTTTTGAGCCCGAGTGCCCAAACTGTAACACAAAACCAACTTATTTTTTTCAAAGTGCAGAGCGGCGGTATACAGCGGCTTATTTTTAAAAAAAAAACACCTACACTAGGGCACATCATTTAATGTAACAGAGGGGATTGTACAGTGGCTTATCAACCACTTTAAGTGACAGCATGCATGTTAGATACCTTTACTGATCTTGTGGCAGCCACCTGTTGCTGCTCTCTGTATACGTTAGCAACCATGGGGAGGAGTTTGAGGTGAAGATGATGGTATGGGCATATTGGTACCAGCAGTATAATGTTTCCACATTAAAAATCTCACCCGACTCAGGCTCTGGCGTCCAGTGTTGGACTCAGAATTGTGCTATGTATGGGGTGCAGGACTCGGGATTGTGCTCTGTACAGGGTGCAGGACTCAAGCTTGTGCTCTGTACAGGGTGCAGGGCTCAGGATCGTGCTCCGCACAGGGTGCAGGACTCTGGATTGTGCTCCCTCCAGGGTGCAGGACTCAGGATTGTGCTACATATAGGGTGCAGGCAGCGGCGGCTGGTGTATAAGGGGCGCCTCCCCTCCGCTAAAAAGTAAAAAAAAAAAACAGTCAGCCTGGCCCCCCTTCAGGAGGTGCTGGTACATTGACTTTTCTATTTTTTCCTCGGCTGACAGCAAGTAGTGAGCCGATTGGTCAGTCATTAAAGTCTATATGTGTGTACTGAACAGGTCTGATTGGCTGGCCCCTGAGCCATCAGAGACAATGACTCTCTGTCATTGGGTGCTGTGGGTGGGGGCAGGACTATGGCGGAAGTGCTGGCAGTGTGATTACTCACACAGGCGCAGCACTCCGCCGGGTTTCAGTCCCAAGCTGCTCACCATCCGCTCCAGCATGCTGACCGCAAGCCGATCTCTGCACACACCTGCCTGCTATTAGATGGGGTAAGTGTGGGACTCGTCCCGACTTTGTGTGGGGGGATGGTGGGGGGCACCACCGCGAGCCACTATCTGGTGCCCTGTATGCCCTATCTGGTGCCCTGTATGCCTTATCTGGTGCCCTGTATGCCCTATCTGTTGCCCTGTATGCCCTATCTGGTGCTCTGTATGCCCTATCTGGTGCCCTGTATGCCCTATTTGGTGCCCTGTATGCCCTATCTGGGACCCTGTATACCCTATCTGATGACTCTGTATACTGCTATCTGGGGCTCTGTATACTGCTATATGGGGCTCTGTATACTGCTATATGGGGCTTTGTATACTGCTATATGGTGACTCTGCATACCTATCTGTGATGCTGTATACCCTATCTGCTGATGCTGGGTTGTATACTCCTGACACAAGGGGTGGAAACTATAAGGGGTGTGGCTTATGAGGAGTGGGAGGGGTCAAATTTCACCAGCCGCCACTGGGTGCAGGACTCGGGATTGTGCTCTGTACAGGGTGCAGGACTCAAGATTGTGCTCTGTACAGGGTGCAGGACTCAGGATTGTGCTCCATACAGGGTGCAGGACTCAAGATTGTGCTCTGTATAGGGTGCAGGACTCAGGATTGTGCTCCGTACAGGGTGCAGGACTCAGGATTGTGCTCCGTACAGGGTGCAGGACTCAGGATTGTGCTCCGTACAGGGTGCAGGACTCAGGATTGTGCTCCGTACAGGGTGCAGGACTCAGGATTGTGCACCGTATAGGGTGCAGGACTCAGGATTGTGCTCCGTACAAGGTGCAGGACTCAGGATTGTGCTCCATACAGGGTGCAGGACTTAAGATTGCGCTATGTACAGGGGGCAGGGTACCGAAGTGTGCTGTATACAGGGCGCAAGACTCAGGAGGGCGCTATGTACAGGGTGCAGGGTTCAAAAGTTTGCTGTGTACAGGGGGCAGGGTTCAAAGTTTTGCTGTGTACAGGGGACAGGGTTCAAAAACTCGCTAAGCCTTGCACCTTGTATACGGAAGGCTCAAGAGTTCTCTATGTACAGGATGCAAAGTTAAGTCCTGTATGCTTCACAGGACAGAAGAGAGGACAGAGGATCTGCTGCCGAAAAGTAGCTACAACTTACAGAAGCTGTGCAGTCTGAGCTTTAGAAGGAGCTGCCACCGGAACAGTAGAGTACAGTCATACACATCACCCGCCCTCCCTCTCTCATAGAGATACTGCTGGGCAGTGGACATCTTTCCCAATCTATTTCCAATTGGCCGATGCTGCTGCTGGTCAGTCCTGTGACTGCTTTAGTTGGTTAGGAGAGATGGGACGGGCGGCGTCTGCAGCGCTGCTCGTCTGGAGCACTGTGACCCGGAGCGGCTTTGTGTGCTGTGTGTGGGGGTTAATAGGCGGCAACTGGGGGGCTCAGATTTGTCTCAAATAGCTCCATGTGTGCAGTGTGGCTCAGCCCTGCACACACTGCACAGAGTTGAATGATGCACCTCTGTTACCCCGGTGTGGGCCGCAACCCCCGCCCCCCCATAGCAATGCCACAGGGTGTGACTTCCAACCCAGAAGCTCATTCCTGCCCACCCCAGACACATCACTGCTGGTCCCAGAGCCATGTGGGAGCTGCTTTCTTTCGTCCACGCCCACCCCGGACACATCACCCCTGGCCCCAGGCAGAGCCTTGTGAAAGATGTAGTTCGATGGGGGTGCGGTGTGGATGAGATACAGCTCGTATGGATGGCCGGTCAGTGTGCACTCTTCTTCCTGGCGTGCCCACAGTGGGTGTGCTCTGTGTGCCAGCTGTGGCACGTGTGCCACAGGTTCGCCATCACTGCCCTAGGGCATAAAATGGAAGTTGTTGCAATTTTTTTATGTCACACGGTATTTGCACAGCAATTTTTCAAACGCCTTTTTTATTTTTTGCGCTATAAACAAAAAAAGACCAACAATTCAGAAAAAAAATATATATTTTTCACTTTCTGCTATAAAACATATGCAATAAACAAATTTAAAATTTCAAACTTCTTCATAAATTTAGGGCAATATGTATTCTGCTACATATTTCTGGCAAAAAAATGCCAGTTAGTGTATATTGATTGGCTTGCGCAAAAGTTATAGCGTCTGCAAACTATGGGATATATACTGGAATTTGTATTTATTTATTTTTTTTATACTAGTAATGTCGGCGATCAGCGACTTATAGCGGGACTGTGATATTGCGGCGGACAATCGGACACCAACTGACACTTTTGACACTTTGAATGGTGTTTTAACTACTTGCCCACTGGGCACTTTTACCCAATTCCTGTGCAGCTTTTAGTGCTGTCACATTTTGAATGACGAGTGCGCGGTCATGCAATGCTGTACCCAAACTAAATGTTTGTCATTTTTTTTAGACAGATAGAGCTTTCTTTTGGTGTTATTTAATCACAATTGGGTTTTTATTTTTTGCTACAAAAACAAAAAAGCCAGAAAATTTAAAAAAAAGAAGTTTTTCTTAGTTTCTGTAATCTTTCTCTTTCACTGATGGGCACTGATGAGGTGGCACTGATGGGCACTGATGACACGGCACTGAAGGGCACTGATAAGGAGGCACTAATATGCGGCACTGATGGGCACCGATAGGCAGCACTGATAGGTGGCACGGATGGGCACTGATAGGCGGCACTTATGGGCACTGATAGGCGGCACGCATAGGCGACACTGATGGGCACTGATTGGCGGCACTGATGGGTGGCATTGATGAGCAGGCACTAATGGGCACTGAAAGGCAGCACTGCCTGGCATCATTGATGGGCACTGATTGGCATCACTGCTGGGCACTGATTGGCATCAATGCTGGGCACTGTTGTAGAAATGCCGCAGATCGGCTCTCCTCACACACTGTCAGTGTGAGGAAAGGAATGGCGATAACCGGCATGTCCTTGTTTACATGTGATCAGCTGTGATTAGACACAGCTAATCACATGGGTAAAGAGCCTAATCATCAGCTTTTTACCGAGATTGGTGATGCGCCGTGTTCCAGGGACAGAGCACATCACTGATCGCCCCACTGCGCACTCCCACCGGCGTGCAAGTTTGGCAATAGTGAGACAACCTCATATGACGTCGTCCCAAAACAAGAGAGCTGCTGCCCACCCGTCAATTGACAATACAGTGGGTGAGAGGTGGTTAAAGCACATGTAAACCCAGTCTTTAAAAACATATATAAGCTTTAACACATTAATATCTTTTCAAAAGTTATTTTCAGTATTGTAAATCTGCAGCTTTCATTTCCATAATACCTAGTAATCCTGCCATGACTGCCATGACATGTTTAGGCACTTCCTGCTGTGGCGTGATAACACTCTGACCCCATCTCCGAATTGTGTTGTCTCACAGACTTCGATACACATTATGCAGACATGATCCACAGTTGTTACCATCAGGAATCCTGTCCTGATAGATGCCATGCAGCCAATGCTGGAGTACATGCATGCACACAGGAAGTAGATGCAAATAAGCTGCAGGACATCAGCGGCACTACAACAAAAGATGAAATAGGTAAAAATTAGTGGTGCACCGAATGGAAATATTGGTGCCGAAATCGAAAATGCAGGATGTACTTAGCCGAAAACCAAAACCGAAAATGACAGTTTTTAAAAAATATTTATATTTTTTTATATAATTGTATTATATTCCACTTTTACTTAATATCATCAATTTAAATTAACATAAATTTATTTTTGGCCATTATTGGCACCTTTTAGTGCAAGAAAAGCTCAAAAAAATGCAGTCCGCAGTCTCTGACCATCTCTTGTATCACGTCTACAATCTCTTACTTAAACTTAAACACACGGCTAATAGTATTAGCAAAATTTCCATTCAGTGCATCTCTAGCAGACATGATACATTCAGAGACAGCAGACCTAGTACAGGAGACAGTCAGAGACTGCAGACATGATACAAGAGATGGTCAGAGACTGCAGACATAGTACAGGGGATGGTCAGAGACTGCAGACATAGTACAGGAGACAGTCAGAGACTGCAGACATAGTACAGGAGACGGTCAGAGACTGCAGACATAGTATAAGAGATGGTCAGAGACTGCAGACCTAGTACAGGAGACGGTCAGAGACTGCAGACGTAGTATAGGAGATGGTCAGAGACTGCAGACATAGAACAAGAGATGGTCAGAGACTGCAGACCTAGTACAGGAGATGGTCAGAGACTGCAGATATAATACAAGACCAGTGGCCATGGATGCTGCCCACCAATGCCCATGGTTGCAGACCACCAGTGCCCATGGGTTGCAGTCCATCAGTGCCCATGGACAGCCCACCAGTGCCCATGGATGCAGCCCACCAGTGCCCATGGATGCAGTCCACCATTGCCCATAGATGCAGCCCACCAGTGCCCATGGATGCAGCCCACCAGTGCCTGCTAGCGCAATCTCATGCTGTGTCCTGGAGCTGGATTGAATCACCGGGCAGCACTCTAACAATCTCCCTCAAATATATGACACACGCACAATGATTCCCGGCATTGGATAAGTGTGCTGTCCATCACAAGAGGCAGCCTAGGAGGCGGGACATTGTTACAGAGCTGCCCAGCGATTCAATCCAGCTCTGTGACACAGCGTGAGATCGCGCTGGCAGGCACTGGTGAGGCTGCATAACGCTGACACTCGCAGGGAGAGGAGAAGGGAAAGGAGGAGAGGGAGGGGAGGAGGGAAAGGAGGAGAGGGAGAGGAGAGAGGGGAGGCCATGATAATATATGTTCGGCACCTGGCAAGGTGGGGCGGACCCTACCAACCCCGCCCTCTTTTCGTCTAAATTATCTGCATTTTTTTTCTTTTGGTCACTTGCTGAAAACACCATTTTCGGCCGAAATGTTTCGGTAGCCGAAATGTAAGTGCACCACTGGTAAAAATTTTATTTTATTTAAACAATATTGAATATGAATGATTTGACAGAAATAGGGTTTACATCTACCTTATGGTCTTACAAAATATATTCCTATTCATTTTTTTATTTCTATCCTTAAGTACCTTCCTAGGCAGCATGGAGAAATAACTGGGGCAAGATGAGGATGAAGGAGAACCAAAAAGAAGATCTGGGTGGAAATTTCAGGAACACATATGTTGCAACAAGGTGCTGCCACATTCGCCATATTAGTGATCTATAATACAATGCAATATTTACTAAATAAATCTTTGTTTTTCTATTGACTATTTTTTTCATCTTCCCTAGACTGCAATTTATTTGATGGAAAACATATTTAATTTACAAAATTCTAGTACACAACTAGGTAATGTAAAATGATCTGTAACCTATATCTTTAGCAATGACATCACTGCTAACCAGATTCAGTTGCGTTTACATCTTAAATGGGAGCAAATTAAATTAAACATGGACTCTGTTTCAACAGTTTGTAGCTAAGCCATAAAACATGACTTGAAATTGCTATGAAATCGACACAAGACCTGATTTCTGCATAGCCAACATAGTCCATGGTCTAGGACAGCAGGGCTGCCATAGGCAGCACACTGCCACCCACACATTATGACTATCAAAGGATGCCCTCTGCCAGTGCCATCCATATGGGTCTGCATTGTTGTGGTCCCTGCAAAATCTGCCCTTGTTTTTTGTAAAATTTTAAACTCTTACAGTTATCTTAACACAGAGCTAAATCCATAGACCACTATTTGCCCTTATGTGCCAACATGCACCCAGCTTTATTTATGCCATGGTGCATATTTTAAAAAAAGGAAAAGAGCAAGGAGCTCTGTGCAAAGTTTTTAATTGGAAAATGACTATCCTAGTCTCTTCTGCCAAAAAATCGTGCTCCTTGCAGTTTTTCAAAGGGGGGCTTCAGATCTGTTTTAAGGTAAAGTGGGCACAGATATCAAATTATTATGTGTTTCTGGAGATAATCTAATTTGCATAGCAGGAGCCCTCAAAAATCTTCTAAGGTTTCATGCACACAGGATGTTTTTTGATGTTTTTACTGCTGCTGTTTTTAGATTCAGACATTTTTTCCTACAGTCAATAAACTCCCCATCATGTTATCCTATGTGTCCATGCACACACAGGCTGTTATCAACTGGTTTTGGCTGGGGCGTTTTTGAGCTGTAAAAAAACCCCCAAGACAAGTGGGTTCTGAGAGACGTTTTTTAGCTGTAAAAACATTCAAATGCTCAAAAACGCACAAAAAACGTGGCTCACCAACGTTTTTGGCCGTTTTTGATCCATTGAGGCCGTTTTTGATCCATTGAGGGAAAAAAAAAAACGCTCAAAAATGCTACCACTCATAAATGCACAAAAATGTGGCTCACCAACGTTTTTGGTCCATTAAAAAAAAAAACACTCAAAAATGCTACTGCTTAAAAACGCTCAAAAACGCTAGTGCAATAATGCAGAACGAGGCTGAAAAACTCACTACAAAGTTACTGACGTTTTTAGAACATTTTTTTAACGTCCTGTGAGCATGAGGCCTAAAAGTTATACTCCCCAGTCTCAGGCCCAGCCTTCTGGAACACTCTTATAGCTGGTGCTCTTTTCTTTCACTTACAATCAGATTGTGCTTTTACTATATGTCTTGGGTCCTATTGAGAAAACACTGCAAGGATTTCTATGTGTATGACAGCTTATTGAAAATTCAATGACAAGCGTTGAAATACAAAAAGTTATATTTAAAGATCTAAACAGATCCATCATTCCAAACTATAAACTTTTTCCAAACTGGAGTTCTTTTCTTTAACAGTTTCATGTTTATTAGGTTACTTATTTGCATTTACTTTTGTTAACCAGTTGCCGACCACCCGCCGTGGATTGACGGTCGCAACATGGCTCTCCTGCGCGAGTTGCCGTCACCTGACGGCAGGCGCAGGATGATGTATTGTGGGCACGCTCGCGCTCACTGGCTAGCGGGGGGGAGCCAATCAGCAGGTGGGGCGGACGCGATGTCTGCCGGCCACCTGCGATCGCTCCCCCGCAGTCACAGAACGGGGATCCATGAATGTAAACAAGCGGATCCCGTTCTGACAGGTGAGAGGAGAGTGATCGTATGTTCCCAGTATATGGGAGCAGCGATCACTCTTCTCCCCCAGTCAGCCCAGCCCCCACACAGTTAGAACACACTGACAGGGAACACAGTTAACCCTTTGATCGCCCCCTAGTGTTAACTCCTTCCCTGCCAGTGACATTTACACAGTAATCAGTGCATTTTCATAGCACTGATCGCTGAATAAATGTCAATGGTCCCAAGAAAGTGTCAAAAGTGTCCGATCTGTCTGCCACAATATCGCAGTCCCGCTAAAAATCGCAGCTCTCTGCCATTACTAAAAAAAAAAAAGAGTAAAAATGCCATAAACCAATTCTCATAGTTTGTAGACGTTATAACTTTTGCGCAAACCAATCAATATAAGCTTATTGTAATTTTTTTTTACCAAAAATATGTAGGAGAATATATATCGGCCTAAACCTATGAATAAATTCATTTTTTTATTTTTTGGATATGTATTATAGTAAAAAGTAAAAAATATTGTTGTTTTTTTCAAAATTGTCGCTCTTTTTTTTTTATAGCGCAAAAAATAAAAACTGCAGAGGTGATCAAATACCACCAAAAGAAATCTCTATTTGTGGGAAAAAAAGGACGTCAATTTAATTTGGGTAAAACGTCGCACAACTGCACAATTGTCACGTATCGCAAAAAGTGCTCTGGTCAGGAAGGGGTAAATCCTTCCGGGCCGAAGTGATTAATGTATTAATGGTTGTAAAATACCTGTACAATGTGCTTTAAAAGAAGTGATTGTGAATTAACTATTTTGTGAAATTTGCAAAGCTTTTCATTGAACAGATCTTAAATAAGATAACGTTTGTTAACAATTCCCCAGGAAGTGTACATATTCTTGACTATCAGACCAGTTGGAGTGTTACAATCCCCCAGTGGTTGCATACCTCCCACAGTCCGCGGGTGACTCGCTCCTTCATCTCTTCCTCCTCACACCCTCTTCCTGATATGAGAACATACACCACGTATAGGCTCACACCCTCACTATCTGATGCCAGATATTCAGTGTTTCAGTGTGACCACACTGCAGCCTACAACAGACCTCAATCAAACACTTGTTTTAAATCTGCATCTACTAAAAGAGTAGAGTACATTATATTTACTAAGACATATAAATAAACTGAAACTGTATTTAATTCAATCACACAATTGTGTGCAAGTCAAAACCTGTTTTTTTATTTATTTTTTTATTCCACTACACATCACTAAAGCAAACACAGATTCCATTTGTGAACATTTTCTACTTCTTTGGTAAATCATCACCAATGCTTGAGCAAAAGTATTGGTTACTCTACATTTGGAAATCATTCCTGATTCTATACTTGGGTTATAACTTGGATTTCTTCTGTTATCTGCTCATGATCTCCTTCTCCTGGTCTAACCTATCTTCTAACTATTGCTTCTGACCCATTGCCCTTGGATATTACTGCATCACGGTTTCTGTTCTGTCTTTTGCTTAATTGCCTTAGTGTGCTTCTGTGCTATGTGGCAGGTCCCCTGGTCTGAACTTGAATATGAATTTTCCTATTAAGTTGGTATTCCACTTGAACCTGTCTCTCTGGGAGTTGCCCTGCAGCCAAACCCATCACTAGATGTACCTGATAAAACCCAGGTACATTTAAGTGCCTTCAACCACCTGTTGGAAGCACAGAGGAGCCATGCAAATTCAAACTTATCCCCAACATCAAGGGCCCTGGTAAGCCATTGTACATCTGGAGCCCATCCCTCAGTGAAAGCCTTCAACCACCTGTTGGAAGCACAGAGGAGCCATGCAAATCCAAATTTATCCCCATCATCAAGGGCCCTGGTAAACCATGGTACATCTAGAGCCCACACCTCAGTGAAAGTCATTAAAAACCTGTTGACAGAAAAGAGAATCTATGTAAATTCAAACTTTCCCTCATCACGAAAGGGCTTTGGTGAGACCCAGGTACATCTAGAACCTGTACCTTAATAAAAGCCTTCAACCACCTACTGGCAACACAAAGAATCTATGTTAATCCTTGGCACAGAATAGATTTGAATAAAAAGGAATGATGCCTTATACTGTCATGTGTGAAATTTTATAAAACATAAAACTATTTTAATAAGTAGCTGTTGTCAGCAGTTCTTTGTGGGTTTCATAGGTGGGAAATATGTGGATTCATTTTTGCATAACGTCTGTAAACACTGAACAGTTCTGTAAATGCTGCAATCGGCACGTAGACGTCTAGATGGTGCTGAAGCATCATTGCCTGTTTTCTTGACTTGACTGGTGGAACTTAAGATATTTTACGTCATTTTATAATTTCTAGACATTCATCAAATACCATCTTTTTAACTGAGGGCTCCATATACAGGTGCTGGTCGTATAATTAGAATATCATCAAAAAGTTGATTTATTTCACTACTTCCATTCAAAAAGTGAAACTTGTATATTGTATTCATTCATTACACACAGACTGATATATTTCAAATGTTTATATCTTTTAATTTTGATAATTATAACTGACAACTACGGAAAATCCCAAATTCAGTATCTCCGAAAATTAGAATATTACTTAAGACCAATACAAAGAAAGGATTTTTAGAAATCTTGGCAAACTGGAAAGTATGAAAATGAAAAGTATGAGCATGTACAGCACTCAATACTTAGTTGGGGCTCCTTTTGCCTGAATTACTGCAGCAACGCGGTGTGGCATGGAGTCGATCAGTCTGTGGCACTGCTCAGGTGTTATGAGTAGTGTTGAGCGAACCCGGACTGTAACGTTCGGGTCCGTACCGAACTTTCGGGTGTCCGGGGCACTGACCCGGACCCGGACATTTCAAAAATCGTTCGGGTTCGGTCCGGGGTTCTGCTATTTTACTCCACGTGTTGAGAAGCTGCAGGGCAGCCAATCAACAAGCGTTTCACTGGTTTGCCCTTATAAGCCATCACAGCCATGCCTACTAATGGCATGGCTGTGATTGGCCAGTGCATCATGTGGCCCAGCCTCTATATAAGCTGGAGTCACAGTGCTGCAGTCACATGCTCCTTGGGTTAGTGTAGGGAAAGGAAGCTGAAAGCGTGAGGGAGAGATTTGAGACATTTTAAGACCTGATCCTGCATCCTGAGATAGATTACTTTACTACTGCTGTCTGTGCTGTTGCTCTGAGGACAGATAGCAGAAATTAGAGATTTTACATACCGCTGCTTTGAGTTGCAGATCAAGCTCTGCATAAAACAACGATCGCTACAATCGTGCTCAACGACCAGATTGTTGGGGGAATTTGAGATTGCAAATACCGCTGCTTAGAGTTGGAGATTGCAGATTAAACTCTGTCTAATGCAACAATCGTACGTTCGTATCGTACACAACGATCAGATTGTGGGATCGTACACAACGATCATATTGTGGGAGTAATTTGAGATTTCACATACTGCTGCTTTGAGTGATCTGACTGCACTAGGTAGAGGCTTCTGCTTAGAGGGACAGATTATTGTTCCAAAACCATTGCCACTCCTATAGGACCAGCTGTTGCTGTAAGTGACACATTATTTTTCAAAAAACATCTCCATCTCCTAGTTCAAAAGGGAGAGTTTCCAGGTGTTGCTTAGAGGGACAGATTCTTGTTCCAAACCCATTGCCTACTCCTATAGGGCCAGCTGTTGATGTAAGTGACACATTA
>BLSH010255328.1:199984-220634 GCA_018402905.1 Glandirana rugosa
GTGTGCATTTGTGAGGCCACCAACCCTTGTCACACTTCGAACTAAGTAACCTGGTATATTGTCAGAAGGTAACTAGCTATTAGGTACTAAATACCCGTTACGTGGTGAGAGAGGAAAAGACTCGTAATTATAACCAGTGTGTCCTGAGGCATAATGATCGTCACATGTCTCACTTACTGCTTTCACTCCGAAGGATGGACAATCGATTCACAGAGGAGTATGTCACCTTCATTTTCTTATACTCCTTTCCCCCCCAATCGTACAAAATTCCGGGGGAAAAGGGAGTATTATAATTACACTGATCATTATAACGTGGGAACAAACCTACTTAAAGTCACAAAAAACCAAACTAATGTAATAACTTATTTTACATATATATATATATATATAAATATATAATATATATATATATATATATATATATATATATATACATTTTATTCAATAATGTAATCAAACCAAAAAACACTGAAATTCATCCAAACAAGGGTGCAATATTACTAGTCACATTAATATTATGAGGGAAAAGGGGGCCTTAAAACATGCTAACCCCCCCTTTCCTCATATTCTTTTACTTCCACTGTATGAGGAGACACTTAGCTAACAGGTAGGAAGCCTCACTTTCGTCATTCACTCTGTACACTGCTAGTAATACGGAGTCCTGTGTGACCAATATTAATGCTCAGAAAAGGAGAGAGTGGTGCATTGCCCATAAATCATGGATTATCGATCAATGGAAGACTGTTATATGGTCCAATGAATCAAGCTTCACACTGTTCCCAACCACCGGAGTGTTTACGTGTGGTGAACACTGTCCCAAGCTTATGACCAGGACTGTCTTGTGCCAACGGTAAAGCATGGTGGTGGCGCAAACAGAAAAGGAGAGAGTGGTGCAACACCCATAAATCATGGCTATCGATCAATGTAAGATTGTAATATTGTCCGATGAATCAAGCTTAACACTGTTCCCATCTACCTGGCATGTTTATGTGTGGCAAACACCGTCCTTATGACCAGGACTGTCTTGTGCTAACCATAAAGCATGGTTTGGGCCGCCATATCTTAGTATTCTGCAGGCCCCATCATCACATTAATAATTCGAGTCACTAACAGCAACAATGCACAAATTTTGGCCGACCATGTGCACCCCATGGCGCAGACATTGTTTCCCAAAAACAGCACACATTTTAATAATAATGATCCGATTCTCACAGCTGGTGTTGTCAAATTGTGGTTTGACAAGCATGCAGACAAAGTCTCTCACCTTCCCTGGGCGCCGCAGTCGCCAGACCTCAATAGAGCCACTAGTGCAATTCGTTTCGTTTCAATTAGTTTTACGACAAAATTTAACAAATTTGTTAATTTGAAAACATTTGAATGAACAAAAACCATTTAACAAATTTTTCTGAAAACGAGAATTCGAAAGAATGAAAATCTGAAATTCAAAAATCCAAAAATTTGAAAGAATGAAAATCTGAAATTTGAAAATCCAAAAATCTGAAATTGTGTAAATCCGAAAAGCCCCTGTATGTATGTATGCATCTATATACATATACCAGAATGCCATCAATGATTTCTGAATACAGTATTGAACATTAGGGGCCCTACTTTGATTTCTGCCTGGGGGCACCGTTTTATCTAAAACCAGGCCTGTTAAAAGAATGACCCTGTGATCATCTAGTTCTTGGGTACCTTTTTCAGTTACATAGAGTTGAAACCTGACACTTGTCAATTTGAACAGTTAGAATTTCATTTGTTAGAGAAGAGAAAATTGAGTACTGTCCGTGATACTTTTTTTATTTGCACTAACATACAATTTTTCAGGACAAGTTTTCGGGGTGTGTCCCCTTCTTCAAGGTCCAAGCAGTACTGCTTGGACCTTGAAGAAGGGGACACACCCCAAAAGCTTGTCCTGAAAAATTGAATGTTATGCAAATAAAAAAAGTATCACGGACAGTACTCAATTTTCTCTGGCACTATTGCACTAATATGGCTACAATCACCTCAAGTTTGTTAGAGAAAAAATTCCATCCTTCTCCTTCAATTATTTTATGGTGGAAAACAATCTTTGATTTGACTTTACACAACTTTATCTGCTGTGACCAGAAAGAATATTTTGTGCCATAGGAGAAAAACTCAAAACTAAAGAAAGAGAAAGTCCTGCTGGGAACCCTACAACAAATATGTATGGAGATCACATGCAAGACTGATGGATTAGGCACCATTTAAAGTAAAGACAAGAGAAAGTAAGAAAAGTATATTATCAAAGTTCCAGATAGACCTAAGGTCCAAATGTCTTCACATTGACTAGTTACTTAGAATTACAGGTCAATAGAAGCAGTAGAGGGCTTAGGGTCAATACTGAGAATAGAGCCTACCAAGGAAAAAAAAATGTAAGCCCTTACTTTTAGCAAATCCGTATCTGTTCTAAGGATGGCTGTTTCTTTCGATTTCTATTATTTCTTTTTATTCTAATATGCATGTTTTTATAACTCATAAAATTATCAATGTGATTTTATGACAAAAAATAACATTCTGGCTTATTGCTGTGAGGTCATTTCAAACACTACAGGATACAGAGTATCAATTACAGCAGCATGAGATATTGAAAAGTTACATCTAAACCGTGCGTTAAAAGGGGAGAAAATATTTATTTTGGCATCACATAAACACTGGAAAAACGTTAACGTAGAGTAAAATATTCATATTTGTATTTCTGATATATGATGTGTCTGAATCAATTGTAGCATCAACATCTGGCTGTATTCTGCTCAGCTTATCTGTCAATCCTTTGGCTTGGTAAAGGGTCATGTAAACATGTTATATCATTAGAATGTCTTCTTCTGATTTGCTGCTTCTCTTCTTTGTAGATAATGTAAGGGTTAGAAAAGTAGTGCTAAATTACAGCACGCCGTCTGTTTATTATTTAATCGCCAATAACATCATTTGTTTTCATTCTCTTTTAAAGAAAACATTCCTGAATGGAAGGCAGACGTTGTGATCTTGAAGATACTTAAGATCTTTACAAATTTGCTCCTTTCAATTTGCACTTCAGATTTGGTTCTCAACTTTAAAGAGGCCCTGTCACCAGACGATTCATTAAAAACAAATTCCCATAAGATTATATGTGCATTTCACCTATATTTGTGTTTTTTTCCTGCAAAGCCTCCATTGGGTAGACACCAAAAGCCCTGAGACTGCTGCCGGGTGCCTCCATCCTGGATGTGATGTCATCAGCCCATACAGACTCAGAGATGTCACTCAGGAGACACTGTACAGTGTTCCCCTTTGCTCCTATCCCATGAACTACATAAAAGATTTTGGAGGGGGGTGGAGAAGCTGGGCCAGCACTGAGCTGAATTAGACAGTCCCAGTAAAGGAAAGGACAATGACATGCAAGGAGGAAGAGAGTGTGCTAGAGAATTGTCTCTTCCTGGAATAGTCTAGCCCAGCTTTTTTTCAACCAGGGTGCCTTAACCTCCCTGGCGGTGTTCCCGAGTGTGGCTCGGGGTGGATTTTCAGTACCAAGAACGGTAAACCCCGAGCCACACTCGGGATTGCATTGCTGGATCCAGGCAGCGCTACTTACCTTGTCCCCTGGATCCAGCGATGTTCCCCGTCGTGTCTGCGGGCTGTGTCCGCCGCCCGATGCCTCTGTGTGCCGGGCTCCGTTCCCTGCGAGCGTCGCACGGGGATGGAGACCGGCGGGAAATTCAAAAAGTGAAACACACAGTGAACATACAGTACACTGTAATCTTATAGATTACATTACTGTATGAAAACATTTCACATCCCCTTTGTCCCTATTGGTTTGCCCAGTGCCCTGCATGCACTTTTATATTATATATGCCATTCTTTCTGCCTGGAAACTTGAGAATGTCCATAGCAACCAAAAAGTGTCCCTTTGCGTCAAAAGTGTTTTTTTATCAGCTAGAAAACACCGATAGTAAATAAGAATCATTTGCAGAATTGAGTGATACTGATTGTTGGGGAAATTTATCATCAGAAACTGAAAGTGACGACAGCGACAATTCTGCAAATTAGCAAATTTCAGTGTTTTTGGTTTGATTACATTATTGAATAAATTTTATTACTATTACGTTATTATTTTTGATAATTATTTTTAGTTATTTATTATATTACAATTTATGATTTCATTTTTCAAACTTTTTCATACCCGGGATGTCTACTAGACTATTGTTTGGACAGATTTAAGTGAGTTATTCCTAAGAATTACAGGCCTACAATATAAAACGCCAAATTTTCATGCAAAATAATCGTACCGCTTTCAGCACCAAAAATCGGAAATAATCATACCGCCAGGGAGGTTAAGGTTTATTCAGGGGTGCCTTGGCAAAATGCCTAAAAATTGATCAAAAATGTTATACCAGCCAGCAGGTGGATGAAGCCTGCCTTTTAGTTACACAGAGCCACAGGTTTTCACTATGCACATTTACAATGTCATCAGTTAATAAGAAGGATGTCTGTTGCTTCCACGGCATCCTTGTTTGACCCTCCCTCAGCACTGGGGTCACATTAGCTGACTGATGGAAAGAAATTGAGGAAGAAGAGAAGCATTGGAATACTAGTCAGTACCAGTGTGCAAAAGTGTATTTCCTCCGTGTAGATGTTGCTGCATTGTGTAAAGCTATTAGAATAGTTTTTTTAAATTTTAGAATGAGGTTCCTCAAGACTGTCCATAATTTTAAAGGGTGCCTTGACTGAAAAAAAGGTTGATAAACACTGCTCTAGCAAGTTCAAAGGAGCATTGCAAGTGCATAAAATCATTTAGATAGTAAAAATATTCCAGATAAGCACTTAATTTTTCCATCTTTTTATCTGCAGTTTAAGATGATGTCAGGGTCTTTTTAATTCTAACCACTGAAATGCACACTCCAACTGTCTTTTTAAAATAAAATGAGCAATTGCAATAGATCAGATTAATACAATCAAACATATAAACCCTCCCCAACATTATTTGGGGTGTCGGCTTATATGTGAATGTGCACATAGACTGTGCACTTTGCAAAGTGAAGTTGCACACTGTAAGAACAGTTGCTCCAGAGCTTAGTAAATGAACTGGAGCTCTGCTGACTTCCATCATCCAATTACTTGCAAGCAAAAAATACTGTTTTTTTCCCTTGCATGTGATTGGGTATTCTTTGCAAAGTAAGGCTTTGTCTCATTTATTATGCTCTGGGACAACTACACTTGCAGAGTGCAACTACACTTTGCAAAGTGCACAGTTTATTTGCCTTTAGTAAACCAACTCTATTGTGTCATAGTGCTCATGACCAGAACCTGATCAAGTATTGATCATTTACTTTCTATGAGAAGGACTAGCTCACTGATATAACAGCGTATATCAGAATGGTGTGATTACACAAGGATAGAATTGTATAAAAAAAATGCAAAACTTTTGGGGGCTCCGGTGTAAAAAGTTAAAGTGGACCTTTTATTAAATTCAGAATGAATAATACCCTGACATGTCACTTTACAGAAATATTATTTTTGATAGAAAAAACTCCACCTTTTATCATTGCAAAGCAGTCAATGAGCTCCAATCATGTGACTTTACTTAGGCTAACATTATGTCATCAGCCTGTTGCAGACAGGGGGAAGCATTTTCTTAGTGTCCTCTTGTGTCAGACATTTGTGAACATTTGTGAAAAAAATGCACAGTCGGCAGGATTTAAAAGAATGGTCATCTTTGAGCCAGACAAAAAAGGAGAAAGGCTGTGCCATGGAAGTCAAAAAACCAACGTGTTTCGGCCATCAGGCCTTAATCATGAGCCATGATTAAGGCCTGATGGCCGAAACACGTTGTTTTTTTTTACTGTTGTTCACATGCAATAATAAAAGGAGGTTTTAGCTGACTTCCATGGCACCAGCCTTTCTCTTTTTTTGTATAAACTACATGGAAGTTTACAGAGACTGCATAGGCTGAGTGCTGTGTTCATGAGGCTCACCAGACATTGCACAGGAGGTGGCAGCTCGGATGCACCTGTTCCATCTTTGAGCCAGCATCTCAATGTAAGAAGTAGCTGCTGCCCTGGATAGTGCCTGAACAAAGATGGCTCCATCAATCTGGAAAGAAAAGCAGATGAATGCATTTGGAGTACTGTGATCAATGAGTGCTAATAAATATCTCTACGTTTTACACTTACAGATTGCTTAACATGCATGCACTTAACATGAATTAAGATTTGATGCTAGGTGCACTTTAATCTCCTTAAAGCGAAAGTAAACTCAGTGATTTAACAGGTACATGACAGGAATGTAACTATCACATTGGATGTGCTACCAACCAAACTATCAAACCATCCAATGGCTGGTGTCATAACTGATCACATGTGCATAATCATGGCAGTTGAAAATCAAACAGAGGTCAAGATGGCAGCTTCCTTGGCTGAAAATGATAGGGGGGTTTATTTCCACTTTAATAATCACCTACCACCATGTTTACCTACTACTTAACAAATCTGTGGACATTGAAGCCTTGTATAACTAGTGAACATATCACAATACATCCATAGGTCAAAAAAAGGGAAAAAATAAAAATATTCTTTAATAAATGTCAGAGTTGGGTCTGCAAAGTCAAATGCTACAGCTGCTACCTATTGATAGTATTCCCTTTAAAGTGTATCTAATCCCAAAGACAAAATATATATATATTGTGGCTTGCCAGCCCTTAGTTGTAGTGACTGCATTATGTTTCCTTTTCAGGTTTTTCCTCCTTTTTTTTTTACCTGAAAATCTTTCAAGTAACACATTTCCTTTTCTAGGGGCACAACACTCACTGTTCTGTATTTATGGAGGAGGATCAGAATCGTCACCTAATGACAATATAGCTGATAATGCATTAGTAGAATTTCAATTGAAATATTTAGTTTTAAGAATGTTTGTTAAATTTTCAAATCATTTGTGGAGTGAATTCGACTTTTGTTTTTGACCATAGTGATGAGAAAATTTGAAGAAGTAGGACAGAATGAACACATTTATAACAATGATTATGGTTTTCTTTTGGGAAATTGAATTCATTCCAAAATCAAATGTTAAAAGCAAAAAAAAAGTACTTTCGAACAACATTTTTGAGAATTTTGAGAATTTTCAAACTGATGCTCGTATGTAGCATTTTAGGACTGTACTCTCTTCCTCTCTATAACATGGGGGAATGTATGCTGTGGTTAACAGAAGATTACTCAGACAGGGCTGAGATTTCAGAGCGGCAGTGTCAGCTCACTACAAGATGTTAAAAGCTCATTGGAATTTTTTCTACCCGCAACGGGTATTTATTTTTCACTTAGTGAACAGATGTAATAAAGGACTTTTAAAGGTATATTTAACCTCACTGGCGGTATGATTATTTCAGATTTTTGGTGCTGAAAGCGGTACCATTATTTTACATGGAAATTTGGCGTTTTATATTGTAGGCCTGTAATTCTTAGGAATAACTCACTTAAATGTGTCCAAACAATAGTCTAGTAGACATCCCGGGTATCATAAAGTTTGAAACATGAAATCATAAATTATAATGTAATAAATAACTAAAAATAATTATCGAAAATAATAACGTAATAGTAATAAAATTTATGCAATAATGTAATCAAACCAAAAACACTGAAATTTGCTCATTTGCAGAATTTTCGCTGTCGTCACTTTCAGTGTCTGATGATAAATTTCCCCAAAATTCAGTATCACCCAATTCTGCAAATGATTCTTATTTACTATCGCTGTTTTCTAGCTGATCAAAAAATGCTTTTGACGTAAAGGGACACTTTTTGGTTGTCATGGACGTTCTCGTGTTTCCAGGCAGAAAGAATGGCATATATAATATAAAAGTGCATGCAGGGCACTGGGCAAGCCACTAGGGACAAAGGGGATGTGAAATTATTTCATACATTAATGTAATCTTACAGATTACAGTGTACTGTATGTATTGTGTGTGTTTCACTTTTTGAATTTGCTGCCGGTCTCCGGCCCCCGTGCGGCGCGACGCTCGCAGGGAACGGAGCCCGGCACACAGAGGCATCAGGCGGCAGACACAGCCCGCAGACACGACGGGAGACATCCCTGGATCCATGGGACAAGGTGAGTAATGCTGCCATCGATCCAGCGATGCAATCCCCAGTGTGGCTCGGGGTTACCGCTAATGGTACTGAAATCCCACCCCGAGCCACACTCAGGAATACCGCCATGGAGGTTAAAGCTGAACTCCAGCTTGTTATACACTTTACATAGTTTGTTTAGGTCAGCTTGGCCCAAACACACTATATACCTCACTAACATGTTAGGCCGCTGGATGTGCGGTATAACTTGTATATAGCTGAGGCCAAATACAGCGTACCGCACTGTGTTCCGGGTTGGAGCTGAGATTTCCTGTCTCATACACGGAACACAGTAGAGTCTATCTGATCAGCGTTCAGCCATTCAGAGAAAGTAATGTATTCTAGCAATCAATACAAAGCTTCCTCTGATTGACTAAGATGGAGATTGTGACATCATCAGCCAACCTCTCTTACTCAGAGGAAGCTTTGTATTCTTTGCTAGAATACATCACTTTCCCTGAATGGCTGAGCGTCAATCAGATAGATTCTACTCTGTTCCCCATATGAGACAGGAAGTCTCGGCTCGAACCCGAAACACAGTTCTGTATACTGTATGTGGCCTCAGCTACATACAGTTTATGCTGCACATCCAATGGCCTCACATGTTAGTGAAGAACGTAATTTGTTTGGCCAAGTTGTGTATCAAATGGAGTTGAGCTTTAAAGTGGAACTTCACTCTCTCAATAAACATTGATTATTTTTAATCCTAATGAAGCTAGCATTAGTAAATAGATAGAAAAGTATATCATATTTACTTGTTTTAGACTTTTGTAATTACATTTCTTCAGGTACTTCCTGGTTTCTTGACTAGGCAAATTATTGCATACATTCCAGGAGTCTTGAGGAGGAAAGGAGAGGAGGAAGGGTTTCTCAGCTAAGCACACTCTCCTGCATGCATGCTTCAGCGAAAGGCAGATGGATTCCAGGAAAGAAATGCTTCATGAATTATTTGCCCTCACTCAAAATGCCATGGCCAGAAATGCTAGGGGGGTGTTTTTCAAAGTAATTTCTCAACAAAATAAAACATAGAGACATGGATAGATGGTGGAGTTTGCTTTGAATGTTAAAAATTAATTAAATAGTGTTTTTGGTTTGTGCTGCTCAGATGAAGTGAAGATCCACTTTAACAGACCAAAGGGAGCAAATATGAGAAGTTAACTCGTAGGGTTTACCTACACCTTTATTACAGACAACACATGAATTATGCATGTTTGTTTCTTATTAAATGCAGGTACAACAGCTACTAAATCTAATTAACCCCAGAGTCTTTATAACTTATATAGGTCAACAATGAAATGGATGAGTTGGCAGCTCTAGTTACTATGTCCATGTCAGAGTTGGTACATTTTATCATGGCATGAGGGAAGCTAGTGTGACCCTCGGGAACATGGGTCTGGTGACACTGATGAGCATAATTTGTACAATTATTTTTTTTCAGGCCTCGGAAACAACATTTGGGCACAATCATGGGCTTCTTCAACCTCAATAATATGGACAGTCCGGGACTGTAGCACCAGAACTGTGGAATGTACTAAATAACATGTCCCCATAAAGCAGATCCTGTGATGTTGACTAGAATTCTCCTTCAGAGTTCAAGTTATATATATTCAAAGATTACACTCTGTTTAAAATAAATAGCCAATTATAAGGGGGAGGGGTGGAGTGAGGGGGTAAGGATTGCTTTGAGATGTGTATGTAATGATTTTATTGAATGCAATACCATGATTTAAGCTTTGATGTATTCTTTAAGAAACTTAATAAAAAGAAAGAAAATAAAAAAAAAATAACCAATTATAAACCTACATATTATACAATAATATATAGTTAAAAAATGCAATTACTTTTCTCCATGTCAGTTGTCTGGTAGTCTGTTAGCTATTCAGCAATGCATATGAAGTCATTTAATTTTCAGAGTACATCTACTTAATAAACCCATCAATCTCTCCTTTCACTGCAATGTGAGAGGTCAGTAAAGTAGGAACAATTGTCAGTCTTGATGAAAAATGACAAAGTTGAAGTAACCCAAAGCATCACTAAAATTACAAATCATTTTTGTTTAAAAAAAAAAAAATACATATTGCTTAACTGTGTCAGTTTATCTTATTTTCAAAAAAAGCGTCACCATAGTTTTGAATTATGTATATGTTGGATTATTTTATAGGTATGCATACCTTTCAAATATATCATACACGTACTGTATATTGTGCAGGTAAAAATCAGGCAATGCTCTGCTTGTTCAAAGTATAAACTACAAAAAACGTACAGCAAAAACACAGATGATTAATAAATACATTTTAACAACTAACCAGAATTTATTTTCCCTCAACTTATTTAAACCATATAAATATATAAGGCAAATGTAGACCACCAAATAAGCTGTACATTTACAAGCCATTCATTTAGTAACAATATCTACCACTTGATAATGCACAGCTTCAAGTGTCCGTATTGAAAATTCTTTATGTGTGCATGACGGCATTGAATCAGAATAAACAGATTTAAATGGTGTTTACTTTATTGGTGGTTACTCTAATCGAAGCCCTTGGTATTTTAAACTGAAACAGTAGGTGTGGGAATTTGACAAAGGAGACAAATGTCCAAAATGAATCCAATTGTTGGTAGTCGTATACTTTACTTGGGGATACTAAAGTGGAAGTCCCAAAGACCATCAATTGAAATACTAAAGGCGTGACTTATAGGTAGCAGTTTACACAGAAACCAATGGGGTTGATTTACTAATATTGAAGAGTGCAAAATCAGGTGCAGCTGTGCATAAAAATGAATTAGCTTCCAGGGGTTTTTGTCAAATCTTAATTGAACAAAATGAAGTTAGAAGTTAATTGGCTCCAGGTTTAGTAAATCAACCCTAATATGTTTCAGAAGCAAGGAGATGGAACAACAAGATGTGTTCTTGACCCTGAAAAGTATTGGTGTCTATGACTACTAGTGCCAATAATTGGTTTAAATATGAAAATGTTGTCAGTATCCACAAATAAAATACTAGTATTGGAAAGTGCCCGTGTACGGCCACTAGCCATTTTTTTGCTCTCCATGAAAAAATCCTTGCACTAGTCTATGCATTTGGGTAATGCAGTGCGATTCAGTGAGATTCAGCGAGGTTCTGAAGGATAAAGGATATACAGTTAAGTGTGACTTCCTTCAAAGAAGCTGATCTGTGATGCGTATGGTGGCTAAGAGCACCAAATACAGCCAACACGTCTCAGAGGAAGGGCCTACCCCTTCTTCAGGTCTTGAGCAGTAGATGTTGTTAGAATCACAATGGAGTGCACTAGAAGACCTATGTTAAGGCTTCACAAAGAAAATCTCTTACTGACACAAGGAGAGTTTCTCAAACTTAGCTGGCCATTTCCAGTGGCTTTAGGGGACGATAATCTTTAACAAGCCTTAAAATAGGTCCTTTAATGCATTTCATTATGATTTTAATGACTGCTCAAGCCATAAAGAAGGGAGAGGCCTTCTCCCGAAACACGTTAGCTGTATTTCATGCTCTTTCATTAGTGAATGTTTCAAAACAGAGCCTACCTGGTCAAAGAATCTCCAGCATTTGACACACTTCTGGTCATTGTGATTCCATCTGCCAGTCCACACAGTACACAGAAGTGACATAGTGAGCAATGCCTGCAGCCAAAACCTGCAACGGGAGACCAGGCATTCAACAAAACCCAGAAGAGTCTTCAACCTAGTTTAGCTCTTCTAGAGAGTAAAGAACAGAGGCATATATAGCAGAGCAGGTAAGTATTATTACTTTTTTTTCTTGCAGGGATCTATTTTATGTGACAACATGTCACTTTAAAGGTCTGTTGTGTACCACATTACCAGTTCCAGACACAAGTTACTACATCTTTGTTGTCAGCATTTCTAGATTGTGATCCTGCCATTCCACACTGCATATATAGTATAATTAGAGGCCATTAAGGATTTAAGTGATTTAACTTTGTTCTTGATGCATGAACACTTGATGTTGTTATCTTGTCATTTTTGGATTCCTATTTCTTCTGTCTATTTTTTGTATTTATCTGTAAACTTATCTTATTGACCTCCACTTCAACTATTCTGAAGCTCTGCATTTCTCTTGTGATTATTTCTGGAAATTATCCCATTTATATAGGTCTCTGGGGATGGTGAAAAAAAACATAACTCCAGATTTCAGGCTAGCAGTGTAGGCTCTGGAATACAACTGCATGCAGCTGTGTGCGTTGTTTTCTTTCTCTTTGCTGTTATTAACAGAAAACTATGATGACTTTTGGTCAGTTTTATTTTAATTCTGTTTGAAAGTTTCCAGATTTATACGCTGCTGTTTCCAATATTTCATTACTTGTTTAAAACTCCTCATTTTGCAAATAAATATTTAATACAAGGTGCTTCCAAAATGCTTTGTTAATGGAACATACTGGGCTTTCTAATAAGAAAGCCCAGTACTGCTGAGTATTTTTGACTGCTTCTGCAGATGGAAAATCCATGGGTAGCTCTGCTGGGTGAGATTAGCAGACATGATTGGCAGCTCTGGCTCTTCACAGCATTAACATCAGTTTTATTGAGAAATAGACAAGGGTAAAAATTACACTAGAATCTTTGCTTGAACTCATTCAGCTGTTGGTGTACAAATGTAATTGTATTCAGCTGCTCAGGTCTGTTCAAACATTCAATTCACAGCAGAAGAGTAAGCCAACTTAGTGAAAACCTATAGAAAACTCTAATTTACCACCTGCTGGCTGAAAGTGTTAAATATTCAATACTGTGTCTCATATTTACCTTGATTAAAAATTAAATGAATATATTCTATATAATTGCCTTCTTGGGCAAACCCAAGAACCAGAACCAGCAGGATAAAGAAAAATGATTATGGGAACTCCATCATCCAGTATTTCTAGGAGGAGGTGAATCTTCCTGTTTGTGCTGGACATCATATGCACAGCACCGTCTAGTTGCGATATATGGAGAGTAGCTGTACATTTGTGGGGGGCCAAGAGATATAAGGCTTAACGTGGTATTAAACCCAAAAGCAAAAATTTATTAAAATGCAGTTTGCCAGATCTTAGATGTGATAGCTTTATTAGTCTGCTTTTTTAAGCCATTTTCCTTTATGTTCCATGGTGATCTGGCCAATAAATCTGTTATTTTTCAACTTACTTTAACCAACCAAGCTGTCCAGACAAAGGCACAGTTACAGGGTTGAGGCAAACCATTTACCTGACAGGGGTGCTTACAATGATCCGTGTTTATTCATTTATGTAAAACCTTTATCCCAATAAGAAAAAAAATGTTTGTTGCAACTGCTTATATAGCGTTAATTGGAGTTCAGCTTTAATTTGTTAGTCAAGTCAATCTAAATCTGCTATTCTAAAGACAGCCATAGATGGATCAAAATTTGGGCAGTTCAGCAGGGATGCGTGGGCATCCCTGTTCAGCAGAAGTTGATCGACTTTTGTCAAATGGGAATGTTGGAAAACTTTTGTTAATCAGCACCTGCAGCCAGTTGGCCGCAGCCGGTGGTCAGCGTATACTGACGATGGAGAGTCCCGCTGTCAGAATACACTGGGGTTGATTTACTAAACCTGGAGACTGCAAAATTTGGTGCAGCACTGCAAAGAAACAATCAGCTTCCAGGGTTTTTTTTTTTACATTTTTTTAAAGCTTAATTGAACAACCTGTAGTTAGAAGCTGATTGGCTACCATGCAGAGCTGCACCAGATTTTGCACTCTCCAGTTTTAGTAAATCAACCCCAATGTCTCAGTGGGGGACAAAGTATTTAAAATAAGGAAGTCCGGTGGTATATGCATGCATGTGTATAACTGACTAATTAAAATGTTCCCATGTTGGTTATAAGAGGGTGTGGGGGATTTGTCCAACATACAACAGTGATAATGGAACGGCACAGTGATCTTTACTCTGATTACTCTTGTACTGGGCAGACAGTCCTGAGCTGCATGAGGCCGCCAAAGTATTGAATTGAACATAATGAACAATATCTTAAAAAATATTCATTCCATGTAGCTAGGGGCTCTTACAACAGCGCATACATTGATTTCCAGCCTACAATGCCCGCATAATTTTAGCAATGACGTCAGTTGGCAGAGCCATCAAACTGGGATTACTGGAGCCTGTTGTCTTATCTTTCAAGTACATGGCCACTGACACCAATTATCCTCTGTATGTAAAGTGGGTATTCTTCCCACAGACCACCAATATTATGGGGTCCTTCTTCAATGTCCATCAACGTGGTCACCAATGTAAGTGCGTACTTCACCATTGACCAACAATGTAAGGGGGTACTACAAAGACACCCACATTTAAGCATCCTTTCTCCAAGGTCTACCAATGTAGGAAGTAACATATCCATTTCTGACCAATGGAAGGAGGCACTACATTGATCACCAATGTATGGGTGTACTTCACCATTAACCCCCAATGTAAGGGGAGACTACACTGACCACCAATTTAAGGGGGCATTTCTCCAGGGAAAACCAATGTAAGAGGTAATATATCCACTTTTGACCAATGTAAGGAAGCACTAAATTGATCATCAATGGAATGGCATACTTCACTACAGACTATTAATGCAAGGGGCACTACAATGACCACTAATTTAAGGGGGCATTTCTCCGGAGACAAACAAATGTAAGGGGTAACAAATCCACTTTTTAACAATGCAAGGAGGCACTACACTGACCACCAGTGTAACAGGGCATTTATCCACCGATCACCATTGGAAGGGAACACATTTCCCAAGTACCACATATGGTAAGTATGCCACATTATTTAAAATAATTTTTAGCAAAGGATCCCTGAAACCTGAAAATTATTTCAAGAGTTTCTTCAGAGTAAAAATGCTACTACAAGAGCAGATCTGCAAGAGGAGCCTGTTGTCTTATCTTTCAAGTACACAGCCACTGACACCAATTATCCTTTGTATGTAAAGTGGATATTCTTCCCAAAGACCACCAATATTATGGGGTCCTTCTTCAATGTCCATCAATGTAAGGGGGCACCACATTGATCACTAATGTAAGAGCATACTTCACCATCCACCACCAATGTAAGGGGGTACTACAAAGACCCCTAAATTTAAGGGGCATTTTTCAAGGGTCTACCAATATAGGGAGTAACATATCCACTTCTGACCAATGTAAGGAGGTACTACATTGATCACCAATGTATGGGTGTACTTCACCATTAGCCACAGGGCATTTATCCACTGATTACCATTGGAAGGGAACACATCTACCAGGTGCCACATATGGTAAGTATGCCACATTCTTTATTTTAAATATTTTTTAGCAAAGGTTCCCTGAAACCTGAAGATTATACTTCAGAGAAGTAGATTGCAGGCCCCGGCCCTCTGACCTTTTTAGATTTGTCACCTTTGTGTCCACTCTATCTCTTATAACATTGGAAATTTTCACTTTTATACAAATTCCTTTTAAATAAGTTCTGTTTTCTGCTTTGACTTCATAAAAGTAAAGGTGTAGTCTCTTTTTACAATCATTAAAACACAACAAAACACATTTTTCATACATGGAAAATCCATAACATTTGACATCTGCCAAAACGAGAGGAAAAACATAAAAATGGACGTAAAGTTTTTTTTCATAGGAAAAAAAAAAGGCAAAGAGCCCCAGAATTAGATCTAATCAGACACTAGAGAACCACTAGTCACTTTTTTAGCCTTAATACTTTGAGACTAGCTGTCTCTGTTAAGTGCATTTTCATTTCTTTTGGCAGGTAGATACAAGTTGACTTAAATTTAAAGACGGCATGTAGCTCTATTTTGAAAGTCTTTTTTTTGCTGCTGATGAAGCATGTAACACAAAATCGACAGAGCGTTCCAGCTGCTACGTGGCTAATGTGTAAAACACAAAATCAAAACATTTATTTCCCACTAAGGTTGCAGTACTTGTCATCCTCACTAGAAGCGAACCTCCCATACAACCTCCCATACAAGCATTAAAACTCAGAAAACTTACAATTGTTACTTAAAGTATACCTAAAGGCAAAACTTTGTTTTGGTTTTGGATAGAGTGGAGATGGATTAGAACACGCATCAGGTTGTATTGCTGTCTGTGCCCCCGTTAGAGAGATTCACCCTCTCCATTGTTCCTGTTTACCATTATCATTGAAAGTGAAAGTAAAAGAAAATCCCACATTTTGGGTTGTCCCCAGAAAAGTAATAGCGGGGAAATCTTCCCATGGGGACACTCGTTCTGATGACTGGGGAATACACAAGAAATTCCCTTAATTTGCAGAGATTTCCCCTCACTTCCTGTTTGACTATGGAACAGGAAGGGAAGGGAAATCTTTGCAATGGGACACAGATTGCGAAAAAAACCCTTCCTTACTCTATCCAAAATTTTAAAAAGTCGTGCCTTCAGTTCTTTTTTAAAGCTAATTTGATATATGTATAAATGAAGGTTAGTTTTAAATATTCCCACTGTGCCCATGTACCAAATGCAAGGGCAAGAGCTAGTGCACTAATCCATTAAATTTTAGTACCAGGGTTTGTGGTGACCCCAGGAAAAAGGCTGGAATGGTTCATACTCTCATGAACAGCTGTAAATAATTTTTTCTGCCCTATTTTTTGTTATTTTTATTTTTTTCAAGGTTTACACAGTTCTTAGAACCATATTCTACAGTCACTGTAGAATCCCCAATGGAGCTGGAACTCTACCACAGTCACAGAAACATAAGGATACACACATTCTAAAGCCAGGCTATGTTCACTTATACAGTGCCAACATACTAACTTATTATTTTAGGAAAACACTGACCCCTCCCAACAAATGAGTTTGCAGTTTAATTTGTACACACACACACACATATATATCCATATTATGCAATATTAAGGAGGAAGAAAATTAATCCATTAGGTCAAACTGTCCATACCACACCATACACGATACCATACAAGCACATAATAATCTATTGAACCATAATGCTTCTTAGTATGGTTTGATTATGGAAAAAGCCAATAGTACCTTAAAGAATTCTTATTCTGAGGATAACATATAAACTCCATGTAGAGGAAATAAATGTCATGCATACAGCGTATGTAGAATGGATGGAAAAATAGAAATAATTATATGCACTGTCTGTGAGCCCTCCTGCATTGGATTATAACTGTATTGTATTCCTTAATTTTGCGTAAACTGTTGGCACTACTGTATATACAATTTATCCTGTATAACAAGAGTACTGAATTAAAAATCATGGAGGTCTGAATTGCATGTTTGTTCTATGACTCAAATCCTTCACATCGGAGCCCCCCTCTTGGACTAGGTTCACATCTCTGTGGCTAGGGAATATGCATGAAGTCACATGCGTTCCTGAGAAATGCTCTCAACTTTAGCAGACGCACAGGGTACCATTAATTCTCAATGGCATCCCGTCACATTGGCACATGCGGCACATTTTCATGCATGCTATATGGCTCAGTGCAGCAATAGCAATAACCCTACCCTTGACCTGTGTGTGCAAACAAACATGCACAGATTTCAACCAAGCCTCATAGCACAAAACCATTCTCACATTTGTGTCCTTAGTCTCCTCTGCACATCACAACCATCGTTCACATCACAGTTCCCTCCCCTCCATATTAAGATCCCCCATTCACATCACAGTCTCCCCTTCATAGCGATGTCCTCAGCCCCCTTCACATCACACCCCCTTCACATTGATTCCCCCCAACATTAGTGTCCTCAGCCCCCTTCACTGCAGTGTACTTTTCCCCCTTCACATCACCCCCAACAGTAGTGTTCTCAGCAAGTCTTCACATTACTGTCCTCAGCTCCCTTTCACATCACCTCTCATCCTTCACACTAGTGTCCTCAGCACTGTCCACATCGCCTCCCCACCCCCCATTCTTCACACTAGTGTCCTCAGCCCAATCCACATCACCTCCCTGCCCCCCATCCTTCACACTAGTGTCCTCAGCCCCCCTTTACATTGCCCCACTTTACTTCCCTAACTTACACAGGATGGAGGGCGAGAGGCACAGCAGGTCTGGGCAGAGAGCAGGAGCTGCAATCTGGTAATTGGCTGTCAGGATTGACCTATATCCTTGCAGCCAATCACCTGCTTGTTAACTATGAAAAGTTAACTTGGGCAGCTCCCGTCCTCTGTCCAGAACTGTCTTGCCTCCTGCCATTGGCTCTGGTGTGAGGATGACAGTGGTGATGGTTGTAGGGGGGAACCTGCTCCTAAATGGCACGACCGTGGAGACTCAGTCAGCATTGGACTGCAGTCCGCCATTTAGTGATGCTAAATGCTATATAATAATGCTGCTAATGCTATATAATACTAATAAAGTTTACCAATATGCTGTATTTTTTCATATATGAATGTACGGTTTTAAGCCTCATTCACATGGACGTACTGCAGCATATGCCCAAGCAAGAGGCCTTATATTAGATGGCCCACATTTATAGTCATTAATAAAGGTGATTCTTACTAGTGCTATGCATACAATATCTTTTCTAACCCAATGTAAATCTACTTTAGAAACACGGAGATAATTAGGTCAATATAAGGCTTTTTAACCACTTGCCGACCGCCAATCGGCAATTGACGGCGGCAAAGTGGCTCTGTAACGCGGATCGCCGTCATATGACAGCGGCCGCGAGATCGCACCTAGTGAGCGCGCGCGCTGTGTTCGGCGAGGGCCAGGGAGCGGGTGCGGCGGCTTCGATTGCCGCCGGCTCCCCGCGATGGCCCCCCCCCGGAGTGAAGGAACGGAGGTCCGTGTATGTAAACACGGACCTCCGTTCTGTGAAGGGGGAAGGGCTGTGACCACAGCCTTCCTGTATACGAAGGCTGTGACCACTTCCCTTCCCCTGTTAGGGCAGTCCCCCCACAGTTAGAACACGCCCAGGGAACACAGTTAACCCTTAGAGCGCCCCCTGCAGGTTAACTCCTTCACTGCCTATAGCATTTACACAGTAATCAGTGCATTTTTATAGCACTGATCATTGTATAAATGCCAATGGTCCCAAAAAAGTGTAAAAAAATCGCAGATCGCCGCCATTACTAGTAAAAAAAAAAAAAAATTAAAAACCCCAAAAATGAATTCTCATCATCCGTAAACGCGACCACTTTTGCGCAAACCAATCAATAAAATAATTTTTTTATCGCAAATATGAGGAAGAATATAAATCGGCCAAAAACGGTGAAAAAAAATGTTTTTTTATATTTTTTTTGGATTTGTATTTTAGCAAAAAGTAAGAAATTTGGGTTTTTTTGCAAAATTGTCGCTCTTCTTTTGTTTATAGCGGCGATCAGAAATGACGCAGAGGGGATCAAATACCACCAAAAGAAAGCTCTATTTGTGGGAAAAAAAGGACGCAAATTTTGTTTGGGTACAGTGTTGCACGACTGCGCAATTGTCAGTTAAAGCGACGCAGCGCCGAATCGCAAAAAGGGCTCCGGTCCTAAAGCTGGAAATCCTTCCGGGGCTGAACTCACTTCAAAGATAGATAGTTTCCTTGGAACCAGCAGTGGCTGGTCCATAAGGGGCACAGGGGCGCCGTACCCCTAATTTCCACGTGAGGTGCCAGACTCATAGGTTTCAATGAGTTTCTTGGGGTCTTTTTGGAAGCACATGATTAGAGCCTGGAGCTCTAATTGGCTTCAAAAAGGTTGGGCTCGGGGCGCAGAACCCACCCACTTGTGACATTAGTGAATCAATATTTGCTATTGTCTTCTGGTTTCTCCTCCCAGCCAATCAGGACAGGTGGCAGATTTTAAGATTGGATTAGCCTGAAGGAGAAGCCGGGGAAGCCGTGACCGTGGATGGGGTGAGTGCGGACCTGGGGGGGTGTATGTTCGCCACCCCCCCCAAAACATTCAGCACCAGTTGCTTGGCACAGTACAGTCTGGTCTGGCTATTTGAAAAGCAACACAGCTTGTCATCTATACATTTCCTTTGTCTAAAAAAGAGAGAAGTCATCTAACTCACCAAATCTCTCACATAAACCGCTGCTGCCATTCATTTTCATGGAATCATGTCACCAAAAATGCACAAGCACACTTATAAGCAAAAGAACTCATGTATAGTGTTGAGCGAACCCGGACTGTAACGTTCGGGTCCGTACCGAACTTTCGGGTGTCCGTGGCACGGACCCGGACCCGGACATTTCAAAAATCGTTCGGGTTCGGTCCGGGGTTCTGCTATTTTACTCCACGTGTTGAGAAGCTGCAGGGCAGCCAATCAACAAGTGTTTCACTGGTTTGCCCTTAGAAGCCATCACAGCCATGCCTACTAATGGCATGGCTGTGATTGGCCGGTGCATCATGTGACCCAGCCTCTTTATAAGCTGGAGTCACAGTGCTGCAGTCACATGCTCCTTGGGTTAGTGTAGGGAAAGGTAGCTGACTGCGTGAGGGACAGATTTGAGACATTTTAAGACCTGATCCTGCATCCTGAGATAGATTACTTTACTACTGCTGTCTGTGCTGTTGCTCTGAGGACAGATAGCAGAAATTAGAGATTTCACATACCGCTGCTTTGAGTTGCAGATCAAGCTCTGCA
>BLSH010255328.1:233262-253206 GCA_018402905.1 Glandirana rugosa
GTTTAGAGATCTTCGGTAGGCTAGACCCCCGGATTCCTCTCGCCCTACCCCCCTGCACAGGTTCTACCACTGGCCTCGTCTTCGAATCCCTCTCTCGAGGCTAGGTCAAGTGGCTAAGATCGGACGATGGGACGTCTAACGAACGAGCATAGGCGAAAATTGATACCGACTTCAAATCCCCTTCCACTACCGCTCTCCGTCCGTAGGGGCTGATGATTTGAAAGTGGATTTCGGCGTTTTTGTTGGTGATTTCGGTGGCCGAGGGAAGGGCGGTCCAGCGGCGCCGATCGGGGCGGGTAATTGTACCGCTGCGTCTGTCTCCTCCCACTCGCGTTCGATTCGGGTTTCCTCTTGAAACGCCGGGAGTACAGCCTTTAGTACCTGACGTTCTGATGGGTCTGCTCCGGTCACCATCTTGGACACGTCCCCCCATCCCGCTCTCCTTAGGCCCCCAGATCGGATGGCTTCTAGAGATTTGTTCCACTGAACAACAATTGTATATGTGCTTCTATAGGTCTTCCAAGGAATCAGGGATTCAACCAAGTCGATCCAGAGGCACTGCACTCAGCATTTTCAGCCCAAAAGTCCTTTTGTTGAGTTCTTATGGAAGCCTTGGGCTTACACGCTCGTTCTTTCTTAACAGGTATTTGACTGGGAGTATGTCATATGAAATTCCTAGAGTCAATATAGGATGTTGGAGCAACTTGCTGTATTTTTGTACAAGAATGCTGTCAATATATATGTATAGATCTCTGATATATCATTTTTTCTTTTGTTTATATGTATTCTCTGTCTGTGACTGATTGTTGTACTTATCATTATAGTGACTATATACCCCGATCCTTCCTTTAATCCCCTGAGGAAGCCCCTTTTTAGGGCGAAACGCATTGGGTAGGACTGGATCACTGAACCATTCATGAACGCGTACTCTTCTACCATCTCACCCTGGGCCTGAGTCTATCTTTGCCCTTTGCGCAAGTCAGATTCCTGGGCCATATATATACTTTTGTCCATGAATTGGTATATTAACAGATACAAAAAAAAATGTGGCACAGAAAAGTGAAATGTATAGTCACATTTTTAATGTCATTTTGATGGATGTGTTTATTATGTCAATACTTCATACTTTTGGTGGAGCCAACCTCTTGTCGATTTTAACAGAAATGTATTAAAGTTTGTATATTTTTATATGTTAAGTGTTGGTTGTGTCTTTTCAGTCAGGGGGTACACCAGCACCATTAAAGTCCCACTTCTTTCTATCTCTCCTTCTTTTGGGTTCATCAATTTTATTAGGGATGCAGTGCTGGTCAATGTTCTGCCATACTTTCAATGTTACTAAAAGCCACAATGTGGGTAATAATAAACCAAAAGTAAAACTATTGGAATACCTTACCTTTAAGAAAGTGCTCAAACATGCCAAGTATGGTATAGCCAAAGTACTATGTGCTGGAGAATTAATAGAAATTGCAGGAGAGAAAGATAATCAGTTGGTTTCATCACCAGTTACAAACCACAAGAGATGGGTTGCCCCTGATGCTTCTAAAAAAATGCCTAAGGAGTAGTGTTGAGCGAACCCGGACTGTAACGTTCGGGTCCGTACAGAACTTTCGGGTGTCCGGGACCCGGACCCGAACACGGACATTTCAAAAAACGTTTGGGTTCGGGTTCTGGGTTCTGGTAGTTGATCACACATGTTGAATAGCTGCAGGGCAGCCAATCAACAAACGTTTCACTGGTTTGTCCTTAGAAGCCATCACAGCCATGCCTACTAATGGCATGGCTGTGATTGGCCAGTGCATCATGTGACCCAGCCTCTTTATAAGCTGGAGTCACGGTGCTGCATGTCACATGCTCTTGGGTTAGTGTAGGGAGAGGAAGCTGCCGGCGTGAGGGAGAGATTACAGACATTTCTCCTGCTTCCTCTTCTGCTGCTGCCTCGGCCTCTTCTTCCACCTCTACAGTGACAGTGTCACCTGCCACCCAGCAAACAGACAATATGACAGCAATGCCACCATGTCTGCCACCGTCCCCAAGCATTTCCACATGGTCCCATGGAAGCTTACAGCTGTCCATCTCCCAAACACTGGAGAGAAAGAGGAAGTACCCCCCTACCCACCCACGATCCCTGGCCCTGAATGCCACCATTTCAAAATTCATGGCCTTTGAAATGCTGTCATTCCGTCTGGTGGACACGGACAGTTTCAAAAACCTGATGGCGGTGGCTGTCCCACAGTACGTGGTTCCCAGCCGCCACTACTTTTCCAGGCGAGCCATCCCTTCCCTGCACAAACAAGTCGGGGTCAAGATCAAGTGTGCACTGCGCAACGCCATCAGTGGCAAGGTCCACATAACCACTGATACATGGACCAGTAAGCACGGGCAGGGACGCTATATCTCGCTAACTGCACACTGGGCAAATGTAGTGGCGGGTGGGCCTGAGCCGGCTAGCCATTTGGCGCATGTCCTTTCACCACCGAGGATTGCAGGGAATTTCTCTTTGCCTCCTGTTGCCTTCTCCTCCTACTCCGCTTCCTCCTCCTCTACCATCTCCTCATCCGGTCAGCGTAACACCTTCACCACCAACATCAGCACATCCAGGGGAAACGACAGCAGGCTGTTTTAAAACTGATATGTTTGGGGGATAAACCCCACACTGTGCAGGAGCTGTGGACGGGCATTGAACAACAGACCAATGAGTGGATGTTGCCACTGAGCCTCAAGCCCGGCCTGGTGGTGTGCGACAATGACCGAAATCTCGTAGCGGCTCTGGGCTGAGCCCGTTTGAGGCACATCCCTTGCCTGGCGCATGTGCTGAATTTGGTGGTACAGAATTTTCTAAAAAGTCTGATATGTCAGACTTGCTGCATAAAGTGCGGGCCGTCTGTGCGCACTTTCGGCGTTCTCACCCTGCTGCTGCTCGCCTGTCTGCGCTGCAGCGGAACTTCGGCCTTCCTGCTCACCGCCTCATATGCGACGTGCCCACAAGTTGGAACTCCACCTTGCACATGCTGGAGAGACTGTGCGAGCAGCAGCAGGCAATAGTGGAGTTTCAGCTGCAGCACGCATAGGTCAGTCGCTCTGCGGAACAGCACCACTTCACCACCAACGAGTGGGCCTCCATGCGAGACCTGTGTAGCGTATTGCGGTGTTTTGAGTACTCCACCAACATGGCCAGTGCTGATGACGCTGTTCTCAGCGTTACTATCCCACTTCTATGTCTCCTTGAAAAAACACTTCGGGCCATGATGGAAGAGGATGTGGCACAGGAGGATGAGGAGGAGGAGGAGGAAGAGGGGTAATTTCCACGGTTATCAGGCCAGTCATTCGCAAGTGGCTCGGGGGGTGGGTTCCTGCACCAGCATAGGCCAGGTCCAAAATATTCAAGCCAGGGCACAGTTCTGGTGGACAAGGAAGATGAGGAGGAGGAGGAGGAATCGCAGCAGGTTGGCACCCAACGCAGCTTGTGGGCATCACTGGAGCGTGGCTGGGGGGATACAGAGGACACGGATGATATACCTCCCACAGAGGACAGCTTGTCTTTGCCTCTGGGCAGCCTCTTACATGTAAAAATCATAATTGTTTTTGCTAGAAAATTACTCAGAACCCCCAAACATTATATATATTGTTTTAGCAGACACCCTAGGGAATAAAATGGTGGTTATTGCAACTTTTTATGTTACACAGTATTTGCGCAGCAATTTTTCAGATGCGTTTTTTTTTTGAAAGAAAATGTTTCATGAATAAAAATATATTGTAAATTAGCCTGATTTTTTTGTATAATGTGAAAGATGATGTTACGCTGAGCAAATAGATACCAACATGTCACGCTTTAAAATTGCGCACACTGGTGGAACTTCAGTACTTAAGAATCTCCATAGACAACGCTTTCAAATTTTTAGAGGTTACATATTTAGAGTTACAGAGGAGGTCTAATGCTAGAATTATTGCTCTCGCTCTAACGTTTGCGGCGTATATAACCTTTGGCTCTGATACTAGCCAGTGCCTCACCAGCCACTCACCTCACCGCACGTCCCTGTACAGTTGTCAGTTGGTACTACTGTTTCTAATTATTATAACATACCACCCAACTTTGAGCAAAATGGTGTGGTGACACAAGAATCATCTGGCACCTCATCCCGTAAACTAAGAAATACATAAAAATAATATTTTATTGGTACAGATTTAAAAAGATGCACAATAGCACAGTATGGTTAAAAAATATAATACATATATATATAGGAAACGCTTGCATTTATGGTATATATTCATAGGTGGTGGCACTGTTCGATGGTGTACATCCTACATGTTTCGCCTAGATAAGGCTTCGTCAGGGACTTTACCACCCAACTTTTTGAAATAGTAACGAAGGACACCCTTTAGCACAGAGGTTCTCAACTCTGGTCCTCTGGACCCCTCAACAGGCCAGGTTTGCAGGATAACTGAAATACATCACAGGTGATAACATTTGCTGCTCAGTGATTGCAGTATTCTAGTCTGCATCTCCCCAAGGTAATACTTAAAATCTGGCCTGTTGGTGGGTCCCAAGGACCGGAGTTGAGAACCACTGCTTTAGCACAAGGTGTGAAGGCAAGCCACCCATTACGCAGCCCATGAAAAATGAATAAGCAAAAAATTATTAGCCAAATCCACAAGTGTTTTTTATCAGTATACAGTACTGTATTTCCATTATACTGACTATTGAAAACAATAATGTGATAACAAAATGTTTTTGGGAAAGATTTAGTGTAGTGTAACACTTTTGATAGTTAAGTATTGTATTTAATACAGAGGCCTACACATCTGTCCAAAATGATGAACAACTGAGAAGGAATGGGGGAAAGAGGGATTTGGTTCCAAAAGAGGAACAGTCTCCTCAAAGTAGGGACAGTTGGGAAGAACGATTATAATAATAACACATAGTCTATAAATATATATGCATAGAAGCACAAAGTAAGAGAAAAACAAGGTTAACATGGAACTAAGTGGTCTTTTTTTTTTATAGACATTGCATTTCCGCAGACAGTATAAAAAATGCTTGCTCTAAATTAATTCAGGTTAATCTCACTGGCTATTTATCTTGAGATGACAAAAGCATTGCTGCACGCAGCATATTTTAATCTCATGTCATATACTCCGACTCCTTACACATGATAAATGGTCAAAGTGTTCTTAAACTCCTACCTTACATGATAAGAAAACAATTGACGCAACTTGCATGGACAGCTTTTATCCAAAATCAAAAGTCTATCACTCAGAAAATTAAGTCTGTACTGTGTACTGTACATTTAATTAGTGATAGTGTTAATTATTTTGCAGATGCGGATGATAATGTATTCAGAGACAGTTGGCCAAATTGCAAGATTATCTCTGGAGATATCGTGGCTCATACAAAAAGTATAGGTGCTGCAATGGCAAACAGTCCCCTGCTTGCCTTTAGATTTTACCTTCACGTGACAATTTATAGTAAAATACCTATTGTCCCAAAGTCTTCACAACTGAACTAGCAATAAAGGAATGTAACTGTCATAGCATCACCTGAATATACACTATATTGCCAAAAGTATTGGGACGCCTGCCTTTACACGCACATAAACTTTAATGGCATCCCAGTCTTAGTCCTTAGGGTTCAATATTGAGTTGGCCCACACAGCTCTTCTGGGAAGGCTGTCCACAAGGTTTAGGAGTGTCTATGGGAATGTTTGACCATTCTTCCAGAAGTGCATTCGTGAGGTCAGGCACTGATGTGGACGAGAAGGCCTGGCTTGCAGTCTCCACTCTAATTCATCCCAAAGGTGTTCTGTTGGGTTGAGGTCAGGACTCTTTGCAGGTCAGTCAAGTTCCTCCACCCCAAACTCACTCATCCATATCTTTATGGACCTTGATTTGTGCACTGGTGGGCAGTCATGTTGGAACATGAAGGATCCATCCCTAAACCGTTCTCACACAGTTTGGAGCATGAAATTGTCCAAAATGTCTTGGTATGCTGATGCCTTAAGAGTTCCCTTCACTGGAACTAACTGGCCAAGCTCATCCCCTGGAAAGCAACCCCACACCATAATCCCCCCCTCCACCAAATGATTTGGATCAGTGCACAAAGCAAGGTCCATAAAGACATGGATGAGTGAGGAGGAACTTGACTGCCCTGCACAGGGTCCTGACCTCAACCCAACAGAACACCTTTGGGATGAATTAGAGCAGAGACTGTGAGCCAGGCCTTCTCGTCCAACATCAGTGCCTGACCTCACAAATGCACTTCTGGAAGAATGGTCAAACATTCCCATAGACGCTCCTAAACCTTGCGGACAGCCTTCCCAGAAGAGTTGAAGCTGTTATAGCTGCAAAGGGTGGGCCAACTCAATATTGAACCCTATGGACTAAGACTGGGATTGCCATTAAATTTCATGTGCGTGTAAAGGCTGGCACCCCAATACTTTTGGTATCATTATGTATATATATATTTGTAATTCTGCAGGCCCAGTATAATAATTTAAAGCTGCACTACATTCAGCCCTTAAAATACATTTTGTGTGCCCCCTCTTGTGTATAGAAAGGTTAAAATGCTTGTTTAGTCTGGAAGGATGTAAAGTAGAGGAATACTTACCTTATTCCTTGCTCCAGCGCTCTTCACTGATTTGCTTTAGCCTCGTAATGTGGGCAGGCATGTAATGACATCAGCAAAAGATCAGCCACACAACCTGCTTAAAGCATCGGCTTTGGGGGTCACCAGTGGGGTAGAAGCCTGCAGGGTGAAGGAATAAGTTATATTTCCTCTGCTTTATACCCCCTTAGAGTAAATGAACATTTCACCCTTACTATACAGGGGGGCACATAATATTATATTTTATAGACTGACCAGAGTTTAGCTTTAAAAACATTATGCAAAGTAATACTTAAGTTAAAACATCATGTATGTTCATTGCCAATTGTCTTGTGTATGTTAAATGTGTGACAATAATAGGCATATTCAAAGTTTCATTGTCAGAAGTTTGAGCTGAGAAGTCCTTATTATCAGTTTGAGTTAAAAGCCTCAAGCATCCCTGTGGACCAAGGATACACTTTGACAATCTGTTTCTCAAATGAATGTGCTATAAGCATAATCTTTTGGAGAAAAAATAGAGGCTTATTTTGGCCTAAATACCTTGCTGACAATCTATATCCACTGTCAGACAAATAAATCTGCTCTACATTTATTAGGAAAACAAATGGGTTTTCTGCTAAAATACCTTGCTGGTTACAACAGGTAATATGTTTCCACTTTCAGACAGGTTAAAGCAAACCTTGCATCAGATATACACTATATTACCAAAAGTATTGGGACGCCTGCCTTTACACATACATGAAATTTAACAGCGTCTTAGTCCTTAGGGTTCAATATTGAGTTGGCCCACCCTTTGCAGCTATAACAGCTTTAACTCTTCTGGGAAGGCTGTCCACAAGGTTTAGGAGTGTCTATGGGAATGTTTGACCATTCTTCCAGAAGCGCATTTGTGAGGTCAGACACTGATGTGGACGAAAAGGTCTGACTCGCAGTCTCCACTCCAATTCATCCCAAAGGTGTTCTATTGGGTTGAGGACAGGACTCTGTGCGGGCCAGTCAAGTTCCTCCACCTCAAACTCACTCATTTATGTCTTTGCTTTGTGCACTGGTCCAAATCATTTGGTGGAGGGAGGATTATGGTATGGGGTTGTTTTTCAGGGGTTGGGCTTGGCCCCTTAGTTCCAGTGAAGGGAACGCTTCATGCGTCAGCATGCCAAGACATTTTGGACAATTTCATGCTCTCATCTTTGTTGGAAAAGTTTGGGGATTGCTCCTTCCTGTTCCTACATGACTGTGCACCAGTGCACAAAGCAAGGTCCATAAAGGCATGGATGAGCGAGTTTGGGGTAAAGGAGTCTTACTGGCCTGAACAGAGTCCTGACCTCAACCTGATAGAACACATGAATTAGAGAGAAGATGTGTTTCTAGAAGAATGGTCAAACATTCCCATAGACACTCCTAAACCTTGTGGACAGCCTTCCCAAAAGAGTGGAAGCTGTTGTAGCTGCAAAGGGAGATCCAACTCAATATTGAACCCTATGGACTAAGACTGGGCTGCCATTAAAGTTCATGTGCGTGTAAAGGCAGGAGTCCCAATACTTTTGGTAATATAGTGTATTTTCAAGTTAAGTGCATGGTGCTAAAGAATGTGTAAGTGTAATGCAGGTATTATCTCTCATAGAGATTCCAATACTTCCCCTGACAATTATTTATTTTGCTTTTCTCTCCACAAGGATGGCACCATCTTTGTTAAAGTGGTTGAACCCTTACATTTAAC
The DNA here is from genome assembly GCA_018402905.1 of Glandirana rugosa. NCBI lineage: Eukaryota > Metazoa > Chordata > Amphibia > Anura > Ranidae > Glandirana > Glandirana rugosa. The sequence goes on from BLSH010255328.1 coordinate 241,578, forward strand.
CAGCAAAGTGACTAGCCTTAGGTGATACACAGAGATGAAACACATCCTCCTGCATAAGATGCATCTATTTTTCTGCAGGCTTCTCCCCCCTACATTTGTTCAAAGTACAACATTTACACAGCATTTCAAAACTTCAGAAGACAGGGGTGGGGATCTGACATGACACACTTTACAACATAAAGCAGGGAGCTGAGTGTAGTCCGAGATCTGAGTGGAGGGAATAGACATATCTCCCTCTACACAGTCTCATAGGGAAACTTGCTGTGTGCTGGAGGAGGTGGGAACATCTGGGTTGTCCTATATTGAATGGAGTTACAGCATAGGTGTAGTGGAATATCTAACTAATCTAATTTTTTTAATTCCATAGTTCACAGCCTACTGAAAACTGTTCATAATAATTTTAAATAAATTACCAAACATACATGCAAAAGGTAAAAAGAAACTGCTTCCAAAGACACTGATATTGAGTCTAGTTGATAAGGCATCAATCTCTTCCAGAATTTAGGAAATGGGCTTTTAAAATCCTATTTCACTGGTATAGGATTCCCACAACCCTACACAATGCTTATCTCTCTGCTGCAGGGTTCCTTCTACACAATTTTTAGAGATGTCCAGTGTTGAATGGAATTTGGGACAAAGTGAGAAATTAAGTATCTCTTTCCAACACACAGACACCCAACTAGGAGATGACTATTTGGCCTTTCTCCTCCATCGAACACTCCTACCATTAAAACATTATAGAAAATCTCTGCCAATACATTTGCTGAATGTTGCTAAGGCATATATTCCAAATTACTGGAGACAGACAGTCCTACCCACAATAAATGCATAGCTTAACAAACTCGATGAGATCAATACAATGGAATACATTTTATTGCCACATTGAATTATAAAGGGAAACAATCCCATAAAACTTTGTTTTACTGGAAAGACATTCATATTCACTCCAAAATACCCAGCATGAGCCCTCCTGGCCTTTTAGCACAAAGTCCCCTTTTCTAAAACCAGAGATCTGTTAAATAAAGGCACTTTGGGGTGAGTTGAGAAAGTCTAGGCCCCTCCCCTTTCTCCGACACCTTGCCTACTTCCCACCACTCCCCCTGAAGGGCTGTTATTTCAAGATAGTATAGTTTTTATGCTTAGGTCTCCGGAGTTCAATAAATCCTTACTTTGTGATCAGTCATGTTATAACCCAGGGGTAGGGAACCTGCGGCTCTCCAGCTGTGGTAGAACTACATTTCCCATGAGGCATTGCAAGGCTGATGGATACAATTACTCCCAGAAGCATGATGGGAAATGTAGTTCTACAACAGCTGGAGAGCCGCAGGTTCCCTACCCCTGTTATAACCAGTCTGTATTATGGCCAGAAGGAGACAGTATCTCACAAAAGTGAGTACACCCCTCACATTTTTGTAAATATTTTATTATATCTTTTCATGTGACAACACTGAAGAAATGACACTTTGCTACAAGTAAAGTAGTGAGTGTACAGCTTATATAACAGTGTAAATGTGCTGTTCCCTCAAAATAACTCAACACACAGCCATGTCTAAACCACTGGCAACAAAAGTGAGTACACCCCTAAGTGAAAATGTCCAAATTGGGCCCAAAGTGTCAATATTTTGTGTGGCCACCATTATTTTCCAGCATTGCCTTACCCTCTTGGTCATGGAGTTCACCAGAGCTTCATAGGTTGCCATTGGAGTCCTCTTCCTTTCTTCCATGACAATATCACAGAGCTGGCGGATGTTAGAGACCTTTCGCTCCTCCACCTTCCGTTTAAGGATGCCCCACAGATGCTCAATAGGGATTAGGTCTGGAGACATGCTTGGCCAGTCCATCATCTTTACCCTCAGCTTCTTTAGCAAGGCAGTGGTCATCTTGGAGTGTTTGGGGTCATTATCATGTTGGAATACTGCCCTGCGGCCCAGTCTCTGAATGGAGGGGATTATGCTCAGTATGTCACAGTACATGTTTACATTCATGGTTCCCTCAATGAACTGTAGCTCCCCAGTGCCGGCAGCACTCATACAGTCCCAGACCATGACATTCCCATGCTTGACTGTAGGCAAGACACACTTGTATTTGTACTCCTCACCTGGTTGCCGCCACACACGCTTGACACCATCTGAACCAAATAAGTTTATCTTGGTCTCATCAGACCATAGGACAGGGATATGCAATAAGCGGACCTCCAGCTGTTGCAGAACTACAAATCCCATAAAGCATAGCAGAGGCATGATGGGACTTGTAGTTTTGCAACAGCTGGAGGTCCGCTAATTGAATATCCCTGCCACAGGACATGGTTCCAGCAATCCATGTCCTCAGTCTGTTTATCTTCAGCAAACTGTTTGGGGGCTTTCTTGTGCATCATCTTTGGAAGAGGCTTCCTTATGAAACGACCGCCATTCAGACCAATTTGATGCAGTGTGCGGCGTATGGTCTGAGCACTGACAGACTGACCCCCCACCCCTTCAACCTCTGCAGCAATGCTGGCAGCACTCATACGTCTATTTCCCAAAGACAACCTCTGGATATGACGCTGAGCACATGCGCTCAACATTTTTGGTCGATCATGGTGAGGCCTGTTCTGAGTGGAACCCGTCCTGTTAAACCGCTGTATGGTCTTGGCCACTGTGCTGCAGCTCAGTTTCAGAGTCTTTGCGATCTTCTTATAACCTAGGCCATCTTTATGTAGAGCAACAATTCTTTTTTCAGGTCCTCGGAGAGTTCTTTGCCATGAGGTGGCATGTTGAACTTTGAGTGACCAGTATGAGAGAATGAGAGTGATAACACCAAATTTAACACACCTGCTCCCCATTCACACCTGAGACCTTGTAACACTAACAAGTGACATGACATCGGGAGGGAAAATTGACTAATTGGACCCAATTTGGAAATTTTCACTTAGGGGTGTACTCACTTTTGTTGCCAATGGTTTAGACATTAACCGGCGGTATTCCCGAGTGTGGCTCGGGGTGAATTCTCTGTACCAAGAGCGGTAACCCCTAGCCACACTTGGGATTGCATCACTGGATCCAGGCAGCGTTACTTACCTTGTCCTCTGGATCCAGCGATGTCCCCCGCTGTGTCAGCGGGCTGTGTCTTCCGCATGATGTCTCTGTGTGCCGGGCTCCGTTCCCTGCAAGCGTTGCATCGCACGGGGGCGGAGACCGGTGGGAAATTCAAAAAGTGAAACACACAGTGAACATGTGAACATACAGTACACTGTAATCTGTAAGATTACATTACTGTATGAAATAATTTCACATCCCCTTTGTCCCTAGTGGTTTGCCCAGTGCCCTGCATGCACTTTTATATTATATATGCCATTCTTTCTGCCTGGAAACTTGAGAATGTCCATGGCAACCAAAAAGTGTCCCTTTACGTCAAAAGTGCTTTTTGATCAGCTAGAAAACACCGATAGTAAATAAGAATCATTTGCATAATTGAGTGATACTGATTTGTGGGGAAATTTATCATCAAACGCTGAAAGTGACGACAGCGACAATTCTGCAATTGAGCAAATTTCAGTGTTTTTCATTTGATTACATTATTGAATATTTTTTATTACTATTATGTTATTATTTTTAATAATTATTTATAGTTATTTAGTATATCATAATTTATGATTTCGTGTCTCAAAATTTATCATACCCGGGATGTCTACTAGGCTCTTGTTTGGACAGATTTAAGTGAGTTACTCCTAATAATTACAGGCCTACAATATAAAACGCCAAATTTCTATGCAAAACAATGTACCACTTTTAGACGCAACAATCTGACATCATCATACCGCCAGGGAGGTTAATGGCTGTGTGTTGAGTTATTTTGAGGGGGCAGAAAATTTACACTGTTATACAAGCTGTATATTCACTACTTTACATTGCAGCAAAGTGTCATTTCTTCAGTGTTGTCACATAAAAAGATATAATAAAATATTTACAAAAATGTGAGGGGTGTACTCACTTTTGTGAGATACTGTATGTATATGTACTGTTGTCATCTGTTTTTTTTTTGTTTTTTTTTTGCTTTTACTGACATGTCCATAAGTGAGATGTGTTTTAACAAAACTTGCATGATGTATGGTTAACTAAAATCTAAACTCAATTTTTTTTTTCAGTTCTGGATACAGTGGCTAGTTGTACAGCAATAAAAATGTTATCAGAAGCTCTAACTCACCGGTGCCCAACTTGCGGCCATTTAGCACTTGAGCAGCCCTCGGGACTGCTACAGAAAATATTCTAGGTTCTACTAGCTACATGATTCCATCACATTATCTTCCTTTTTTTCTGTGCTGTCCATTCCTTTTCTATCTTTACAATTTTTTCTTGTTAAAAGAGATATCAAGGATGGCATTTTTTAACAGGGCTGCAGGGAGTACAAATGTGGACTGATTTCTAAGAGGCCCCGATCTCTAGTTCTGTGTTCATCTCTGGCCCTCTCTTGTAGTACGTTCAAGGGAATTCTCTCCAGTAGCCACACAAATGGTGATAGAAACTTGAAGCTCTAACATTTCTCTGCTCTGTTATAATGTAAATTAAAAAATTTAGCTAAAGTTGAGCTTTGTCATTTGTTACAGGAAGAATGACCGGAAACTGCCCTATAGAGCCATAATAAAGAGCTATTGAGAAAGCTGATGTTTATGAATAGACAGAGGTTTGCTAGCACACTCCATTATTACATGTTAGAGAAACAGGCAGCGACTTGAACCTAAAAATTGGTCACAAATTTGAAACACAACCAAAATTCTGTTCCCAAGACACTTATGCAGTCAAAACTATTTATATTGTGCTTTTCAGATGGCATCTAACACCTAGTCATGTTACACACAGGTTGATTTTGAAGCTGTTCTGAACCAGGTACCTTTTTCCACAGCTGATGGACCTGCTCAATAATAATGTGAACGAAAGGATAGGATGTATTTCATGCAGCCAATAACACAGATGGGGGCACTTATGCAGCCAATAACACAGGTGGGGGCACTTATGCAGCCAATAACACAGGTGGGGACACTTATGCAGCCAATAACACAGGTGGGAGCACTTATGCAGCCAATAACACAGGTGGGGGCACTTATGCAGCCAATAACACAGGTGGGAGCACGTATGCAGCCAATAACACAGGTGGGGGCACTTATGCAGCCAATAACACAAGTGGGGGCACTTATGCAGCCAGTGAAACTGGTGGGGGCACTTATGCAGCCAATAACACCAGTGAGGGCACTTATGCAGCCAATAACACAGGTGGGGGCACTTATGCAGCCAATAACACAAGTGGGGGCACTTATGCAGCCAGTGAAACCGATGGGGGCACTTATGCAGCCAATAACACAGGTGGGGGCACTTATGCAGCCAATAACAAAAGTCAGGGCACTTATGCAGCCAGTGACACAGGTGGGGACAATTTTTCAGCCAATAACACAGGTGGGGGCACTTTTGCAACCAGTAACACAGGTGGGGGCACTTATGCAGCCAGTGACACAGGTGGGGGCACTTATGCAGCCAGTGACACAGGTGGGGGCACTTATGCAGCCAGTGGCACAAGTGGGGGCACTTATGCAGCCACTGACACAGGTGGTGGCACTTTTGCAGCCAGTGACACGGGTGGGGGCACTTTTGCAGACAGTGATACAGGTGGGGGCACTTATGCAGCCAGCGACACAGGTGGGGGCACTTATGCAGCCAGTGACACAGGTGGGGGCACTTTTGCAGCCAGTGACAAAGGTAGGGTACATTGCAGAGACCCCTCCCCCCAGGTCGGGACAGGTCCCGCACTTACCCCATCCAATAGGCAGGCAGGATTAATGCAGAGTTCGGCATGCGGAGAAGCCAGCTGTGAGTCTGCAGAGTTTCAGCATGCGGAGAAGCGGGCTGTGCTATGAGTCTGCAGGGTATCGGCATGCGGAGAAGCAGGCTGTCCCTCATGTCAGGGTCTCTGTGGCAGCGGGAGTCACGTCCGCTGCCACAGTGACCCGCCCCCGGCCACCACATCCAATCACACTGAGCCGCAGGCTCAGGGCAGCCAATCAGCCTATGTGTGTGCGCCTGTTCAAGCGCACCCACATAGGCTTTAATGGCCGACCAATAGACTCACTACTTGGCTGTCAGACGACAGCCAAGGAGCCGAAAAAAAAAAGAAAGTCAATGTACCGGCGCCTCCTGGAGGGGGGCGGGGCTGACTTTTTTTTTTCTCTTTAGCCGGTGGGGAGGCAGCGCCCAAGCGCCCCTCATACACCAGTCGCCACTGCTTCCTTCTCAAAAAACTCCACGCCTTTGGTCTCCGTGACTGTACTCTTCGCTGGTTCTCTTCCTACTTATCCAACTGCACCAAATCTATTTCTCTACCCTTCAGCTCACTCCCTACTTCTCCTCACATATCACTAATTTACAGATATATCAGTCTGGATGTAACACCACTTCCTCAACTCAATCTATCCAAAACCAAACTTATAATTTTTCCCTCCCCCACGTGCCCCTTCCCCAGATCTCTCTGTCAACTCAATGGTACAACTATAAGCCCATCCCTGCATGCCAAGGTCCTAGGTGTAGTCCTGGACGTCCAATCACTGTCCAAATCTTGCCGCCTCAGCCTCCGCAACATCTCCATAATACACCCCTTTCTATCCAATGACACAACAAAGCTCTTAATTCGCTCTCCGGTCATCTCTCGCCTCGACTACTGCAACTCCCTTCTCATTGGCTTACCTCTACATAGTCTATCCCCCCTTCAACCCATAAAAAAAACTGCTGCCAGACTCATCCACCTTACCAATTGCTCTGTTTCTGCTGCTCCTCTCTGTCAATCCCTCCACTGGCTTTCGCTCACCCAAAGAATTTAAATCCAAAATGCTAACAACTACTTACAAAGCCATCCACAACTTAGCCACCCAGCTACATCACCAACCTAGTCTCAAAATATTAACCTAATTGTTCTTTTCGTCCCTCTCAAGACCCCCTGCTCTCTAGCTCCCTTGTCACCTCCTCCCATGCTTGCCTCCATGACTTTTTCAGAGCCTCTCCAATCCTATGGAACTCCTTACCCCAATCTGTCCGATTATCTCCTCCTCTATTAGCTTTTAGACAATCTCTGAAAACCCTCCTCTTCAGAGAAGCCTATCCTACCCATAACTAACAACTGTATTTTCACTTTCTCCATCAGCTCATCCCCCACAGTTATTACCTTTTGTTTCACTTGACCCTCCCTTCTAGATTGTAAACTCTAACGAGCAGGGCCCTCAGATTCCTCCTGTATTGAATTGTATTGTAATTGTACTGTCTGTTCTCATGTTGTAAAGCGCTGGCCAAACTGTTGGTGCTATGGCTAAATTAAGGAAAATTTTGGATCCATGCATCACTCAATTTCTCTCTATAGATTTTAATCACTGTTTGATAGACCTATAGTATTGCACACTCATCTATTATCAAGAGAGCCAAGGACCCTATATAACTACAAGCAACTCAATCTCCTCCCTTTCCACTCCACTTACCCCACTTATTCAGACTTATCTTTTTTCTATTTAACTTTCCTTCCATTCTCTGATTATATTTGAATCACAACTGTACTATGGTATCTATTATTATGCCACAATATGGAGAACCACCTGCATTATCTCTACCACCTTGATGGCCTTGTTTTGAATGCACCTACTGTGATCTTTGTAATCTTTAAAATTTCTTCTAATAAAAATATTGAACAAAACCTCCCTTTTCTTGAAATAGTCAAATGTCCCTTATTCCTCCTGGGTTTGAAGAGCCACCAGAGCTACCAAGGGCTTAACAACAGTTTGGTCTTTATTGTCCTCCCAGGGTATCTTCACCTTTCAACATCTTAAGGACACATATGGCATTCCAGGTTCTGAAAATTTTCACTACCTCCAAAGTTACCATTTATTGAAATCCTTGACAAAAAAACCACGACTGGTCAATGACTGAGACGTCATTTGAAACGAGATAGAAACATAGAAAAGTGACGGCAGAAAAAGACTGAGTAGTCCATTGAGTCTCCCTTTTTATTTATTTATTTTTTTATTTTATTTTTTTACATTAACCTTGTTGTCTGACTATAGTTTTATGTTTATCCCAAGCATGTTTAAAGCCATTTACTGTTGACCGTCTCACAACCTCTGTTGGTAGTTTATTCCAATCATCACTTTTCCAGTTAGTTTGAGGTCATGTCCCCGTGTTTTTGATTTTGGTTTCATATTGAAAAGACTGCCCTCCGGAACCTTATTCACCCCCTTGATGTATTTAAAGGTTTCAATCATGTCTCCCCTCTCCCTTCTTTCCTCCAGACTGTACATATTAAGTTCCTGAAGTCACTCTTGATATGTTTTATCTCCCAGAGATGTTGAACTTCGCCCACAACCCAAGGCCACATCTCTTTATTATACTCCTTCATACTAAACAATTGTAATTTGCGTATCGCATCGTATTAATCCAACTGGGAAAGAGACTTTGGTGCCATGCAAATCCGTGAGATTTTGAACAAAATTTGGAGTCATTATTCCACTCCTCCCATAATGTAACAACTCTGGAAAGCTCCTTCAAAGTCCTCTCCTGGTGGTACTTTACTCCAGCTAGAATTGCCATATCCCTCCCCACCTATCCCTCTGCATGCTTTAGGGGATACTCAGACCTAGGTGACATGAAACATATATGGTGGATATGCCCTAAAGTCAAACGATTGTGGATACGGGTCTATAACATGGTCAATTTGATTTCACATCTAAATTTGTGAAAAGATCCCTGAGAGGCACTCCTGCACAAACCAATAGAAGATGTTACCAAGCGAGAGCGCACTCTAGTGACCCACATATTTTCGCCTACGAAACAGATGATTGCAAAAGCATGGTACCCTGGTGCATGAAAAACTGACAGCAATACTAACTGACATGCATGATAAATTTTTGTGCACTTGGCAGCCCTGGCTACATTACTTCCCATATACTCAACCACCTACGCATTTCGTGGAATTGTAATATAAAGCTGCGTGTTAATATACCCGTAGTGAGCTTCCGGAACAGATGGCCTCCTCCGCCTCCTCCCACTTCTTTATCTCTCTTTTTGACCCTCTCCGCTTTGGAATAATCTCTTTTTCCACACATAAGAGCAGTATCTATTTTTTGGTCCTATGGATGACTGCGTTGCTTTTTCATGCTCCATGGTCCCTAGTTGAGAGGTCTTTTTGGAAAATTAGTACATCTCAATTTCAGACATTGCTCTGCTAACTGATTATCTAACATCCCAATGTTGCTTGGATCGGTCACCCCTCATTTCTGCACAACTGCTTAATGGTTAATATTTGTAGATAGACATTTTTGAATTTGCTCTCTGTTGTTCATGTTATTGCATAGTATCTTTGCACTATATGCATAGTATCTTTGTACTATGTAACTGTCCAGAAGAAAAAGAAAAACACACAATATTCTTCCAGGTGGTCTTTTTAAGAAAGGCCCTTGATCTCTAAACGTAACCTGTGTTGTTCCCATCACAGAGGATTTTACAACGATATTCCACATTGCATGCATCAGAAACCTCCATATGACATTTACAAGCCTGCACATTGCACTCCTCACAACAGACACCTTAAGTGTGTGCCAGGCCCAAATACATATTGCTCTGTCATTTCAGGCCAAACAAATCCAGTTTGCCAGCACTGCACATGAAACGTCCAAAGAGGTCTTAGTCAAGTTCACTTCTCTTCATACAAAGTGCTGGCAATCATAATTTGTAGAGATTCCAATATACCCCACATCCCTCCTGTGCTCTGATGGGTGAGCTTTTGCTAGTAGATATTTATAAACACATACTCCTTCTTAAAGTAACCAATGGCATTGCTAGCCCTATAATATGGTGACTTACTGTTTTAGCAATGCCACAAGGACCCTCTAAATCCTCTGTGCTTCTGTAAGTATACAATTTATATGGCTGCCAGCAAAGCAAACAATAGCCAAAGTTTGAAAGAAGTGCTCAGTCCCTTTTCAATAAGTTAGGGACTGTATGAACCTTATGCTAGTGAATTAGTAATTGTCCAGAATTCTTAATAACTCGCAATCTTGGGGACCAGGGCTCACCTATGGCTTACCATCTTTGAACTTCTTTAGTCTGAGTGTCCTATAGCTCAATCATTTGATCTTTTGACCCCAATATATATCTCCCCTTTTTAACCCCTTCTTCTGTTCCCCCCTTTCTGTTCTTTAGTTTCTGCCTGGCTTTACCCTTTGACCTTCCTTTCCCTGAAACTCCCGGCTCATGAAGCCTGTATATTGTGGACATGATGATCCTTTGGGTAAGTGTCCAAGAATGCTATTGCATCAAAGGTTGAAATTCTGTTTTTGTTTGCTGCTCTTAGACCTACTCCTGTTCAATTGTTGTAGGCCATGCTTGGACAAACCAGTTGCTATCCCTTCTTCTCCAAAAAGAATAAAAAGCTTCTTTGTACCTCTTTTTATAGAGTAAAAAAGAGCATTTTCTCTTATCCCTCCAGGAAAGAGAACCTGTAAAGCTTCAATATGATTTTTAAATGTATGACACTGGTTCCAAGCAGTTTCTGTAAATCGTTGTAGGTCTTTATAGATCTCCCAGGACCAAATATATATGTAAGGATAAAAACAGAAACAGAGCACACCGAATAGTGCCAATAAAACAACTTTAATAACGATAAATTTAAATTGCATACATACTTCATCAATAAGTGCCACCAAAAACCGCTCATCTGGAGGAATAGCATGACCCACTAGCAGATGCAATTGTACTCAGCAGTGGAGAGTCAGCAATCAAGTTGGAAAGTCTGTGGTGGACACTCAAAAATAATGAGGAAAGACACTGCAGAAATGTCCCAAGCCGAAACATGAAAAGGAGAACCAAATCAGTGCTCGGGGTGATGCAGTACCTCTACTAAATTAATATGTTTTGGGCATATGCCCCATTGTCAGCATGAAGAAGGAGAGGTACTTTGAACTGTTATATAAATTCTTGATTACTTATAATAAAGCTTACAGTACCTCTCCTCCTCCACTCTGATGAAGGAACATGAAACATGTTAGTTTGGTTGAGGTACTGCATCACCATAGACACAGTCCCATTCCAGCTTGGGAAATTTCTGTAGAACATCTGTTCTTGGAGCTGCCTTTTGTTTGCAGTATGTCACTTCATCATTTGAGAAAAAATAATTGCAAGAACAGTGTGCACCTAAACCACCTCACATTATATCACTCACTTTCATTGCAACCCCCATCCCTATGGATAAAATAAAAGTTAGGCCTATTATTCATGATTAAAATTGTCCTTCTGCTATCCAGATTTGTATAACTGCATCATCTGCAGTATTTTAATTCTTGCAGTAAAACTCCAGCCTGTGTTCTTTGTCTCTAGTAAATTTGGGTCAAGCCTTGCTCAATAACGTTTTCCTGCTGTTTGTCAATCTTATACTAATGTATCATCTGCAGTCTGTTAATTCATGTAGTAAAACACCTGTCTGTACTCTTTGTCTACAGTATATTATTCTGACTTGCGCCCAATGTTTTATGCCCACCATGGACTCAGCTCTGTGGTGAAGTGCTAGCCAACCCTGTTTCAGAGGGTTCCTAATATGCCTTTGGCAATTGGGGGGGGGGGGGGGGGGGATG
>BLSH010255328.1:268239-279204 GCA_018402905.1 Glandirana rugosa
GTACAGAAATTTGAAATAGGGAAGATATCACCGTACTCTTGCCGGTTCTCGAGGTAGTCATTCCACTTATAATTTCCACTGTCCCCTGTGGGGACGGATCACGGCAATCAATAACACTTAGATAGTCTCTTTTGAGGGAGACATTTGTGTATGACATACGGTTCCCCACGCATATGTTCCGTCTCTAGCGTGGTACTTATAAGGGAACGTCCGGTTTAAATAGATTATGCACCCTATCCATCGGGGTAACATATGCTAACTTGTGGAAGAGACGCAGGTTCCAGTCTTCGTCCTATTTTCATTTATTTTTGCATGTCGATGTCTCAAAATTTCGAGTAAATGACGAACATCGTGCGATCGTTCGGGTTCCGTCCGGACCCGGACCCGGACTTTGTCCCGAAGTTCGGACGGACCAGCAGAACCCGAACTTCCAGGTGTTCGCTCAACTCTACTTACAAGCAGTAAATGAGCTTTAAAACTCTGTAGCTGTACGTTTTTATTTACTTTTATCCTGCTTCTGACCTTGGACGCAGAGAAGGTGTTCAATCGTATACAATGGGGCTACCTATCCCACGTATTAGATAAATTTGGCCTGCAAGGGAATATTCATGGTGCGATCTCTGCCTTGTATACGCACCCCTTGGCATACAGTATGTGTTTACAGAGGGAGTTTTCTCTGATAGATTCACAATAACTAACGGCACTAGGCAGGGGTGTCCCCTGTCACCTTTAATATTCACCTTACTGATGGAGCTCTTGGCCGTTCTCATGCCACTATAGAAGGGATAAAGTTTAAAGACATGTCACACACCATAGCATTGTTTGCTGATGATGTGATACTGACCTTGGCCAATCCGGAAGTGTCCTTACCTAAGGCATATGAAATATTACAGCAATTTAATTACATTTCTTACTATAAAATCAACCCTTCTAGGTCAAGTATTATGGGTGTTAATAGCGCTTTAGAGTTGAGGAATATACTGCAAAATTATTTTACATTCCCCTGGTCCTTGGACTCCTTGCCATTCTTGGGGATAACGTTAACTTCTAGTACATCTACCCTTTCACTCCATTGATTGCCAAAACTGAGATGGAAGAAAGGATGAGTAAATTGTTCCTCTCCTGGATAGACAGGCTAGCTGCATTTAAAATGATCCTTCTACCTCATATTCTCTATTTTTTTTTAAGCCCTGCCCATCAATATTCCTGATTCCTTTTTCTGACCAATGCATGCCATTATATCCAAATTTCTTTGGCAAAACAAAAAGTCCGGATATTCCTGTAGCATTCTGTTTAAGCATTTATTATTAATTTTTCCAAAGCACCCCTGAAGAAACCTCAAGGCACCCCAGGGTGCCTGGGCACCCTGGTTAAAAAAGGCTGGTATAGACTGATATCTGAGGTGACGGGCTTAATTAGTAAGGCAAATCCAGTCCACGCCCTTTTAAGCATCAATACAGATCATTTTCCATCCTTGGTGAGACCTCTAGTCCTTAGGGGTGTTGAATATAATTGTAGCATTGATGCATCCCGATTCAGCTATCCGTAATTCTGCATCGATGCTACAACCGGCTTAATCGATTGGTGGATGACGTCAACCCGACTTGCCCTGTCTCTCCTTGGAGTATGCTCCCAGCGTACTCTACTTATAGGTGTTAAACTGTGTCTTATTGGATTAAAACATTAAGTGCCCCACTGTACGTGCTTTTTAACCACTTACCAACTGGAAGGTTTTCCAGCTTTAGGGCCAGAGCACTTTTTGCGATTCGGCACTGCGTCGTTTTAACTGACAATTGCGCGGTCGTGCGATGTTGCACCCAAACAAAATTTGCGTCCTTTTTTTTCCCACAAATAGAGCTTTCTTTTGATGGTATTTGATCGCCCTTGCGTCATTTCTGATCGCCGCTATAAACAAAAGAAGAGCGACCATTTTGCAAAAAAACCCAAATTTCTTACTATTTGCTACAATTCAAATCCAAAAAAAATATAAAAAAAACATTTTTTTTCACCGGTTTCGGCCGATTTATATTCTTCCTCATATTTGTGCTAAAAAAAAATCACAATTGGCGTTTATTGATTGGTTTGCGCAAAAGTGGCCGCGTTTACGGATGATGAGAATTAATTTCTGGGGTTTTTATTTTTTTTTATTTTTTACTAGTAATGGCGGTGATCTGCGATCTTTAGCGGAATCAGAAATGTAAATGTCCACTGATTACTGTATAAATGTCATTGGCAGTGAAGGGGTTAACCTAGGGGAGAGAGCTAGGGGTTAACTGTGTTCCCTGGGTGTGTTCTTACTGTGGGGGGGGTTGGGCTACCATGGGCATGAGAGATCTAACTGATCCCAGTGACAGGGATCAGTAGATCTCCCATGCCTGCACTAACAGAATGGTGAACAGCCGTGTTTACATGGGCTGTTCCCCGTTCTTTCCCTGTGGCCACTCATCGCGGCTCGCCGGCGGACATCGGGTCCGCCTGAGCCGCTGGTGCACTCCTCAGGAGTGCGGCGAGCTTGCCCCCTAGGGGCTGTTCGCAGATCGCCGTCTTTTTACGGCGATTCGTGCTCAGCATCCCGACTGCCGCCGTGAAAACACGGCACGCGGTCGGGAACTGGTTAAAAAATATGTAGCTACATACTGCATTTCAGACATATGAGTTTGTACTCTACTTACAACTCGTACTGGCTCCATACTGGGAGTTCCGCGGGGGTTCCCTGTTCACCCATTCCACTGTGTTAACGCCTAGTGTGCTGGAATGTGCAAACGAGGAAGCCGAGCTGAACTCCCAGTACAGAGCCAATACGGTGACTTCACAGGGCTCTTTGTCAGCTGCGGATTCCATCACTCCTGTCCTCCCGGCAGCAGTGTGTTTTTCTCCTATGTGAATGCTTGTAGCCTGTAGTACAACGGATTAGTGCACTTTTTAAGTGAGTGAGATTCTTTCTTTTTTTTTAATAAAATATATTTATATGGAAAGCACTATGATATCCCCAACCCTGGACTCTAGGAGAAGACCATCACACCCCCAACCCTGCCATGTACACAGCACAGGGGATCCTCTGATATTCCTCACCCGCAGGACTCCATGATGACCATCTTAACATCCTCACTTTGATTCTTTCATCCTTCAGTCCCCCCCCACACCACCACCATTTGTTATCTTTGAACTCTTCCATCCTTCTGTTCCTATCCATGAATTCCTCCATCTCCATCCCCAGACTCATCCATCCTTCTGTTCCTATCCATGGATTCCTCCATCTCCATCCCCAGACTCTTCCATCCCTCTGTTCCTATCCATGAATTCCTCAGTCTCCATCCCAGACTCTTCCATCCTTCTGTTCCTATCTATGGATTCCTTCATCTCCATCCCCAGACTCTTCCATCCTTCAGTTCCTATCTCCAGACTACTCCAGGCTTCCACTCTCTATCCATGGATTCCTTCATCTCCATCCTTTTCCATCCTTCAGTTACTATTTCCAGACTCCCCCAGCCTTCCATTCTCTATCCATAGATTCTTCCATCCTCAGACTCTTCCATCCTTCCTTTCTTATTCACGGATTCTTCCATCCTTCAGTTCCTACCCCTCCCTCGTATCCTGGACTCTTTCATGTCCTGTTACATGCAGGGAGTGTCCTTTTTTTTGTTAAAAAGCAGATAAAATTTTAAAAATGGAGTTCTTCTAAATACTTTAATTTTTTTTTTATGGAAACCATCGGCAGTAATCGTGATGCATCATGATGCATCGTGGCATTGAAACAAATCGAATCGTTGACCAGATAATCATTATCAAATCGAATTTTGAGACCAGTGAAGATGCGCACCTCTACTAGCCCTTAACATTTTGTATGTGGCATGTCTTATCTTAGTCAAAAGATGGAAATCTAATGCACTTTCCAGCATTACTGAAGTTAAATTCCAACTAGATGCAATCTACACTTATGAAAGGTTAACTACTTTAACTTCTAGTATCTGCCCTTTATAAAGTTAATTTCACTCCATTAATTTCCAAATTTGAGATGGAAGAAAGAAGGATGAGTAATTTTTTCCTCTCCTGGATAGGCAGGTTAGATGCTTTAAAATGATCCGTCTTCCTCGTAGTCTCTATTTTTTTAGAGCACTGCCCGTCAATATTTCCGATTCCTGTTTCCGAACAATGCATGCGATTATATCCAATTTTCTTTTGGAAAACAAAAAGTCTAGATGTTCCCGTATCATTCTGATTTAGCATAGGAAAGTGGGAGGCATGGGGGCCCCAGTTCTTAAAAGATTACCAGGCTGCCACCCTACTAGACCAAATTAAATTTTGGTTTTGTCCCTCGCCATCAAAAATTGTGGACTCAAACAGAGCAGTCAAATGTACCATTTGGTAATCTTAAATCCTTAGCATTCCTCCCATCTTCTCTTCTAACCAAATTTCTATACCCATCTATAGCAGCCACATTAAAGGCTTGGAAATATTTCCTCCAAACTGGTAATACTACTCAGAGGACCATAAAGATTCCATTACCCTTAGATACCATCCAAACCCTCTTACCAGACATAATGGGAGCAAAAGGGCATAGCGACTTTGGCAGACCTTATGTCTGATGACAAATTAATATTGTTCCTGAATCTCCAAATTAAATTTTCTATCTTTTCGAATAAATACATGACTTACGCATCTCTGGCTTCTTACTTAAAGCAACATTCTATAACTGATTTAGTCTTACCACAACCAATTTGGTCATTTTTGCAGGTGGATTCATTAAAGCTGAGGGGTGTCTCACCATTTTACTCATTCCTTCACTCTAAGTTGAAATTTATAAAAACTTCCCCTTTACAAAAGTGGGTAGGAGAATTACAGTACTACAGAAGGACAGTTGGAAAATCTATAGCTAACTCCTTCCCCAAATGTATTAACCACTGGGAAGATCCCCCTTAGGTGATATCTCACACCATACCCGATTGCTAAATTCTCAAATATTAGCAATCATCTATGCTGGAGAGTATGCGGGCAATTAGGCACCTTGGCACATATGCTCTGGTCCTTCAAGAATATTCACAGCTATTGGAATGCAGTGCATAGACTGATATCTGAGGTGACGGGTGTAATTAGTAGAGCAAATCCAGTCCAAGCTCTTTTAAGCATCAATACGGATTGTTTTCCGTCCATGGTGAGACCTCTACCCTTAACATTTTGTATGTAGCACATCTTATCTTAGTCATAAGATGGAAATCTAATACACTACCAAGCATTACTGAAGTTAAATCCCAACTAGACGCAATCTACACTTATGAAAGATTAATGACATATAAAGATGGCCCTCCTGAAAATTTTCATCACAGATGGGTAAAGTGGAAAAATTATAGATGTATTTCCTGAATTGCAGAGTATTCTGTTATTCCCTTTCCATCTTTCCCTCCTTTATTTTATTCATTGGCCAGTCTAACTCTACTTCATATTATTTTGTGTGATTTTACCATTGGATAACTATTGTACTTTAGAATTGGTAATGGTTGCATTGTCCATGTAATATTTGTTACTGTACTGTATGATTCCCTGGTAAATTACTACCAGTTCTATTTTCTGATGATTCTGACCTCATTGGTCACCGTTCTACCTACTTGAGAAAATTCAATAAAAAACATTTGATACAAAAAACCTGTTCGTATCCCAGGAATCACTAAAACCCAGAAAATAAATCATCTGCCTCTTTCATTAGCAGCAACCAGTGGTCCGAAGATCCTCACTTTACTCCCCACTACTCAGCTAACCAGTCTTTTATCTGCCCCTGTTCGTGACATCAAGGTGGAATACCCTGTGAGGACCATGTTAGGATTCCATACATAAAAATGATTCTGTTGGCTTGTAAGTTTAACATAAAATTGTTATCATTTTCAACATATAAATAAATGTTAATTAATTTACTTTGATATTTTAAGTACCTTAATTCATTTTAATTAGTTCTTAAAATGCAGCTTTTACATTTACAAAAATAATGTATAATATTGAGTAATCTAGACAAAACTTTTAAGGTATGTGCATTTCCGTATTCTAATTGAGTTACATTTACGTAAAAAAAAAAAATATTTTCATTTGATTGAAATTGCGGTAAGCATGTTTGCCAAACGTGCAACCGCACGAGTTTTGATGCTGTCATTTTAAAGAGTTTGACGTCTTTTGGAACTTTGAAAACCTGCACAAGGCAGTTCCCATATATTTGAGGCCCAGGACATAAGAGCACCACCAGTGACAAGAATTTCACTATGCAATGGCATTGAAAGGTAAGAATGAACATTGAACAAATTATTGTTCACATGCTTTAAATGTTGCTTAACATACCATCCAAAATGTTTGTTTTATTTGCAGATTAAAATATTTATAATAAATGGACCTACGTCTGTTGTATACACCTATTGTGACAACTCACTTGTGGGCACACAAAGTTTGCGCTTACTGCATTTGGCAGATTGCAACCAGAATGCAACTGCCGGTTGTTACACTTTAAAACTGTTTTGTGCCACAAAAATGAATGTTTCTGCCATTTGGTTTTGAAGTTATTGCATATTAAATTTTAGATTATGTGACCTCAAGCCCCACCCAATTTGCACCCCATGTTATTAAAATTTAAAAAGAAACATAGCATTATTGTGCTGCATCTGTGCTACAAAAATGAACGTTTGTGCCATTTGGTTTCAGAGATATTACTCAAAATAGTTGATGAAACTCCGCCCACTTTGCACCCCATGCTATGAAATTTTGAAAATAATTATAACAGTTGTTTGTGCTGATTTGTGCCACAAAAATGAATGTTTCAGCAGGTTCGTTTTTTCAATATTGGAATTCAAATTCAGGTTATGTAACATCAAGCCCCACCCACTTTGCAATCATGTTATTAAAATTAAAAAACAGAGATAGTATTCGTTTGCACTGCATCTGTGCTGATTTGTGCTGCAAAAAGGAACATATGTGCTGGTTTGGTTTCAGATATATTGTGCATTATAGTTGATGAAACCTCTCCCACTTTGCACCACATGTTATTACATTTAAATACAATTATATCATTTGTTTGTGCTGTGTTTGTGCTGATTTTCACATCAAAAACAAACTTTCTGTTTGTTCGGTTTTTGAGATATTGGACATTTAGGCCACATACACAAGGGCGTTTTTTACAGCCACGTTTTTTAGCATTTTTTGCAGCTTCTCATGTTATTCAATAGCCCCATAAAAACGCTGATGTATTTGAGCTGTAGAGGGTGTCGGCGTTAGTGAGCTGTAAATAGAACGCGGCACCAGCACGTTCTGAGGCTGTAGCGTTTTTGCGTTTTTGACGCTGAGCCGGCAAAACGCTTACTAACGCGCATTGATGCCGTACCGATGTTAACCGGCGTTTTTATCGCCGGCATTTTCAGGTTAAAAATAGCAGAGGAATTTTTTTTTTAAAAAAACGCCTAGTGATGTTGACGCTCACTAACGCGTATTAACACTCATTAACGCCGATGCAAAACGCCGATTTTACCCTGACGTTGGGCGCAACGTTTTGCTTACTTTTTTTAATACGCCCGTGTGTATGAGGCCTCAACATTAGATTATGTAACCTAAAGCCCCGCCCACTTTGCACTATGTTTTTACATTTCAAAAACAAATATACCATAAGTTTGTGCTGCATTTGTTCAACAAAAACAAGCATATTGGTATGGTATATTTTTTCACATAGCACTCTCATTTTGTATCAGACAGAATGATTATGGGACTCATTTATGCTTTATGTCCCGGTTCACACAGACGGCGACCTGTCAGGTGACTTAGCCGTCTGATGAGTCAAGCTCCATGCAGTGCAATGGAACCGTTCTAATATGAGCGACTCAGGTTCAAGGTTCCTGCACTACTTCGGGGCGACCTAAGAGCGACTTGCATTGACTGTGTGAACCGGGTCTTAAACTGAGCTACCCTAAAAACCTAAAATATAGCTTTGAAGTTTTTCAGAAGATCTTTTTAGAGCTAGATGTGGGGAATCTATCTTCAAAGGTTTACAATTTAAAGTGCAAATTACTTTCCTAAAATAAGGTGAACAGATTTTCAAAATCCGGGGACATTTTTTTTTTTATTGGCAAATGGTAAACTATTTTATAAGCATATTTTCCTCAAATGATATATGCAGTGTATGTGTTTATGGAATGGTTATATGATATATACGTTATTTATCACATACTTAATTATATTAATTTTTGGGGAAATGACTACCAAATGTTAAGAAGGTAAGATTGAAAAAAAACTTTTCAATGCATATTTTGTATCAGTGCAGCCCATCAGTGCCGCCTCATCAATGCCCATCAGTGCTGTCTCATCAATACCCATCAGTGCCGCCTCATCAATGCCCATCAGTGCCGCCTCATCAATGCCCATCAGTGCAAACTAGCAGTGCCCATTAGTGCAGCCTCATCAGTGCCTATCAGTGCTGCCTCATCAATGCCCATCAGTGCAGCTTATCAGTGCCCATCAGTGCAGTCTATTAGTGCTCATCAGAGCGCATTCATCAGTGCCCATCAGTGCAGTCTATCAGTGCTCATCAGAGCCCACTCATCAGTGCCCATCAGTGCAATCTATCAGTGCTCATCAGAGCCCATTCATCAGTGCCCATCAGTGCCACCTCATCAGTGCCCATCAGTGCCACCTCATCGGTGCCCATCAGTGCAGCCTATCAGTGCTGCCTCATCAATGCCCATCAGTGCAGCCTATCAGTGCCCATCAGTGCAGCCTATCAGTGCCCACTCATTAGTGCAACCTCATCAGTGCTGCCTCATCAGTGCCCATCAGTGCCGCCTCTTCAATGCCCATCAGTGACACCTCATCAGTGCCCATCAGTGCAGCCTATCAGTGCCCATCAGTGTAACCTATCAGTGCCGCCAATAAGTGCAGCCTGTCAGTAGTGCCTCATCAGTGCCCATCAGTGAAGGAGAACAATTACTTATTTGCAAAATTTTATAATAGAAAGTTACCTCCTCCTTGTGTGCACTTACTCTGTAGATCCACTCATTGTCAAGGCAATCCCGCCCCTCTGGACTACATTGCCCATAATTGTTTGCAGTACATCATCCAGGTGGGGGGGAGGAACATTGTGCTCTGTTCTCTCCCCTATGTACTGCCGCTGCCCTGAGAGAGATGGGAGGAGGGAGCAGACGGTCAGGCTGGAGCTGCTCCAACTCCTCTGTCAGTGTCAGAGTATTACTCCACAAGTGCACAGAGCTGAAACTGACTCCTCTCATAGCCAATTTCCCCCATGGGGAAACTGCCCACCCAGGTCAAGATTGGCCCTGCAAAGCGGGGACAAAGCCGGGGACAGATGTGGTCTGGGGACAGTGTCTTCAGTCCGGGGACTGTCCCCGGAAACCAGGGATGTATTCAGGGGCGTAACGATAGGGGTTGCAATTGCAACCGGGCCCCATGGTCCAGGGGGCCCATGTGCCTCCCTTGTACACCTGAATAGGAGGGATGCCGGGGGTGGCATTTAGAGGACCCAATCTCCTCCATTTTCCTCTATCCAGTTTACTTGTCTTCTGTTGTTCCCAGGGCCCCTGTGTGCTTCCCTGGCCCTCCTGGGGCCTGCTGCAGAACTTGTGAAAGGGCCCCACTGCAGTACCGTAATAAAGGGACCCACAATAGGAGTAATGGGCCCCAGGATCAGTGGGAAGAGGGAAGGGCCCTGGCCAGGGGTCAGGGGGCCCTTCATAATTTCTTGCACCGGGGCCCTGAAGGTTCTAGTTACGCCTCTGGATGTATTGTCACTCTATCCTAAAAGGCTTTAAAAAAAAGTTAATACATTCTGTGTTTTATGTTCTTTACAGATATACTGTATGTTACATGTGTGCTTCAGTTTGACTTGTTAGCTGAGAAAGAGGTATATTTTTCTTTTTTCTTTTTCTTTTTAAATAGATGTTTACATATACATTTGATGCTGCTTACATTTGTAACACTTTATAAATAATAAATGTTAATTTGTTTTGGAATCCTGTTTCATGAGACTTCCTTTGTAAAAAAAAAAAAAATATTACTATTATTATTATTATTATTATTATTAATAATAATAATAAATAAAAATATTCAGACATATATCAAATACTTTTAGAAACTAAGTTTTACCAACTTAAAAAATTGAGAAAGTTACAAGAAGAAATAAGTTAATATCACTTAAAACTATGGTTCCAGACAAGTAATAGGGCAGCACAGTGGTGTAGTGGTCAGCAGATTTGCCTAGCAGCAAAAGGGTTGCTGGTTTGAATCCCAACCATGACACTACCTGCATGGAGTTTGCATGTTCTCCCTGTGCTTGCACGGGGGTGTTCTGGTATCCTCTCATACAGGGCCGTCTTAATGAGCGGGCACCCCTGGGCAAAGCCCAGGGGCCCCAGCTGCATGGGGGGCCCCTGAATTTTCCCTGTCCCCTGTCAAGTCAAGCAGATCAGTAGTGGGGGGGAGGCTGTGTGTAACACTCCCCCTCCTCTGCTCTATCAGCTTGCAAGGACTGACAGACATTCCCTGTGGCTGCAGAGCTCTGCAATCCGCCTTCTAGGGCTGCCAGCCTCTGAGGACTCCCCTCTGCCTGTGGAAAAATGGATTCTCCCAGGATGAAGGAGCTGGTGGGCGGGGCGGTGGTGTGGCTGACTCACACATTAGTGATCTCCCTGCCTGAAGATGCGCGGAGCTGGACTGTAGGAGGAGCCGAGATCGCAGCCTGGAGATGTCTTTGCCATGAGGTCGGTGAGTGCTGAAAAGTTTTCCCTACAGGAATTCCCTCACCACCTCCTTAACCCTCCCACACAACTGGGATTTGCTGCCAGGGCCCCCCCCCCCACTACACACTGCCTGTCCCCCCTCTACACACTGCCTGTCCCCCCTCTACACACTGCCTGTCCCCCCTCTACACACTGACTGCCCCCCCTCTACACACTGACTGCTCCTCACTACACACTGACTGCCCCCCCTCTA
>BLSH010255328.1:284556-304956 GCA_018402905.1 Glandirana rugosa
ACTCCTCGTCAGTCACACATCTCTCCTCGTCAGTCACACATCACTCCACTGCTCCTCACTGCACACTGACTGCTCCTCACTACACACTGACTGCTCCTCACTACACACTGACTGCTCCTCACTACACACTGACTGCTCCTCACTACACACTGACTGCTGCTTACTGCACACTGACTGCCCCTCACTGCACCCAAACCTGCCACTATACCACCTATACTTCCCAAACCTGACATTATACATTACTACACCCTATACTGTACCCTGCTGAATTCCCCTCTACTATGCCCTCCTGCCCCCTTTGTGTACAGTCTTACATAAATACAGGCCAGTGATAGGGTGGGAGAGGCATTTATGACATGGCGGCAGTGTGTGCAAGAAGGGGGATAGTTTCAAAAAGGAGTGGGAGCAGTGTGTACAGGTAGTCAGTATATATGGGGGATGGGGGTAGTGTGTAGAGAGGGAGGGACCGTGTGTATAGGGGGGTGAATTACATTTGGGATTATTACCTAGTTGTGTGTTTTTGTTGTTTCTAATCAGACTCAAAAACCATGCCCCATATGTAGCATCATTTAGCCACACTCACTCCTTGCTATTGCGCGTATAGCGCGCCGCAGGTCACCATCTCCCTGGTAGGGGCCCTAGTGCATTACTTTGCCCAGGGGCCCATGATGTTATTAAGATGGCCCTGCTCTCATACTCCAAAGACATGCTGGTAGGGTAATTAACTTCTGTCTAAAATGAACTAGTATCTGTATTTATGAATGTGAGTTAGGGATCTTAGATTGTAAGCTCATTGAGGGCAGGGACTGATGTGAATGTACAAAATATATGTAAAGTGCTGTGTAAATTGACGGCGCTATATAAGCACCTGAAATAAATAAGTTAATGTATGTATTCCTATCTTAAACTTGTGGTCTATGAACTGAAAAAATGAGCAGTAGGCTTTATTTACACCTATGGCCTAGAAACTGGAAGGGAGAGAAAATGAGGGAAAAGAGAAATGAGAAATATAGTCAGCTATATTGTTAAGCGCTGTGCAAACATTTGGCGCTATATAAATCCTGTATAATAATGTTAGTGTGCAAAGGTACAGTATCTCACAAAAGTGAGTACACCCCTTACATTTTAGTAACTATTTTATTCTATCTTTTCATGTGACAACACTGAAGAAATGACACTTTGCTACAATGTAAAGTAGTGAGTGTACAGCTTGTATAACAATGTAAATTTGCTGTCCCCTCAAAATAACTCAACACACAGCCATTAATGTCTAAACCACTGGCAACAAAAGTGAGTACACCCCTACATGAAAATGTCCAAATTGGGCCCAAAGTGTCAATATTTTGTGTGGCCACCATTATTTTCCAGCACTACCTTAACCACTTGCGTGACGGTGGCAAGATGGCTCGTTATCGCGAAACGCCGTCACAGGACGGCGGCCGCGATAACAAGTATGGTGAGCGCGCGCGCCGCCGGAGGCATGCTCGCGCGCTCACTGTGTTCCGAGGGAGCCAGGGAGCGGGTAGGGTGGACTCGATCGCCGCCGGCTACCCGCGATGGCCCCCCCACAGTGAAAGAATGGAGATCCATGTATGTAAACATGGATCTCCGTTCTCATAGCGGGGGAAGGGCTGTGATCACAGGCTTCCTGTATATAGAAGCTGTGATCACTGCCCTCCCCCAGCCAGCCCAGCCCCATACAGTTAGAACATGCCCAGGTAACATAGTTAACCCTTAGAGCGCCCCCTCCAGGTTAACCCCTTCACTACCAATGGCATTTACACAGTAATCAGTGCATTTTTATAGCACCGATTGCTGTATAAATGCCAATGGTCCCAAAAAAAGTGTCGAAATGGTCCTACATGTCCGCCCCAATATCGCAGTACCGCTAAAAATTGCAGATCGCCGCCATTACTAGTAAAAAAAAAAAAAATGAAAAACCCCAGAAATTAATTCTCATCATTTGTAAACGCGGTAACTTTTGCGCAAACCAACCAATGAATACCAATTGCGATTTTTTTTTTACCAAAAATATGAGGAAGAATATAAATCGGCCAAAACTAATGAAAAAAATTTTTTTTTAGATTTTTATTTGGATTTGTACTTTAGCAAAAAGTAAGAAAATGTTTGTTTTTTTTTTTTTGCAAAATTGTCGCTCTTTTTTTGTTTATAGCGGCGATCAGAAATGACGCAGAGGTGACCAAATCCCACCAAAAAGAAAGCTCTATTTGTGGGAAAAAACGGATGAAAATTTTGTTTGGGTACAACGTCGCACCACCGTGCAATTGTCAGTTAAAGCGACGCAGTGCTCTTGTCCTAAAGTGTGAAATCCTTATGGGGCTGAAGTGGTTAACCTTCTTGGCCATGGAGTTCACCAGAGCTTCACAGGTTGCCACTGGAGTCCTCTTCCACACCTCTATGATGACATCACAGAGCTGGTAGATGTTAGAGACCTTGCGCTCCTGCACCTTCCGTTTGAGAATGCCCAACAAATGCTCTATAAGGGTTTAGATCTGGAGACATGCTTGGCCAGTCCATCATCTTTACCCTCAGCTTCTTTAGCAAGGCAGTGGTCATCTTGGAGGTGTGTTTGGGGTCGTTATCATGTTGGAATACTACCCTGCGGCCCAGGGGAGGGGATCATGTTCTGCTTCAGTATGTCACAGTACATGTTGGCATTCATGGTTCCATCAATGAACTGTAGCTCCCCAGTGCCAGCAGCACTCATGCAGCCCCAGACCATGACACTTCCACCACCATGCTTGACTGTAGGCAAGACACACTTGTCTTTGTACTCCTCACCTTGTTGCCACCACACACGCTTGCCACCATCTGAACCAAATAAGTTTATCTTTGTCTCATCAGACCACAGGTTCCAGTAATCCATGTCCTTAGTCTGCTTGTCTTCAGCAAACTGTTTGCGGGCTTTCTTGTGCATCATCTTTAGAAGAGACTTCCTTCTGGGATGACAACCATGCAGGCCAATTTGATGCAGTGTCCAGCGTATGGTCTGAGCACTGACAGGCTGACCCCCCACCCCTTCAACCTCTGCAGCAATGCTGGCAGCACTCAAATGTCTACTTCCCAAAAGACAACCTCTGGATATGACGCTGAGCAAGTGCACTCAACCTCTTTGGTCGACCATAGCGAGGCCTGTTCTGAGTGGAACTTGTCCTGTTAAACCGCTGTATGGTCTTGGCCACAATACTGCAGCTCAGTTTCAGGGTCTTGGCAATCTTCTTATAGCCTAGGCCATCCTTATGTAGAGCAAAAATAATTTTTTCAGATCCTCAGAGAGTCCTTTGCCATGAGGTGCCATGTTGAACTTCCAGTGACCAGTATGGGAGAGTGAGAGCAATAACACCAACTTTAACACACCTGCTCCCCATTCACACCTGAGACCTTGAAACACTAGCAAGTCACTTGACACCGGGGAGGGAAAATGGCTAATTGGGCCCAATTTGGACATTTTCACTTAGGGGTGTACTCCCTTTTGTTGCCAGCTGTTTAGACATTAATGGCTGTGTGTTGAGTTATTTTGACGGGACAGCAAATTTACACTGTTCTACAAGCTGTACACTCACTACTTTACATTGTAGCAAAGTGTCATTTCTTCAGTGTTGTCACATGAAAAGGTACTAAAATATTTACAAAAATGTAAGGGATGTACTCACTTTGTGAAATATTGTATATTGCTTTGTAAAAATAAACCACCTCCAATGTTGGATGTGTATTTCATGTGTCAGTGCCACTCTATTATGTAAAATCATTAGTTTTGTTTTTTACATTTTGAATGGGGTGCCTCAGAATTGTGCAGATTTTTAAAGGGTGTTTTGACTGAAGAAGGGTTGAGAAATAATTCCTTAAAGTACCAGACTCACACTCACCAATGATGTGAATAAAATGATATTTGTCAGATGTGACATAAGTAAAAACATTATTTTTTTTTACTCTTGAAAATATCCTGAAATCTGATATTCACATGTATGCTTCAGGATGTGTTAAGTAGTCAGGGGATACTGAAAGATGACAGCTGTGGATCATGTACCTTCAAAAACATGGCAGCTAACATATGTCTGCCCTAATAGATTTCATGTAACCGTCTTTTGTGACAAGGCCAAGGCTTTTCCATTCTGTTACAGCACTTTGCTGAAATGGGCCGGTATCAAGTGCTGTGAAAATACTGTACAATTATTAGGCAAGTGAGTATTTTGCCCAAATCATCATTTTTATGTATATTGTCCAACCCCAAGCTGTATAAACTTGAATGCTTATTAGATTCAGCATATCAGGAGATGTGTATTTGTGTAATGAGGGATGGTGTGGCCTAAGGAGATCAACGCCCTATACCGAGGTGTGGATAATTATTAGGCAGCTTCTTTTTCTCAGGCAATGGGCCAAAACAGATATTTAACTGACTCTGAAAAGCCAAAAATGGTAAAAAGTTTTATCAGAGGGATGCAGCGCTCTTGAAATTGCTAAGATATTGGGGTGTGATCACAGAACCATCAAACATTTTGTAAACAGGGTCCCTGAGAAAAAAAGACGCAAATTAACTGCCAAAGATTTGAGAAGAATCAAACGTGAAGCTACCAGGAACCCATTATCCTCCAGTGCTGTCATATTCCAGAACTGCAACCTACCTGGAGTGCCCAGAAGTACAAGGTGTTCAGTGCTCAGAGACATGGTCAAGGTAAGGAAGCCCAAACCACCACTGAACAAGACACATCAATTAAAACATGGTCAAGACTGAGCCAAGAAATATCTGAAGACAGATTTTTCAAAGGTTTTATGGACTGATGAGATGAGAATGACTCTTGTAGGACCAGATGGATGGGCCTGTGGCTGGATCAGTAATGGGCACAGAGTTCTACTTCGACTCAGACGCCATCAAGGTAGTGGTGCGGTACTGGTATAGGCTGATATTATTAAAGATAAGCTAGTTGGACCTTATCTGGTTAAAGATGGACTCAAAGTCAACTTCCAAACCTACTGCCAGTTTTAGAAGACACTTTTTTCAAGCAGTGGTACAGGAAAAAGTCTGCATCTTTCAAGAAGACCATTTATTTATGCAGGACAATGTTCCATCACATGCAAAGTACTCCACTGTGTGGATAGCTAGCAAAAGCTTTAAAGATGAAAGAAAAATGATATGGCCCCATTCCTCAACTTGACCTAAACCCTAATCAGAACTTGTGGATCCTTCTTAAACGGGAGATTTACGGTGAAGGAAAACAGTACAGTACACCTCTCTGAACAATGTTTGGGAGGCTGTGGTTGCTGCTGCACAAAGAGTTGATTGTCAACAGATCAAGAAACTGACAGACTGTTATTGAAAAGAAGGGTGGCTATATTGGCCACTGTTTTTTTTTTTTTTTTTTTTTTTTTTTTTAAATGTCAGGAATGTTTATTTATAAATTTTGAATTGTTTGTTTATTATTCTCACTTGAACAGATGAAAATAAACAAATGAGGCTCCGTTCACACAGGGGCGACTAGGCAGTTTTTGCTAGGTGACTTTTAGTGGGACATCAGTGCGACTTCATTGCGACTTCAGACAACTTCAGGCGACTTACAGTGTGACTTCATGCCAGGTGACTTTGCCTGTGGCCAATCAGAGAAGGGAGGGAGGGGGTTGCCCTAGATAAATTCTATTCTTTGCACTGTAAAGTTGCTTCCATGTAGATGGGGGATCCACCTTGGAGACGACTTCTATTGAATTCTATGGGCACAAGTCGGATAGAAGTTGCATTGAAGTCGTGCAGGAACCTTTTCTGAAGCCAGAGCGACTTCAGTAGTGTACATTAACCCACTCATTACTGGGCACGTAAACCCCCTTCCTGTCCAGGCTATTTTTCAGCTTTCAGCGCTATCACAATTTGAATGACAATTACTCAGTCATGCAACACTGTACCCATATGAAATTTGCGTCATTTTTTCACACAAATAGAGCTTTCTTTTAACGGTATTTAATTACTAGTGGGTTATTTATTTTTTGTGCTATAAATAAAAAGTTTGAACATTTTGTGAAAAAATGCATTTTCTTTGTTTCTATCATAACATTTGCAAATTAGTAATTTTTTTTTCGTAAATTTTGGCCAAAATTTATACTGCTACATATCTTTTGTAAAAACAAACCCAATATGTGTATATTTTTTGGTCCTTGTGTAAGTTATAGAGTCTACAAGCTATGGTGCCAATCATTGAAAATTGATCACATCTGATCACACCTGATATACTGACGGCTTATCTCATTTCTTGAGACCCTAGCAAGCCAGGCAACTACAAATACCCCCCAAATGACCCCTTTTTGGAAAGTAGACAGTCCAAGGTATTTAGTAAGGGGCATGGTGAATTTTATGAAGTTGCAATTTTTTTTCCACAATTCTTTGCAAAATGAAGATTTTTTTTTTTGTTTTTTTCACAAAATTGTCATATATTAACAGGTTATTTCTCGCACCCAGCATATGCATACCACAAATTGCACCCCAAAACACATTCTGCTACTCCTCCTGAGTATGGTGATATCACATGTCTGAGACTTTTTCACAGCCTGGCCACATACAGAGGCCCAACATGCAAGGAGCGCTGTCAGGTATTCTAGGGACATAAATTACACATCTAATGTCATGACGGCCTATCACATTTTTGAAGGCCCTGGAGCACCAGGACAATGGAATTGCCCACAAAATTACCCCATTTTGGAATGCAAACACCCCAACGTATAATCTATGAGGCATAATGAGTCTTTTGAACATGTCATTTTTTTCAAGTAGTTTTTGGAAAATGTGGGGAAAAAAATGAAAATGCTTTTTTTTTACACAAAGTTGTCCATTTATATGATATTTCCAACACATAGCATGTACATAGCAAAAATGACACCCCAAAATACATTCTGCTACTCCTCCTGAGTATGGCAATACCAAATGTGTGAGACTTTTAAAAGCCTGGCCACATACAGAGGCCCAACATTGAACTAGCACCTTCAGGCGTTCTATGAGCATAAATTACACATCTCATTTCTCAACCACCTATTACACTTTTGAAGGTCCTGGAGCAACAGGACAATGGAATTGACCACAAAATGATCCCATTTTGGAAAGCAAACACCCCAACATATAATCTATGAGGCATAATAAGTCTTTTGAACATGTAATTTTTTTCCAGTAGTTTTTGGAAAATGTGGGGAAAAAATGAAAAATAAATTTCAGTGCGCAGTGCACAATATTTTTTTTTTACACAAAGTTGTCCATTTATATCATATTTCCAACACATAGCATGTATGTAGCAGAAAATGACACCCCAAAATACTAGCGGTGGTCACTGATGGGTGACGGGTGACAGGCCACGGGTGACTGGCGGTGGTCACTGATGGGTGAGGGGTGACAGGCCAAGTTCAGTGACGGGTGACAGGCCATGGTCAGTGATGGGTGTCAGGCCACGGTCACTGATGGGTGATGGGTGACACCCCACGGTCACTAATAGGTGACAAGCCGCGGTCACTGATGGGTGGCGGGTGACAGGCCACGGTCAGGGATGGGTGACGGGTGACAGGCCATGGTCAGTGATGGGTGAAAGGCCACGGTCACTGATGGGTGACAGGTGACACGCCACGGTCACTGATGGGTGACGGGTGACATGCCACGTTCACTGATAGGTGACAGGTGCACTTTATGATGGCAGTCTGATGACAGGTGCATTTTATGATGACAGGTACACTTTATGGGGGCAGATGGGGTGACTGTTGGGTGACAGGTGCATTGGGGGGGCAGGAGTGAAGTGACAGGTGTTTGGTGCTTTACAGATCAGTAACTCACTGATCCTAGCTCTTCTCTCCTCACACTGGAAACTGTGTGAGGAGAGAAGAGCTGGTAACAGTGAGTTACCGCTCTGTTTACATTGGATGTGATCAGCTATGAAGTAGATCACAGCCGATCACAAGGTAACAGCCGTCGGCCAGCGGCTGATACCAGTGTCGGTGACAGGCAGTGTTCCCTGGGAACTCGCTGCCACCGTTGCACACAAGCAGCACGCTCCCAATCGCTCGCATACGCTGTGCGAATGGGGGCAGTATCATTTGTGATCAGCCTTGACTTCATCACTGCCAGTCACATGGTAAACAGCCATGACACGCTGCCACCAACAAAGCCGGGATGCGCATGCCCATTCGCGCACAATCCAGGCTTAAAGGGCCGACGTCATATGACGTCCGCCCAGAACCGAACAGAAGAGCCGTTCTGCTCCGCCGTCATTTGACGGTGGGTGGATGGCAAGTGGTTATGACGGCTCCCATTCACTTCAATATAATTTTAGATGTCAAGCGACTTGGGGCGACTTGAAGCAACTCAATTCGGTGCGCAAGTCACCCCTGTGTGAACGGGCCCTGAGATGAAAAAATGTTAGATTTTCATTTAGTTGCATAATAATTCTGCACACTAATAGTTGCCCAATAATTGTGCACACATAAATATTCTCCTAAGAAAGCCAAAACCTTGCTTTTACTTTCTTAAATATTCCAGTTTTAGGTTTATTAACATTTTGGATTGACCGAGAGCACTGTAGTTGTTCAATAATGAAATTAATCCTCAACAATACAACTTGCCTAATAATTGTGCACAGTGTAAGTTAGCAAACTGTAGAGAATTTAAACAACCTACATTTTATGAGGGGTGTTCAAGAACAGAGAAATCTCTTTCCCCTGGGTTTACTATACACTGTATTGTCAAAAATCTAGAGACTTATTCCAACTACAGATACACAAGTATTGGGATGCCTGCCTTTACATGCACTTGAACGTTAATGACATTCAAAGGTGTTCTATCTGGTTAAGGTTAGGGCTCTATGCAGGCCAGTCAAATTCCTCCACCCCAAACTCACTCTACCATGTCTTCATGGACCTTGCTTTGTGCACTGGTGTACAGCCATGTTGGAACAGGAAGAGGCCATCCCCAAACTGTTCCCATATGAAATTGTCCAAAACGTCTTAGTATGCTGACACCTTAAGAGTTCCCTTCACTGGAACTAAAGGACCCAGCCCAACTCCACACCATAATCCCCCCTCTACCAAATGATTTGGACCAGTGCACAAAGCAAGGTCCATAAAGACTTAAAGGAGTGAGTTTGCGGTGGAGGAACTTGACTGACCTGCAAAGAGTCCTTACCTCAACCTGATAAAACACCTTTGGGGTGAATTAGAGCGGAGACTGCGAGCCCGGCCTTCTTGTCCAACATCAATGCCTGACTTCACAAATAAGCTTCTGGAAGAATGATCAAACATTCCCATAGACACACTCCTAAACTTTGTGGAAAGCCTTTCCAGAAGAGTTGAAGCTGTTATAGCTGCAAAGGGTGGACCAACTCAATATTGAACCCTACAGACTAAGCCTGGGATGCCATTACAGTTCATGTGCGTGTAAAGGCAGGTTTCCCAATACTTTTGACATTATAGTGTCTGTAGTTGGAATAAGTCTCTAGATTGGCCCACCTCAGTATGAGTATTATGTCCGCTGGTGTGGGTGTGAAAACCAACTTTTTTAAAAATTCTTACTGATGCACCCACCCCCCACCCCTGAGAGCAGTTGGAATATTTCTCAAGTTTTCACTAACCTATGTGCATCCCATTGCATTTTACAACATCAATTTACATTGCTCTCTAACCACCCATATTGACATTTTGCCAAGATTCTATCGTCATATGCCACTCTCTTGCTGATGTTGTAATAATTCCACATCATTTTGTGTAATCAGCAAATATGGTAATAATCCTATGTATGTATTTCCCTAGATCATTGATAAATAGTTTGAAAAGAAATGAACCCTGCACTGAACCCGGTGGTATACCACTGAGAAGAAGCTTAGCCCTTATTGAACACATTCCATTAACAACTACCTTTTGACTTCTGTTTTTAACTAGTTCTTTGACCAGGTATAAACATTTACTACTAATCCTTACATCCTCAGCATCTGTCAGGCTTATATTGGAACATCTAAACCATATAAACTTGGAAAAAGGGAGTCCAATAATGGAGTCCTTATAAGTATGAGACATAAAGGGGTTAATTTACTAAAACTGGAGAGTGCAAAATCTGATGCAGCTCTGCAAAGAAACCAATCAGATTCCAGATTTTTTTTTCAAAGCTTAATTGAACAAGCTAAAATTAGAAGCTGATTGGCTCCCGTGCACAGCTGCACCAGATTTTGCACTCTCCAGTTTTAGTAAATCGACCCCATATTGTCTGGTACCACATGCTTATTAATGAATATCTAGACCATGGGTAGGCAACCTTAAAGATGTGGAGATCTACCTGAACAACACAGGAAAAGTCAAAGATCACCTGGCACAGTGTCGCCTCCTCACACCTGATTTAAACTTCTAATTGCCGCACTACCGTGTCACATTCGTGTGCATCACACGGCAATCATGGGTTTCAATCAGGTGGTTAGGAGGCAATATATCGCCTCCTCACCACCTGTCAAACACACTCAGGTCACTTTTCAGAGGAGCAGCAGTCCCTGCTGAACTTGTGAGTACGCCCTTAGTTGCATCCAGCAGCGCTGCCCTTAGTTATCGTTCACACAAACTTGGGGAGTGGTAAAATCCTGTGGTTGATTTACAGATTTACCGCCTCCACTCTCAACTACCTTTAGCTGCTGAGGCAGCAGCCGAAGGTGTACACATGCTGCAGCAGGAATTAAACCCTCTGTTGCTTTTGGTGGGTGCTACAGCGTACGTGACCCATTCAAGTAAATGGGGCCACTCTGAAGAGCCCCCCAACTGCATGCTTCTGCGGGGTCCAAGCAACACAGCACTGCCTGCTTTAACTCCTTGTTTGCTGTACTGCATAAGGTTGCAGGGCACCTACAGAGCGGCCTTATTCACTTGAATAGGTCCTGCTTGGCAGGTGCTACACCCACCAACCATGACAGGGCATATAACTCTTGCTGCGGCTGCAACATGTGTATACCTCTAGCCACTGCAGGGTGGTCAGGGGTGGTAAACACATGTCTTAGCTATAGGGTTTTGCTGACCCCCAAACTGCAAATGTAAATGTACACTTACTGTTCTGGGTCTCCTATAAGGCTGCTTTCACACTGATGTGCTGCAGTTTACCTGCACCGAGGGTGCATCGCAGTGCATCTGCGACTGTCCTGGGTTGACTGCACTTTGCCATTGACTTCTATTATATTCTGCAGGGTGGTGCACTTTCTGAAAGTGCACCACAACTCCTGCATTCAGAAAGCACACCAAACCCCATATAATTGAAGTCTATGGCTAAGCGCAACAAAAACGCAGGAAAGATGCAGGTACACTGCACTGTGTGGGTGAACCACAGGACATCAGTGTGAAAGCAGCCCTTTACTATTATGCCTATTGTATTGCTTCACACTGACCTGAAGATCTCTTCTTTCCTGCTGCTGGCACCACTCTGGAGACCTCTAGCAAGGATAAGAGGTGGAGTGCAGCTTGTATCACTCTTTGCATGGGACAGGAGCCGGCATTACAGAGGGGGGATCAGCTTATGCGTCTCGTCCACCCTACTACAGCTCCAACTTAACAAGAAGTCCCTTTTCATTGCACTTTGTTTGATGCTCTGGGATGGCGGGTCAGCAAGCCCAGACCGCGATCTACCAGTCACCTGGCCGTAATCTACTGGTAGATTGCAATCTACTGGTTGCTGACCCCCGATCTAGACGAACCAACCCTAACCAAAAAACTCTAGGACTTTAATGGTACCACAATTCCATATGTGTAAAAAGTATTGAATTTACAAAGAAAACCTCCTAAGTATGGTGGGATTTTAACGGCACAAGACTAAATATAATTAAAATATCATGTTTATTACAAAAGTAGATTTTTCTAAAAGATAACAAACAATTTTTTCATAAAAAATCATGTTCAACAGGACAACAATCATTTGCACCATCAAACCAATTACAGTATACAAACTTATAGCCATTTAAATGTCTGGGCAGTATACATTTTGTTTTCATTTCTCCACAATACTCAACGTGTTTCTTGGACTTTGGTACACTTCATCAGGAGCTTGGTAGCGGAACATATGTATACTTCACTAAATGCAAGAAGAACATACATGAGACATTTCAGTTACATCAATCTCATTATTTATCCATGCACAGTCTCATTCTTACCTGGATGGGACTGGGTGTTGGGCTAATGGGACAAACAAGCAAACCCCAGAACTGCAGGAGTGCAGGAGGGGATCCACAGAAATGATAGTGTCTATGGGAAATTTATTTGCTTATGAATTATTTTTATAATAAGTAATTTGCATGAATCACAATATCCATAGAATGAAGAGGAGAGAGGAGGAGGGGTAAGGGGCAGGGGACAGGAGAGGGGGAGGGGTAAAAAAAATCTTAAAAAAATAACTTTTGTAATAAACTTTATATTTTAATTATATTTAGTCTTGTGCCGCTAAAATCCTGCCATACCTGAGGGGGGGGGGGGTAATAACCCTCTTTTTTTGTGAATTCAAATAGGGATGTGGCCAACTAAATAATCTATTTAAAAAGTATTGAATTTTATTAGAACAAACATTAAAACATTGCAAAATGAAATGAGTCAGAAATTGCTCATGGTGTTTTTTCTGATAGAAGTAATAGATTATGGTATTGGTGGCTTGTTACTTCCTCCAATGCATTTCACGGGCCAAAGCCTGCTTCTTTAGGAAGATATAAAGTAGCAGAGGCTCTAGTGCAGGTGAGGACAATAATCATAAAAACACTGAAGTAATACGACCAACGACTGCGACCATCATGGAGAGAGCAGATCCACAAAAGTCAGAGTATTCAGTCAGATTAAAAGGAATTGCATAAAGTCAAATTTCCACTATAGTCCATTGAATATAGCTGGTGTCATTCTAATGCCTTGGATGGACAAAGTATGTCCCCTGAGGCCAAACATTCCCCATAGTACAGGCGGTCCCCGGGTTATGAACGGGTTAGGGACTGAAGGTTTGTTCTTAAGTCGAATTTGTTTGTAAGTCGGAATATTACCTTTTTTAAGTGTAACTCTTACTTCCTGTTGTCACAGAGATGGGAAGTGAGATTAAATCCATCAAATGAGCATACAGACAGCACTAAAAACCTCACAATGGCTCTCTAACCCCACACCATACAGTGATTTAACATATTATTTATGTTTAACTGTGCATGTAGCTGCAGATACAGGTACAGGTAAATGCTTAAACATTTTCAAACACTGTACAGTACAACCTTAAACAATGATGGTAGAGGATGATGGGCTTGTTGAAGAGGATGGGACTGCTATTATAGAGTCAGAATCTGACTCAGCTGCTGGAGTCACTTTCTTGAAGTAGGCATCAAGGGATGTTTGCACAGCGCTTTTCTTTATATCATCATAAATAGCCCTGTAGCATCTCAGGCCTTCAGAAACTGTACGGTAAACTTTGGTAAACCTCTCTGTATCAGGATCTTGCTCCTCTAACTTTGCCATTCCTGCTTCAATGAGATGAAAAGCATCAGCTAACTGTTTTGTACGAAACCTTTTCAATTTTGGAGTTTCTGGGTCCTGGTTTTCTTCCCTAAATGCTGTCATCTGCTGCTCTAGTTCGATAAGGTCTTCATTGGATAGTTCATTGCCATGGGAGTCAAGTAACTCAATGATATCATTTTCACTGATGTCCAACTGAAGTTGATTACCAATGGCAACCACTGCTTGCCTGGTTTTGGCGATTTCTTCATCTGTAAACCCCAGAAATTCTTGTGTAAATTGGGGGCACAATTTGTTCCAAACTCCTCTCATATTTGTTTCTTTCACCTCATCCCAAGCATCAGCAATATTTTTAATGGCATCATAAATGTTATAATTATTCCAGAACTCTCTTAGGGTCATTGCATTATTTTGGGTAGCCCTGACAGCTTGTGAGAATGTCCTCGGTAAATAATAGGCCTTAAAGGAGGCTATGACTCCTTGATCCATCGGTTGAAGCAATGATGTGGTGTTGGGGGGTAGAAATTCCACCTTTACATTAGGGTGCATGTCAGCTAAAGTATTTGGATGTCCAGGGGCATTGTCAAGGAGAAGAAGAATTTTGAAGGGAATGTTTTCCCTCAAGCAATAACGTTTAACAGCAGGAACAAAATGGTTCTTAAACCAGTCTTCAAAGACTGTAACTGTAACCCAAGCTTTTGTATTTGCCCTCCAAATAACAGGAAGAGATGCCTTAGTGACATTACGTAGTTCCCTGGGATTTAAGAAGTGATGCACTAGCAAAGGCTTGAGCTTTAAATCCCCAGATGCATTACCCCCAAGTAATATAGTCAGCCTGTCCTTTGATGCCTTATGCCCTGGTGCACATTTTTCCTCTTTTGAAATGTAGGTCCTCTCTGGCATTTTTTTCCAAAACAAGCCAGTTTCATGTACATTAAAAATTTGTTCTGGCAAATAACCTCCGTCGTTAATAATACCTTCCAATATCTTGGGGAAATCATTTGCAGCACTTGCATCCACACTCGCTGCTTCACCTTGAACTTCAATGTTATGCAAATTAGCTCTTTCTTTAAAGCGATTGAACCAACCCCTACTTGCAACAAATTCTTCATTGCAATCGTCTTCGCTTGCTGCATGGGCAGCTTTTAAATCTGTGAAAAGGCTTTGAGCCTTTTTTTGAACTAAAGAAAGACTGATGGGCATATTACGCTGATTTTGGTCTTCTATCCAAATTGTCAGCAGCCTTTCCATCTCGACAATTAAACCACTGCGTTTCTTGGTAATAATCGTAGAATGCATTGGGGTATGGCCTTTCACATGCTCCATTATTCTAATTTTATCTTTTAGAATTGTTGCAATTGTTGACCGATTGTAGACTAATGCTCTGCCAATGGATGATGGAGTTTCACCTTTCGCTGATCTCTTTATTATTTCCACTTTATTTTCCATGGTGATGGTTCTTCTTTTGATTGCTGTATCACCAGCACTTGCATCAGATTTGTTTTTCGGAGGCGTCATTGCAGTTTAAAAACAAAAAATGTGGAGTTGAGTGCACTCTAGAAGTGAACAAGAAAAAGAAAAAAAGTATAGCAGTCAGCCAATATATTACCAATTCTAATAAAACAGGTGCAGCACTGTATAAAAACACTCACTGTGGCTGAAAGATATAAGGCTCATTAGTTGGATACGCTTGCTTGTTGTGTGTCCTCAACCCGCAGCAGCGGTGGTCCCTGACTCTCAGCAGCGTGGGATCCAGTACAAATACAGGGCTAAAAGAGAAGTATAGTTGCATTCAGGACCAAGCAGTACAGTATACATTCCAACTTCTGTACAGTACAGTATACAATATTAAAAATGGTACTGTATGTATTCCACATCTCCTCATTTTGCTTATATTTGTATTTACCACTTCATCAGGGTGTAGCTACATCCTTATGTTATGTTATCCTTCTGCTTTAAAAATACAATAAAATACATATTCAACCTAAAAATGGTACTGTATAAAAACACTCATTGAATGGGAGCTCCATATACAGTAGGCAGATGACGTGAGCTCATGCTGGGACACAGGGATATACTGTACAGTACAGTCCTGCTATCATAGAAGGTACAGTACTGTACATTACAGGGCTTACTCCCAATGGTAGTGGGTACAGAGTACAGTGCTCACCAGCTCCACAGGTTCCAGGGGCTTCTGGCTGTGCAGTTATGTTCCAGGTTCCGATTCTGGGCAAGCAGTCCTGTATGTGGGGCATGCAGTACACGTAGTACTACAGCTTGAGATGTGTCCCGTACTGCGAAATGGCTGCTCGGCTGTTTCCGTGACCAGCGTGGAGTGCAAGAAGCCGGTAGTGACGTCACTCTGCCCCCGTTCGTAAGTAGGAGTCGTTCGCAACTCGGATGTTCGTAACTCGGGGACTGCCTGTATGTCAAGGTTATGCTTATGAGGAACAGTACTGAATAGAAAAACAGACAGCTTCAAACCTCCTGGCTCCTGTAGGTAATTGCACAGTCCCAGAGGGTGCAGGCTCAATATGCTTGAAACATTGTGGTAGGAAAAAGACTCCGGACGGCCGCACTCCTTTGAACGCTTTATTAAATCAAGCCCATACGGTACAGACAGGGAATGGAATGCTGACGCGTTTCACGCCCCCCTAAAGGCGCTTACTGAATACTTTGGATCAGCACTTTTCAACCTTATTTCAATCATAGCACCCTGAATAAATCACTGAATCACTGAATAAAGTGGAGCTGTGGTCACTTTAATTATCCTATCAGGCGCTAGAAAAATAAGCCAGTTTTTTTTTTCTTTCCTTATAAATAATTGGGTATTTAAAGTGAATACAGCTTCACCTTATCTATTAAACTTAACCACTTCACCCCCTTCCTGACCAGGCTATTTTTTGCGATACGGCACTGCGTTACTTTAACTGACAATTGCGCGGTCGTGCCACGTTGCACCCAAATAAAATTGATGTCCTTTTTTTCCCACAAATAGAGCTTCCTTTTGGTGGTATTTGATCACCTCCTGCGATTTTTATTTTTTGCGCTATAAACAAAAA
Source organism: Glandirana rugosa (assembly GCA_018402905.1). Taxonomy (NCBI): domain Eukaryota; kingdom Metazoa; phylum Chordata; class Amphibia; order Anura; family Ranidae; genus Glandirana; species Glandirana rugosa. The sequence continues at coordinate 301,092 of BLSH010255328.1, forward strand.
AAGCCGACAATTTTGAAAAAAACTATATTTTTTACTTTCTGCTATAAAACATATCCAATAAAATGTAAAATAATTATTAATTATTCATCAATTTAGGCCAATATGTATTCTGCTACATATTTTTGGTAAAAAAAAATCTCAATAAGCGTATATTGATTGGTTTGCGCAAACGTTATAGCGTCTACAAACTATGGGATAGATTTATAAACTTTTTTTTCACTAGTAATGGCGGCGTTCAGCGATTTTTAGCGGGACTGCGACATTGCGGCAGACAAATCTAACACTAAGTGACACGTTTTGGGGACCAGTGATACTAATACTAATGACACTGGCAGGGAAGGGGTTAACATCAGGGGCGATCAAAGGGTTAAATGTGTTCCCTAGGAGTGCTTTCTTACTGTGTGGGGGATGGTTTAACTGCAGGAAGACAGAAATCAGTGTTCCTGCTTAGCAGAAACACAAGACCTCTGTTTTCCTTACTAGCAGAAAGATGATCTGCCTTGTTTACATAGGCAGACTGCCATTCTGCCTCTCGGAATGATCACCAGTTTTCCGGCGGATTAGCTTCTGCTGTGTTCAATCATATCGGGAGCGGGGCTACGGCGGCGTGCGCCCCAGCGCCGAAGAAACTAATCACGTACAGGTACGTGATTTTGCGCTTAAGGGCCGCCCTGCCGCAGTATATGTACGCGGAGCGGTCCTTAAGCGGATAGTGAACATATGCTTTCCAAAGTAAATATTTTTTCTGCTAAGTGAATAGTCTCTACACCTTTAGTAACCTAACCCCTGTTTTACAAATACACATTTAATAGTAGGCGCACCAATGGCGAATGATTCCCAGAGCACTATGTTTTAAAGAGAGAGCATGGCAGAATCTTCTAACTTTTAGACACTCTGGGGTTGATTTCGTAAAAAGTACAGGCTGTTCATTTTGAAAACTGAATGATCGTAAATAATGTGAATATGATTTCACTGTAAATACAATGTGCAAGGGAAATTGAAAAAAATATATAATTTGTTTGCACATGATTGGTTGATTGAAGTGAACACAGCTAGTCTCTATTTAATACAATCAGTAAACAGTCACTTTGATCAATAAACCATCTGTCTCTGATTTAAACCTGAAAAGGAGTTGTCTGAAAGGAGTGGGGTGGGAGGGGTTAGTGCTCTGTCTTATTTAATTGTAAATTTGAGTTAGTGAATGCTGAATTAGTGAAATTGGGTTAGTGAATTTTGCTAAAGACAGACTTAATTTCCTGGGTGTCAGGAACCATGAATCAGACTGAGACAGAAGTGCAGTAAAAATCACACTTTTTAATAAAATGGTCAAATAGTACAAACACAGCAAAAGTAGTCAAAACATAGCCAGAGTTCAGTAACCAGAATGGGTTATACAGAACAAGCCAGTGAAACAGGATTCCAGAGATCAGCATAGTAGAGGCAGCAAACAGTATCAGGAACCAGAAGGGAAGTCAGCCAAGCAAAGTCTTTAACAGGAAAACACAGCAGAGGTATATGTTGACCAGGCGAAGGCACAGGAGATATGATCAAGGCAGTTTAAATAGCCAGCAGGGCTAGCTGATGAGGAGGAAATGAAGACCAGGTGAGTCACTGTGGAATAAAGAGTACTGGCAATTAACTGACAGCTGAGCAACTAGAGCTCTGAGAAGGGAGGGCTGAGCCCAGCCCTGACACTGGGAAATGTGAGCTTCACCTACCGACGGAAAATAAAAAATATTTGTATACAATATTTTATATTTTAACCTCCCTGGTGGTATGATTATTTCAGATTTTTGGTGCTGAAAGCAGTACATTATTTTGCATGGAAATTTGTCGTTTTATATTGTAGGCCTGTAATTCTTAGGAATAACTCACTTAAATCTATCCAAACAAGAGTCTAGTAGACATCCTGGGTATGATAACGTTTGAAACATGAAATCATAAATTATAATATAATAAATAACTAAAAATAATTATCAAAAATAATAACGTAATAGTAATAAAATGTATTCAATAATGTAATCAAACCAAACACAATGAAATTTGCTCAGTTGCAGAATTGTCGCTGTCGTCACTTTCAGTGTCTGATGATAAATTTCCCCAAAAATCAGTATCACCCAATTCTGCAAATGATTCTTATTTACTATCGCTGTTTTCTAGCTGATCAAAAACCACTTTTGAAGTAAAGGGACACTTTTTGGTTGCCATGGACATTCTCAAGTTTCCAGGCAGAAAGAATGGCATTTATTATATAAAAGTGCATGCAGGGCACTGGACAAAGCATTAGGGACAAAAGGGATGTGAAATGATTTCATACAGTAATGTAATCTTGCAGATTACAGTGTACTGTATGTTTACTGTGTGTTTCACTTTTTGAATTTGCCGCTGGTCTCCGCCCCCGTGCGTCGCGACGCTCGCAGTGAATGGAGCCCGGCACACAGAGGCATCAGGCGGAGGACACAGCCCACAGACACGGTGGGGGACATCGCTGGATCCAGGGGACAAGGTGAGTAACACTGCCTTTGATCCAGTGATGCAATCCCGAGTGTGGCTCGGGGTTACCGCTAGTGGTACTGAAATTCCACCCCGAGCCACACTCGGGGGTGCCACCAGGGAGGTTAAAAAAGAAAATATATTTTGTGTTATGTTAGCCCCAAAAATTCACTCCAGACCACCAGAGAGAGGAATAGCATAGAAACCCTAGTGTGACAAATTAGGCCAAAACCCTGCCTTACATTAAAAGCATCACCTTATTAATTGTTCATAACCCCTAAATAACATCCAACATCTGAGAACATCCTCTGCCGTGACTTCCCATACAATACCACAACCTCCACACTTAAACTCCACTCACCTCCACCCTCCCTCTCTGATAGATAAAAGAGAGTTATGGGGTACAGTGAAGGAACATATAGGTGCCCACACATAAACTGGAGCAACTTCAAAAACCCTCCTGACAAATGATGGTCCGAGCTTGCTGATAAGCCCTGCCCCCAACACATTCCTATTGGCCTATAACTATGATAGCCAGCCTTATTGACCAACATGATTGTGCAGAAGATCGGGAAGTGGCAAAGCTTAACCTGTCAGAACAGCCTGAGATTTGGCCACGACAAAGTTTTGTGGGGTTCGGCAGGTATGTTTTAGGTGCCTGAATTTCATTACTACAGCAGTGGGCTTACTATGGGGAATTACTATGGCAGTGAAACTGATCAAATCACCTGTGCAAAATAATGGAAATCCTGAAAACATGACCTGTTGGGGCGCCTTGAGGACTGGAGTTGAGAAACACTGCTCTAGCAAATACCAGTTGGAAACATAGAGGCAGGTGCAGTTAGTTACTTTGCCACTAGGTGGCCCCGTACCAGACTAGTGTCCGGTTACTAGACATGTGCACTGCTGAAAAATTCGTTTTAGTTTCATCTGCTTTTTTGGGGTTCTTTTGTTTTTTGGGTAATACGTTATGATTAGAGTTGAGCGAACTTCTAGAAGTCCGGGTTCTGCTGGTTCTGCAGAACTTCGGGACAAAGTCCGGGTCCGGGTCCGGACAGAACCCGAACTTTGTCCCGAACCCCGAACCCCATTGAAATCAATGGAGACCCGGACTTTTAGGTACAAAAAGTGTTGTAAAATAGTCCTGGAAGGTCCTAGAGGTCTGCAAAAGGAAGGAAATGTGGGTAAGGGTGGGACAAGTGACCTACAAAGAAATGGGGACAGGAAAATAACTTTAAATATTTTTAAAAAAATAAAAACTTAAAAAATGCAAAAATGGAGATCATCTTCAAAATGGGTCTGAAAAGTATAAATTAACATTAGAGGCCATAGAACTGTTCTAAAATCATCTTCAAACTGTGTCAAAAAAGTA
>BLSH010255328.1:307296-337964 GCA_018402905.1 Glandirana rugosa
AACGAACCCGGACTTTTTTTGAAAAGTCCGGGTCCGGGTCCGGGTCCCGGACACCCCAAAGTTCGGTACGGACCCGAACTTTACAGTCCGGGTTCGCTCAACTCTATTTATGATCGAAATTCGTTATTTCGAATAAATCCATAAATTTGAAAATTTGAAAATCCGAAAATAAGAATGTAAATCCAAAAATAAAAACGAAAATCCGTAAATTCAAAAACCCGAAAATTCTAAATAATAACTAACTAACCAATAATAACTAATAATAAATATATAAAATAGTGTGGCACTAAATTAATACAACATGATGTTAAATATACCATACTTAATGTGCATAAAACTCTAATATAAATAAATGATAAAAAAATATAAATTAAAAAAATGTAAAAATGTGAAATGATTGCAAATTTACATTTCATAAAAAATACACCAACATAATAAAATGAGCGTGTTGAAAAAACAATATTCAAATCCTATCAACAAATAATAAGTCCCCAATTCATGAATTAAAAAATCTAAAATTGGTGAATGCATGTGCAACATCCAAAAAAAGGAAGGTATACCTTAATGCCCCTTTTACACCAGGGCCACGTGAGTGTTGGAGGTAAAACACTGCTAATTTGCAGCGCTTTACCGCTCGTTATAGCGGCGCATTCGGTCAGCGGCGGTGCGACTTTAACCCCCCCCCACAAGGGGTTAAACAGGGGTTAAAAGTGCCGGTTAGCGGCGCTTCCGAATCTGTGTTCAGCGCTTCGGGAGCGCTGCCCCATTGTTTTCAATGGACAGGGGCGGTGGAGGAGCGGTGAACACACTGCTCCTACACCGCCGCAAAGATGTGGCTTGCAGGACTTTTTTACCGTCCCGCAAGCGCACCGCCCCAGTGTGAAAGCACTTGGGCTTTCACACTGGGGTGTATTGCGGGAGTTTTTCAGGCGCTTCTCGGTCGCTATTTTTAGCGCAAAAGTTCCTGAAAAACGTTCTGGTGTGAAAGGGGTCTTATGGTTACCATAATGGATCTTCAAGATAGCCTCCAGAAATGTACTAAAAATGTATTAAAGTGACCACAACACAGCATTAAGTTGTGTCTTTTTTGTGACCATGAAGGACCCCAATCACAAGCCTTATGAAGGGGTTCTGCGTGGCTCCGAAACATTGCAATTCAATGCTGATAAATGATCACTTTAATACATTTTTGGACAATATCTTGGTGTGCTGGTGATATAAGTGTTTATCAAACATTCCAGTGCACTGCAATGTAGGTGCATTGGAAGTGCATTGTATTAGTGTGATGGAGTGCCGTTCAAATTTATTCCAACATGATGTTGTACATATATTGCAGCAAAGTACATCATTAATTAACCACTTGAAGCCCACTCTATAGCTGAAAGACGGCTACAGCACAGGCTTAAATTGACGGGAGGGCGTCCATAGGCGTCCTCCCGTGCTTGAGCTGCCCACGCGCCCCCTTTGGCGCGCGGGTGGCTTAGGACTCGGCCGATCACAGATCAAAGTAAAGGGCCGATCCCAGCCCTTTACCATGTGCTTAGCTGTCATACAATAACAGCTGATCACGTGATGTAAACAGAAGCTGGTAATCTGCTAACAGCGTGAGGAGAAAAATACAAGCCGATTACTGCCTCATGTAAAAGGGACATCGGTCCACACACCAACAGCCACTGCTGCTAAGCAGTTCCCATCAGTGACACCTACCAATGCCCATCAGTTGCTAAGCAGCGCCCACCAGTGCCACCTATCAGTGCCCACCAGTGCCACCTATCAGTGCCCATCAGTTCCACCTACCAGTGCCCATCAGTGCCACCTATCGATGCCCATCAGTGCCGCCTTATCAGTGCCTATCTGTGCTGCCTATCAGTTCCACCTACCAGTGCCCATCAGTGCCACCCATCAGTGCCACCTATCGGTGCCGCCTATTAGTGCCCATCAGTGCCGCCTTATCACTGCCTATCAGTGCAGCCTATCAGTGCCCATCAGTGCAGCTTCATCAGTGCACATCAATGAAGGATAAAAATTACCTGTTTGCAAAATGTTATAACAAAATATGAAAACGTTTTTGGTTTTTTTTTTTCTAAATGTTCTGTCTTTTTTTGTTTGTTTAGCAAAAAATAAAAAACCCAGTAGTGATTAAATACCACCAAAAGAAATCTCTATTAGTGTGAAAAAAATGATAAAAAATGTAATTTGGGTACAGTGTTGCATGGCCGCGCAATTGTCATTAAAAGTGTGACAGAGCTGAAAGCTGAAAATTGGCCTGGGCAGGAAGGGGGCATAAGTGCCCAGTAAGCAAGTGGTTAAAGAGGAGTTCCACCCAAAAGTGGAACTTCCGCTGATTGGATTCCTCCCCCCCTCAGGTGTCACATTTGGCACCTTTCGGGGGGGAGGGGGAAGTGGACACCTTTTCCACACATCTGGGAACGTCAGCAGCCCGGCTCCCTCCTCCATCCTTGCTCTGCTACTGGCCGCCTGGCCAATAGCAGAGCTCAGCGGAGCCTCACGCTTGCGCAGTAAGGTGCCCAGCGTGAAGCTGTAATGCTACACATCTGGGTTCCCTTACCCGCAATGGACGTGGCTGCACCCGACCCCCCGATCCTAAGTTCGGCGGCGGGTGCAGACATCGCTGGACTCCAGGACAGGTAAGTGTCCTATTATTAAAAGTCAGCAGCTACCATATGTGTAGCTGCTGACTTTTAATTTTTTCAACCCTGGGTGGACCTCCGCTTTAAGAATAATCATCATTATAATCATGCCAGCTTTAATTTTGGAGGTCTCAGTCTTTTCAGTCTCCTGCCCCTGTGCTGAATTTGGAAATATGTTGAATATAAGAGTGTTTGAATCTTTCCTGCCACCTCTGTCTCTTGCATTATACATCACAAAGAGTGCAAACATGTCTATTAATTAATGTACAAGATGTTATAGATGTCTCAGTGATGTAATGAAATGTGACATGTATGTTAAATATAATGTCAGCCACAAATGATTGCCTAGTGTTCCCACATCTTCATTTTTAGTGCGACAGCCTAGAGTTGGAATACAACATATCACAGATAAGCAATAGTTCCAAATCAAGTAACTGCATGTGTGATGTCTAGACACTCGTGATGGGGGCTTGAAAAATAACAATGATATTAATGCTGCACATTAAGACCTAACCGCATACAGTCATAGTGAAGCCTTTGCAGTAAATTCCAACTCAGAAACACATACACCGAGATCTAATCTGAGCAGCAGCCACTGACTTGAGAAAAGCAAAACATACTCCTACATAATAACTTATTCTCACACTAATCTGTATACATCACCCCTCCAGATTTGACTGCTTTACATCAAATATTAAACATGTCAGCATTTCATTTCTACATGCAACAAATATTCTAAAAAAACTCAAACTTATATAATTATATAAAGCGCAGCATGGTGACTTAATGGTCAGCAGCACTGAGGTTCTGGGTAAAATGCATGCTTTCCCTTGTCTGTGTCAGTTTGGTCTCACAATTCAAAGCAGGTTATTTGGCCTTCACCCAAAATCCTTATTGTGTGTATATCTGATACTGATATCTGACCACTGAAGGCTCATTAGACTGCAAACTCCAATATGGGCATTGACTGTTAATGATCCTATCATTGCTCTCTGTAAAGAGCTGCAGAATTTGCTTGCTCTATAGCAGGGGTCTCCCAACTTTCTAAGCAAAGGCCAGTTTACTGTCATTCAGCGTTTAGGGGGCCCAGACTGTGCCCAGTGGGAGAAAACAATGCCCCATCTTTGGAATTAGGGGGAGAAATTGTTGATGTCATTGGAAGGAACATTGCCCCATCGTTGGCGTCAGTGGCAGGAATTGTGCCCCATAATTGGCACCAGTGGAAGGAATAGTGCCCCATCATTGATATCAGTAGCAGGAATAGCGCCCCATCGCTGGTGTCAGTGGGAGGAATCGTGCCCCATCGCTGGTTTCAGTGGGAGGAATAGTGCCCCATCATTAGTGTCAGTGGAATAGTGCCCCACCACTGCTGTCAGTGGGAGGAATAGTGCCCCATCGTTGGTGTCATTGGGAGGAATAGTGCCCCATCACTGGTTTCAGTGGGAGGAATAGTGCCCCATCGTTAGTGTCAGTGGAATGAATGATGCCCCATTATTGGTGTCAGTGGGAGAATAAGTGCCCCATCATTAGTGTCAGTGGAATAGTGCCCCATCGCTAATGTCAGTGGAAGGAATAGTGCCCCACTTTTGGTGTCAGTGGCAGGAGTAAGGCCTCAAGGGCCAGATAAAGGCAAGCAAAGGGATGCATTCGGCCCCAGGGCCACAGTTTGGTGACCACTGCTCTATGAATGAATGAAGATGTGTGATTAAATATATGTGTTGAGCACCAGGTAAACAGCTAAATACTCTGCCAAAGGATTTGTATTTCCGTCCATCCGGTAATGAGAATTACACTACTCTGCAACATAGCACAACCTTGTCTGGCAGGAGAAGAGCCCTAAATTTAGTAAACCCTGTGAAAGTGAAGAAACCTAAGGCTTATTAGCTTATTTTAATTTATTTACACTCACTATGCACTTTCCTCCTATCAGTATATTAGCATATGATCACTGCAGCAAAACAGATTCCTTAACTAGTCTAAGCTTTGCTGTACAGGGGTTTGGAAGAGGCTTATACAAAGTTAAAGCTCAATTGAGACGTCAGTTTAAATGAGCTAAATCCAAATACAGTTTATTTTCTTTAAAGAACATTCACAGCCTGAGTAGAAAGCCTGTTCCCTGCCAGCAGCTGTAGAGTAGGACCCTTACTCTCCATGGGCAAGCACTGAGCACTTTTCCAACCCATCCCAGAGCTCTCCAATCAGCAAATAACATAACATTTGCTGATTGCAGAACTATTAGTCTTCTGTTGGGGAACCTCTAAAGAGAGACCACTGCTTCCCTACAGAGAGAGCCTCATTCTGCAGCTGCTGGCATGGGGCAAACTTAGAATTTCTCAAGCTCTACCTGCTTTAGAATGACATTGAACATCCTTTGTTTTGACACACCTGAAATATATTTAGCTGTTTAACTACTTGTCGCCCGCTAAACAGTCATTTCACTGCGGGTAAGGGGCATAGGCAAGCCGGACAATGTGCTGATTTGGCAAGCAGGGAGAAAAAACAGCCTGATAGTAAAGTAAAAGCAGCACACATTACACATTGTTAGGCTCACAGTTAATCCCTTGATTGCCCCTAGATGTTAACCCCTTCTCAGCCAGTGTCATTAGTACAGTATCATTGTACAGTATTATCATTAATCACTGCATTAGTGCCGCTAGCAATGTCAGCGTCAGTTAGTGACCCTCCCAGATAGTGTCTTTTAGCACGAGATTGGCCGCCACCCTATCATCCATAGGTTGTAGACTATATGGGGTCAATTGACTAAGTTTAAGAGTATCATGTTATTCATTTGCATAAATTATCGCATGCGGTAAATAAAGTCCAATTCATTAAAAATAAATTAACGATTTTACGGTACACAACAAAAAAATTGTCTGTAAACATCGCAAAAAATCATGCGGTAATCTGTTAAGTCCAATTCACAAACGAAACAGGAACTAAAAAAAAGTTTAACACCACAACACTTTTGGTGGCAGTAACCAGGTTGGTATCAGAAAGAAGGGCCTATTCAAACCCTCAGAAGACCCACAGAAAGGGGCCTAATTCCACCCACAGGAAGGGGTGCAATACTACCCTCAGAGAGGGATCTAATTCCACTTACAGAGGACCCACAGAAAGTTGGCACTATTCCACCATGACTATGAACCAAACACCCACTCGGTGGTGTCACTAAGGATTGAGAGTTGAATATCCAACATTGGAGGCTGAGTGGAGGCTTAAAGTCCACGCAGGCGTTTATTGACCCCCGTAATAGAGGGTCATGGAGCTCTGGTAAGGAGAATCTTTGTTTGGTGGAGGAGCCGCGCACATTGGAATTGGTGTGGTGGAGGAATATATATGCACATTTTGGTTGACAACACACTTGGAACTCAACACACATTTTGGACTTTTTGAATTTTGCCATATATGTCATTGGACTTTTGCTTTTTTACTTCGGTTTTTTAATTACTTATTTTTTGTGCAAGGATATTTGTGTTTATGTTGATTCATATTCAAGGTTCATTATTTTTGATTATATATGTATATCATATTCTGAGCTATACACAGATTTGATTCATTTTATTTTATTGAGTTTATGACACAAAGCGCAGATTTTTTCACTTCACTGTTCCACCAGCAGTGGACACACAAAAATGTGGCATTATACATCACGAGTACACAAGTATTTTTTTTTTTATTATTATTAAATCAAAAAGGCAGGACATGCAGTGCAAATTAAATGCTAACATTGGATAATATTTAACATCAAGAACTTTAAAAAAATAATAATAATACTTTTTTTTTTTTAAGTAATTGTTTACAAAAGTGCAACAATGGAGTATGTCAACCATGACAATTGCTCCAGCTAGAAGTGAACTCTTGAAGTTGCCACTGTAATACTTTTAGTTAGATACACCATTACAAGTTAAACTTGGATAGGAACATGAAAAATAATTAAAATGTTTAAAAAAACTTCTTTAGTTTCCACAATATAAACATAGGCAGCAGCACAGAATTGGGCCAAAAAACATAGAAAAGAGCACTTTCAACAACTCTAGTAGGCCATACAAATAAAAAAAACAAATAAAAAAAACAACACATTTTTATGAATCTATGGCATGATGGACTTAGTAAAATAACCAAGCATCAGGAGACATAAATTTGAGAAGGTACTGTATTCCACCCCAAGCCACACTCGGGAATACCGCCAGGGAGGTTAAACAACCCTTAACCATTGACACATGCGGAAAATTACTGAGAGAAAATTACATGAGAAAATTCGGTAGTTACCGAACATTCGAAAAAATACCACATTCGTTATTTAACGCTAAATTCTTAGTGAATTGGACAACTGGTTTATCGCATCAGTTATTTTACCACATTTTATTTGTCATTATTTAACTCTTCGTGAATTGACCCCTTACAATTTCGCCCAAAACAATTAATATACATTTATTGGAATTTTTTTTTTACCAAAGACATGTAGCAGAATACATTTTGGCCTAAATTTATGAAGAAAGTATTTTTTTTCTTTTTTGATTAAATATACAGTAAGTTTTATAACAGAAAGTAGAAAATATAGTTTGTTTGTTTTTTTTGTTTTTGGTCTTTTCTCATTTAAATTGCAGAAAATAAAAAACACAGTTGTGATCAAATACCACCAAAAGAAAGCTCTATTTGTGTTATAAAAAAAGATTAAAAAAAATAATTTGCTTACAGCGTTGCTTGACCACACAATAGCCAGTTAAAGTAGCACATTGCTGAATAGCAAAAATTGCAGTGGTCATGAAGGGGGTAAAACCTTCAAGTTGTTAAACTGAAGGGTCAATTGGGCTTTAAATTCAGGAACAATGAAAACAATACATTGGACATTTTAATGCCTTCATGATGAACAGTGGCGGCTGGTGAAATTTTAGGATGGGGGTGCCAGACCACGCCCTTCCTTTTTGACCCCTCCCACTTCTCATAAGCCCCACCCCTTATAGTTTCCACCCCTTGTTTCAAGAGTATACAGCCCAGCATCCCCAGATAGGGTATACAGCATCACCAGATAGCAGTATACAGAGTCATCATATAGCGGTATTCAAAGGCCCAGATAGGGTATACAGAGCACCAGATAGGGCATACAGAGCACCAGATAGGGCATACAGGGCATCAGATAGGGCATACAGGGCATCAGATAGGGCATACAGGGCATCAGATAGGGCATACAGAGCATCAGATAAGGCATACAGGGCAACAGCTAGGGCATACAGAGCATCAGATAGGGCATACAGAGCATCAGATAGGGCATACAGGGCACCAGATAGGGCATACAGAGCATCAGATAGGACGTACAGGGCATCAGATAGGGCATACAGAGCATCAGATAGGGCATACAGGGCATCAGATAGGGCACACAGGGCATCAGATAAGGCATACAGAGCACCAGATAGGGCATACAGAGCATCAGATAGGGCATACAGGGCATCCGATAGGGCATACAGAGCATCAGATAGGGCATACAGAGCATCAGATAGGCCATACAGGGCACCAGATAGGGCATACAGAGTGGCGACCCCCCCCCCCCCGAAAGCACTTACCGGTACCCTATCTATTAGCAGGCAGGCCAGGTGTATACAGAGTTGGGTTTGTGGTCAGCATGCTGAGCATCTCGGGACTGAAACCCCGGAGTGCTGCGCCTGTGTGAGTAATCACACAGGCAGCACGTCTGCCACAGTCCCGCCCCCCGCCCACAGCAGCCAATGACAGAGAGTCATTGGCTCTGATGGCTCAGGGGGCAGCCAATCAGACTATGTGTGTGCGCTTGTTCAGCGCTCACACATAGACTTTAATGGCTGACCAATCGGCTCACTACTTACTGTCAGTTGACAGCAAGGAGCCAAGGAAAAAAAACTGGCACCACCTGCAGGGGGGGTCGGGCTGACTTTTTTTTTTTTACTTGTCAGTGGCGGGGAGGCGGTGCCCAGGCGCCCCTTATGCACCAGCTGCCGCTGATGATGAATGTAAAACAAATCCTAACGCCTGAACACGGTTTTGCAACTTTGACGTGTAAAACTGTATATATCATCACAACTACTTAGTGTATCCAGATGAATTATAACTTTTTTAGGACAAATTGGGCTTCCATTTGATAGTACATGCTAAATTATATCTTCTGGTTTTTCTTTAATTATCAAAGGAAAACATGCACAAAATTGTAAAAAACAAAAAAACAAAAAACATTATTTTAAAATGTAGCTGTATATTTCTTGCTATTGCCATAGCTTACTGCCAAAGAACATCCAAAAATAAATTCTCCATCTCCTGACAATCACAGAAACACCATATACTGTATGTGTATGTTATTTGATGTTTGCACCAGTAGTAGGGCCCAGTAACAATAGTGTGCATTTTGGGTTTTTTTATCCTACCTAAGACACTCTGACATTGATACTAATTTAAAAAAATTTGTTTTTTTTTACCCTACCTAAATTACACAAGCTTGGACTTTTGACCCTGACCTTTGACCCTGATCCTAACTGGCCCTGACCTCCATAAAACCCTGATCTACAGTAATTATTTTTTCTTTATTATTGTTTTTATTTTTTACTGTTATTTTTACACACACTTGTTTTTGTTTAGACTTTTCTTGTCTAGCAAGGAGAAAAAGATAAAATGTATCTTTTCTCCCGTTCAAGTGGTGAAACAACACAGGGGCGGGCTATATAGGGACTGATCACTGTGATAGCCAATCAGAGCCTATCACAGCGATCAGGTGATCGGGAAACGGGCTTCCCGATTGGACCCAAGGCTCTCCGTGAGAGCCCAGTCTCTGTACTGTGCAGTGCACTCCCAGCACAAACACAACAACGCATATATGTGGTCCCATTTCCGTGAGGCCCCATAAAGGTGTACAGTCAGCAGGAAGGAGTTAACGTGGTTCTAAAGCTTCAAGGATTTTTACCTTAATGCATTCTAAGCATTAATGTACGAAACCTTCTGTGCTGCAAAAGCCCCCACCCCCCCCCCCCATTTTTAACTGAGCCCGATCCAATCCAGCAACATGCACAAGAGCACTGGCTCTTGCTGCTGTCCCTGTCCTCATTGGCCAGATTGATAACCACGGCAGCCATTGGCTCCCGCTGCTGTCAATAAAATGCTGTGATGACAGAGGGGGGGGGGTCAAGTCGTCCAGTCTATGTCAATAGACACAGACTGGGTAGGCCTGGTAGCGAGCACACATGGGTGCCCCCATGGAAAATGGCCTGGAACGCCAGTGAGGGACCCCAGAGAAGGAGGATCGGGGCTGCTCTGTGCAAAACCATTGCACTGAGCAAGTAAGTATGACATGTTTGTTATTTCATTTTTTTAAAAAACAAAGGTTTCTTGTCACTTTAATGAAGAATTGCATTCATTATATATACAGTATATTTTTGTGGGTGTATATGTATTATTCTGACCAGATTGCTTAATTTAAAAAGCATGTTTTATTGGTAAGGACTCTATTTCATGGAATTATTATTACTGTATAAATATTATTGTTATGTTCAGTTATGAAGACAATGAGTTTAAAAGACATATAAAGTAAATGTATAAGTGGCCTTTTCCATTTCTGTCCTGAGATTTACACAACCCTACCCCACGATCTCCGCCACAGCCTTCTGTTTGAACAGCAAAGGAGCAAAAGCAGTCTTATTAGGTCATCCCTCTGCTCACTTTGCTATCTCATCCTATCAGTTTGTTCCTTGTTAGTCCATTACCATGAAGCATGCAGCACACGTGATTGACCTCTAGTGCTACCACTTTTTCTCCTTGTCTGAGTGCTGCAGTACAGGTAATTGTTATTAGACAAATTAAGGTAGTTAGCTGTATTTTTTTAAAGGCATTTAATGATTTATAATAAATACAGAGTTGTGTGCCTATATCTGCCTGGAGTTCATCATTACAATGTATGGTTGATGATTGTAGCCATATTAGTGCACTTGCAACAAGAATAATTGAGTACTGTCTGAGATACATTTTTTATTTGCACTAACATCCAAATTTTCAGATTTTAGGGTGTGTCCCAGTAGTGGCTGGTGGTAATTTTTTTTGGGGGGGTCGGTCGGGTCCGGAGCACTTACCTCATCTATGGCGGACATTGCTTCACTCGGGCGACAGGCGGCGGGCATCACAAGCGGCTTCCCCTGCTCTCCGCGGGCATCACGGCGGCTTCCCCATCCCCTGCACTCTGCGGGCATCATGACGGCTTCCCCTTCCCCTGCTCTCCAGGGACTCCATTTTCAGGACAAGTTTACAGGGTGTGTCCCCTTCTTCAAGGTCCAAGCTATACTCAAGTAGAGTATACCGTGATGCCCGCAGAGTGCAGGGAATGGGGAAGCCACCGCGGGCATCACGGTGGCTTCCCCATTCCCTGCACTCTGCGGGCATCATGACGATTTTCCCTTCCCCTGATCTCCGCGGGCATCAGAGCGGCATCCCCATTCCCTGCACTCTGCGGGCATCATGACGGCTTCCCCTTCCCCTGCTCTCCACGGGCATCACGGTGGCTTACGGTGGCTTCCATTTCCTCCCTTCTCCTCTGTGGCCAATCAGAATGCTTCTCCTAATTGGGAAATGGGTCTCAGACCCACTTCCTGATTGGCCAGGAGGAGGATCAGAGTTTCAATAGCGAATGCAGTGCTCTGCATCCCAAGCCCACCCAAATTTGAAGCCTATTAGAGCCTCCGGCTCTAATCAGGTGCTTCAAAAAAACACCCTCATGCATGCATGGATGGGGAAGTGGCACTCGGGCGCCCCTAATGGACGGGCCGCCCCTGGTCTGTCCCCTTTTTTAAGGTCCAAGCAGTACTCAATACTTGAGTATAGCTTGGACCTTGAAGAAGGGGACACACCCCGTAAACTTGTCCTGAAAATCAGGATGTTAGAGCAAATAAAAAAGTATCATGGATAGTACTCAATTGTTCTTGTTACGATGTATGGGATATTCTACAAATTATTTCACCTTATTCTTATTTTTACGACATGATATAAGGCCCTGAGCTGGGAATTATTCACAATAAAGTATAAAAAAAAGGTATTTATTTGTTACTTGATCATGCACAGTAAGCTACTTTTTAAAGATCAACCACTGATCCAGACGGTGGATGTTGGGGGAAGCGTGCGTTGCTTTGCTGCTAAGGGACCGTGAACACCCTTGCCGACAACATGAGCTTAACTCGTAAATCGAGTCCTTCGTGTTTGCAGAGATTTATCATAATACATTTACAGAATGCATTTTCTGTTATAGGCTCAGAGCGCTGTTGTGATTACTCAGCCTGCCTTCACCTTGCATTATCTGGTGTTGGCACTGAATCATACCGTGCAAAGTATATTCTACAAACCTTTCCATTTGTCTTGCAACAATGATATCACATACCTAATTTGAGAAGTTACGCAATAGTGTCTGTAGCCATTTCATAAACCAAATCTTTCAAGATATACTCACAAAAGATACTTTTTATAAAAAAATGTTTCAAAGAAAATTTTGAAGTTAGCACATGCTGACATTAAAACTATTGTTTGATGCATTTAATATTTAATATAATGAATTAATTAATTTAATATTGCATTTAATATTTAATGATTGATATTTAATTTTATAAAATTGTATTTGTTTATTTATTTTTTCATTATTTATTTATTTATTTATTTATTTAATATTTAACTTAATGTAATGCTTGATATTTTATAGTACAGATAATGGTTTTGAAATTAGAAGGGGGCTTACTCAATAAGGCAGTACAAAAAACAATAAGGTTGGTAACACTCAGTAATTCATAACAATTAATAAGATTTTATTTATTGTACTCACGTTCCTGACAGAAGATTGCTGATTGGTTGCTGCTGTTAATTGCATCTTTGCTCTATGCACTTGGAAAATTCACCTGCCACAATTATAGTATCACAGGTATTCACAGTGGAAGTTCAGACCAGTTTCCCATGTTCTAATTGCGTAACATGATTTTCACTTAAAAGAATGTTTTTCTTTCTTAAGCCATGATTAGCGGAACATTGCTTTTGTTTAATAAATTAACAAATTCATTATTATTTAATACTTATTATTTAATAATTCAACAATAAAAAAAATAAAAAGTTAATGCCAGGTTGCTAGTCTGGAACTCTGCTTGTTTTTTTTGTAGACTTTATTTATAACAAAGATTCATACATTGGTACATTGCAATGCCTACTTTGACATAATTTTTTTAGGTTACATAAATCCAGGCAAAGATGCTGAATACAGTATAACAGTTATGAATTTCCACTAAGGCTTTTATCGATCAAACAAGTTGGATAGGCCCTAAAATACAGTGGGGGTGGGGATTTATCAAAACTGGAGCAAACAGAATCTGGATCAGCCATGCATGGCAACCAGTCAGCTTCTATCTTCAGCTGATTCAGTTAGATCCCTTTCATACTAAGGCCCCTTTCACACGGGTGGCTGTTCTGCCGTCAGATACCAGACTCCAAAGCACAACGGTTACTTGCATTTGTACATTCCGATTAGCCACGGTTACATGCAGCTACGTTTAGCTGCGGTGGAAACATTCTTGACATTTCTGAAGTGCTTCCTATTGATTTTCTATGCTTGTTGCCATTGCTATCCGTAGATGACACAGTGCACTGCTTTTATCTGCAGATAGCTGCAGATATGTGCAGATAGCTGCATAACATCATTCCTGGACGCATTCAAATCCATTTTTTCTAATCATTCTAAATCGTCTGTAACGAAACCTTTGCTAAATGCAGGGTGTGAATGGGGCCATAGGAAAGCATTGTCAGAGTATAGCTGCAGTAGATATCTTCATCTATCTGCAGCTAAAAGCTAGATTCTATCCGTCCGTGTGAAAGGGGCCTAAGGCAGTTCTCAGAGGTTTTAGTGCCTGAAAACTGCCCCCCATTGATTTCAATGGGTGCTTTCACATTGGGGCGGTGCACTTGCGGGGCGGTCAAAAAAGTCCTGCAAGCAGCATCTTTGGGGCGGGTTTGTAGCTCTACAAATAGCGCTTCAAAAATGCCCCTGCCCATTGAAATGAATGGGCAGTGCTTCCAAAGCTACTGAAAAGCGATTCGGATGCGCCGCAAAATAGGTCTTTTTTGTTCTATTTTTATGTCACATTGTCTGATGACCCTAAAAAAACCTGCCAGCTAGCACCCGGAAACCGCCGCAAAAGAGCCGCTAAAGCACGGCAAAAACGACCGGTGCTTTAGCACTGTTTTAGTGGCGCTTCAGTGTGATAGGGGTCTTAAAGATGAATTTCAGATATAGCGATTTTTACATGACCAGCATGTAACCATGGACCAATGTAAGTATGTATGTGCCATACCGGTGGCAACCCCATGGACTCTCCAAATTATTGTAGTAGGCACCACTACTACAGTGATCTCCATTAACTTCCCGGCCCCATACCCAGCGGCTTCACTGGTGCCTATTGTCCTGCTGCATTGTAAACTCAAGAGGTCATTGGCTCAGCATGGCCGCAATTCAGGGAACACTTTGCATTTTATCAATAAGCTTTCTCTGATTGGACAAGGTGGAGAGGTGAGGTGGAGACATCACAATCTCCTCATCCAAACAGAGAACAATTTGCTTTCATTGAAAAAATGGAAAGTGTTCCCTAAAGGCAGCTTCACATTTCACAATTTGGGGTTTTCGTGCAAATTAGCTGTGCTTTCCCATAGACTTCTATTATGTCCCCGAGTTTTGGTGCACTTTCAGAAAGTGCACCAAACCCACAGGACATAATTGAAGTCTTTGGAAAAGCACAACAAGCCAGCATGAAAACCGCAGGTTAGCTGCGCCTTAGTCAAAGCACAGAGGGGCACTGTGAAGCCACCCTAAGCGATGCCCATACTGAGCAAGCAACGTGCTGTGTTCAGTGAGCAGCAGGAAGGCCACTGGGCATGGGACCCGGCAGCTAGTGGAGATCACTGTGGAAGCAGTGTCTACTATAATGATTTCCATGGATTCAAACCCATTTAAAAGCTGGTTGTATGTGAAGCTGTACAGACAGGTCTTTGGGCCTCCCCTTCTGAAGCATGCAGATTGGGTTTACAGCTGCCCATCTATACCTGTTCTCAAAGATTTACTGTATTTCTCCTCCTGGCACTCAACTAGGAAATGGGAGACACTGAAATAGATCGGCAGGAATGTGAGATAAACACAAGAGAAGTGCTGCTCTTAATTAGAGGTATTAAGGCTGATTTACTGAGTCAAGAATCCCAACTCAATTAATTGTGTGTATATTCATTTCAATAATTAAATTATGTGAAAATCTTATTCCTGTCTACTTTTAATACCCAACCAGATAATATCAGTAAACAAAAATTTGATTTTCATAAGATAGCTGAAAGTGGTTCTAAAGGATCTAAAGTCAGAAGGTTTCACACTGCTGCGGTGCAAATTTTCTGCGAATTTAATACGATTGCAATGCAAGTTTTTTCAGTTCAGACACAAGTGCGATTTCTACATGTGTTGGTGCGAATCTACTGCAAAGCTGTAGCGGAGTTGGAGGGGGAAGCTATCGCAGTGATGTGAATGGGAGATTGCGTTTTCAATCCATGTCCTATTGTAGTCTATGGAGCTGAATTCGCAACGCACAGCATCGCACACGGATCTAACTCGCACAGGACCCTTTTTTTTCACGGATTAGATTCGCAATGCATCAATGTGAACTGCCCTGATAGAACACTATATTGTTTCAGATGACTTGCGAATTTAATCTATCGCAATGGCTTAAATTTGCAGTAGAGTTTGCAGCAGTGTGAACCCAGCCTTAAAGCATTCTGATAAAAAAAAGCTTCTGTGTGCAGCAGCCCCCCAATACTTACCTAAGCCCCATTTCGAGCCAGCGATGTTGGGCGAGCGCCTCCCTCCTGATTGGTTGAGACACAGCAGCGGACGCCATTGGCTCCCACTGCTGTCAATAAAAGTCAGTGAGCCAATGAGGAGAGGGGGGGGCGGTGCGAGCCATGGCTCCATGTCTGAATGGACACAAAGAGTAGCGGCTCGGCTTGGGTGCCCCCACAGAAAGCTGCTTGCTGTGCGGGGCACTCAGCAGGAGGGAGGGGCCAGGACAGTCGGTGAGGGACCTGAGAAGAGGAGGATCCAGGCTGCTCTGTGCAAAACCACAACACAGATCAGGTAAGTATAACATGTTTGTTATTTTTAACCTCCCTGGCGGTATTCCCGAGTGTGGCTCGGGGTGGATTTTCAGTACCAAAAGCGGTAACCCCGAGCCACACTCGGGATTGCATTGCTGGATCCAGGCAATGTTACTTACCTTGTCCCCTGGATCCAGCGATGTCCTCCCGCGGTGTCAGCGTGTCTGTCTGCCGGCAGATGACTCCTGTGTGCCGGGCTCCGTTCCCTGCGAGCGTCGCGTCGCATGGGGACGGAGACCGGCGGGAAATTCAAAAAGTGAAACACACACTATACATACAGCACACTGTAATCTTATAGATTACATTACTGTATGAAAACATTTCACATCCCCTTTGTCCCTAGTGGTTTGCCCAGAGCCCTGCATGCACTTTTATATAATAAATGTCATTCTTTCTGCCTGGAAACATGAGAATGTCCATAGCAACCAAAAAGTGTCCCTTTACGTCAAAAGTGTTTTTTGATCGGCTAAAAAACAGCGATAGTAAATAAGAATCATTTGCAGAATTGCGTGATACTGATTTTTGGGGAAATTTATCATCAGAAACTGAAAGTGACGACAGCGACAATTCTGCAAATGAGCAAATTTCTGCGTTTTTGGTTTGATTACATTATTGAATACATTTTATTACTATTACGTTATTATTTTTGATAATTATTTTTAGTTATTTATTATATTATAATTTATGATTTCATTTTTCAAACTTTTTCATACCCGGGATGTCTACTAGACTCTTGTTTGGACAGATTTAAGTGAGTTATTCCTAAGAATTACAGGCCTGCAATATAAGACGCCAAATTTTCATGCAAAATAATTGTACCGCTTTCAGCAATAAATTCCAGACTCAGTCATACCGCCAGGGAGGTTAAACAAAAAAAACAAGACTTTAATATGACTTGAAGTGAATATTTATGTAATCTATTGAGTGAACATTCTTGACTCCTTTAGTAAATCAGCCTAAATATATTCATGTAAATCAGTACACAGCAGCAAGCATTATTTTGGTGACAAACTTGAAAATTACATTTTATAAAAGGTACATGTCCAAAGAGAAGGTCCAAATAACTCTTTATAGTGTTATTCTGAATGTACACACAGCTTATGTATCATTCCCAAAAGAAACATGAGGTTGCCATTGCTATTTCTTATTCTGCAAGTTCAGTAAGCCTGGTTGTCATGCTGACTTCCTTCTTACAATACTTTGCATCAATTACCTGGTACACATACTGTATGGAATACAAGACATGAAATTACTCTAACTTTTCTGATGTACCTACTTGTTCCCAGGAAGTGATTTATAAATTAATATTGCCTGTCGGTCAGTGGAACAACCAGACAACTAGCGACTTCAGAAGGTCAGCACTGGCAGCCTCTGTGGGGTTGATTTACTTAAGGCAAATAGACAGTGCACTCTGCAAGAGCAGTTGCTCCAGGGCTTAGTAAATCTGGTAAATATCCACTTTGCAAAGAGCACCCAATCACGTGCAAGGAAAATAAAAATAAAAACACCAAATTTTTGCTTGCACATGATTGGATGATGGAAGTCAGCAGAGCTTCTACTTATTTATTATGCTCTGGAGCAACTACTCTTGCAGAGTACAAATGCACTTTGCACAGTTTTTTTGCCTTTAGTAAATCAACTCTTTTATGTCTCTCTTGGGAATGGTGAACATTTACAGGACCATATACATTAATATCTTGTTGTACAATCGTCTTTTAGGTTTGCCAGCAATTGTGAAGTACAAGGGTCTGCCTAGCCAATCCTTTCAGCTTATATCCATATAAAGTAAACCATCACACACTTTAAGGTTGTTAGAAAATCTGTTTACTGTTATCATTAAAAGTGAAAGTATAAGAAAATTACAAATGTTGGGTTGTCCCCAGAAAAGTAATAAAGGGGAAATTTTACAAAGGGGACACTAGTTCTGGTGACCTGGGCGCCCCAAGAGATTCTTTTCATTTGCAGGGATTTCCTCTCACTTCCTGTTTTGACTATGAGACAGGAAGTGAAGGAAAATCTCTCCAATGGGACATAGAGAGTAAAAAAAACCTTACTCTATGCAAAATGGAAAAAAATGTTTTGCCTATAGTTCTATTTTAACATATATGTAGCTTTTCTTTAAATACGGAGTGGAAGGCTCAGTGAATACTTGGTGATCCTGCCAGTTCTCTTGCATAGAAAGCACTTTCATTTTATAATATTAATAAAAATATTAAAGGGCTGTACCAAAAGTAATGCAAAAGTAGATATAAGTTTTTTTATTACCTTACATAGGTCATTCCAATTTCATATATTGGTAGGTCTTCATCTATAGTAACTATTTTTCTTCTTTTTTTTATTGCAGATAAATAATGGATTCCAAGCAGAAGCAATGTGCTGTCACTGAGTTCTTGCCAAAGAAGGGATACAGACTGTCCACAGAAGGCTACAGAATGTTTATGGAGATTACACCATTGACAAGAGTATGTTAAAATAAAAGTTATGCCCATTTTTGCATTATTTTCAGTACAGCCCATATTATACAATTTTTAAACTACTTGCAAAAGATTAAGTCTGGCCATATAGTACATTATACAGTTTTCTTGTACAATTTTCCATTAGATTTACTAAAACCATATAATACGAGGTCAAACCTACTACTTGGCCCCCAGCTACATCACTAACCTGGTCTCAAAATACCAACCAAATCGATCTCTTCACACCTCCCAAGATCTCCTGCTCTCTAGCTCCCTTTTCACCTCCTCTCATGCTCGCCCCCAGGATTTCTCCAGAGCCTCTCCCATCCTCTGGAATGCTGTACCCCAATCTGTCCAACTTTCTCCTACTTTGTCCACCTTCAGACAATCCCTGAAAACTCATCTCTTCAGAGAAGCCTATCTGGCTCCTACCTAACAACGGTACAGTTATCTTCTCCATCAGCACACCCCCGCAGTTATTACCTCTTGTATCTCTTGACCTTCCCTCTTAGATTGTAAGCTCTAACGAGCAGGGCCCTCTGATTCCTACTGTATTTACAAGTATTGTAGTTGTACTGTCTGCCCTCAAGTTTGTAAAGCGCTGCAAAAACTGTTGGGCTGGCGCTATATAAATCCTGTAAAATAATAATAATAATAATAAAAACCTAAACACTTTTAATTTGTATGCAATCGGGCAGGCCCTTGCACTACATAGTTGAAGGTAAATCTAAAGGAAATTGAATAAGAAAACTGTATAATGTATGGCCAGCTTAAGGCACGCTACCATCATTCCTGCCATTTAAATTAAAATGTCACATAGATTGTATTCCTAACCCTCTTGGATTGATTTGTATTGTAACTGTGCTGTCTCCCTTATTTTGTAAAGCACTGCACAAACTGTTGGTGTTATATAAACCTTGTATAATAATACAAAATAATAATAATAATAGAAACTGATGGTTGTTGACTGACAGAAAGCTATTTAGAAAGTGAAAGTGCCAGAAATTGCTGTGTATATTCAAAATACTAACAATAAGTTAAGTTACAAAGCCATCCACAACTCTGCCCCCAGCTACATCACTAACCTAGTCTCAAAATACCAACCTAATCATCCTCTTCATTCCTCCTAAGACCTCCTGCTCTCCAGCTCCCTCATCACCTCCTCCCATATTCGCCTCCAAGACTTCTCCCGAGCCTCTCCCATCCTCTGGAATTCCCTACCCCAATCGGTCACACTGTCCCCAAATCTATCCACTTTCAGCCAAAAACTTTTCTCTTCAGAGAAGTCGATCCTGCCGCCACCTAACAACTGCACTTTTATTTTCTTCATCAGCTCATCCCCCACAATTATTGCCCTTTTGTATCACTTGACCCTTCCTCCTAGATTGTAAGCTCTAACGAGCAGGGCCCTCTGATTCCTCCTGTATTGAATTGTATTGTAACTATACTGTCTGCCCTAATATTGTAAAGCACTGCGCAAACTGTTGGCACTATATAAATCCTGTATAATAATAATAATATAGCCAGCATGGTAGATGAAAGGGAGATTGTGCAATCAGATTATAACATGTGTCACTAATATAATTAGTGTCTAATATACACACACTGCCATTTTCAGCCAGTTTCACAAAAAGACAGTTTGCTTTGATCAGTTTGGACAGTAAAGTGATTGAAATTGTCATGTGTATGGCCAGCATAGGACACTGTAAACGTATACACTTCTTGTGCCATGCCTATTAGCCTGAATGCTGGTGATATATATGACTATAAACGTGTTAGTTTACCAATTTTCAGTGTTTTTTGTTTTTTTGTTTTTTTTTATATTTTTATTTAATACAAACTTTTGCTAGCATATATTGATCACTTGTAGTATATGTGACCAGCACAAGAAAAGTAACTCAAAATCAACCTACAAGGGATAACCCTTAATTGAAGCATTAAAGCTGGCCATACATGTGGCAATTATCAATCAATTTCAGACACTTTCCATCTACCAAGCATCACACATTTGATTACAAGTAATCAGCCAAAACAAAGTAATCTACCATTCACAAGTTTGATGCACCACAAGAATATATTTGACTGTGAAGTCAAAATTGGATAATAAATTGACAGCTTTAATATATAGGATCAAATTAAAATTAAAAAAAAATATATATATAGGGATTTCACCAAAAGTGATTGGATTTTACGCCAGGATCAGTCAATATTAAATCCTGTTTCCTTGCTGTCAATTGAAAGTTTGATTCTTCTATCAAACTGCCTTGTGTATGGTCATCTCAAAGCAAAATAAAATTATATTTAGCAGTTTACAAATCTTTAAATGTTGTGGCTGCATTAGCTTTCTTTTTTTTTTTTCTTTTTTTTTTACTTTGTGATTTTGCCAGTAACACATTTCCTGTCCTAGAGTGACAACATTTACTCGTCAGGATAACAGAAATAGGATAGGACTACAGAACCCTACCACTTTTCTTTTGTCTATATTATAGAGAGATGGGGTTTTGTAATCCTCAGAGATAACTGAGAAACAATACAACTAACAATACATGTAGAGAGCACAGAAAATTATCAGCTTACAAGATTTCTGGCAGGATCTACGGGTATTATTTTTTACGTTTTTGAAAAAGATATAAAACAGATATAAAAAAAACACTTTCAATAGTATAGAGGAGTTTATTGGTTAGGTTTACATACCCTTTATGGGTAGGTGACGGCTGCAGCCTACACACTTCTTCACTAGTGCATTTTAGAAACCAGATGCATAAAAGAATTATGAAAAAAAAAATTGGAATTTATTTAGACTATTTTGAATAGTAGTTTCATATTCATTGATTACCCACATTTAGGCTAGTTTCTTTTCTGTTTTTTTTTGTTTTTTTTTTTGTGCACAATGTCTACCTTTAACGTTCATTCATCTTAATTACTCCTCTTTATGGTATTTACAGTATACATAAAGAGAGACAGAGAGAGAAAGAAGGAATTCAACAAACCTGCATTAAAGTTTTTTTTTCACTTCTGAAATATTCCTGAAATTTTTAATTTATTTAAATATATTAAAAATATGTGTCAATTTCTCAAAGTACTTCTTGAATTTGCAGCTCATACATTGCATTTTTTTTGCAGATCAGAAGAAACAGCTCTATAATTTTAGACTGAACTACAAACCAGCAGGTTTGGGGGGCACAAGTAAATATTAGAGGAAAAAGGAATGTTCAGATGTAGAAATTAAAGTTTTGTGGGAGCCTTTAAATGAATAATAAACTAAAATAAAATAATAATTAAAATATTTGCAATGACTTCCACATTGAAGAAGCAATTCCTAGATTGTAAGCTCTAACGAGCAGGGTCCTCTGATTCCTCCTGTATTGAATTGTATTGTAATTGTACTGTCTGCCCTAATATTGTAAAGCGCTGCGCAAACTGTCGGCGCTATATAAATCCTGTATAATAATAATAATAATAATAATTATGTACTTCACCATATAAAAAGAAAATTCCAGATGTTTTGTCACATGTGATGCCTCCTGTGGAAAACATATTAGTCTTTAAGAGAATATCCAGTCTTGGTGAAATGGACAACTTCAGTTCTAAAGTATCAATTGTAGTGTAAACTTTTCTTGGTAGACATAATTACTAGTCAATAAAAATGGACATAAAATAATTACAGATTTGTATTACAAAAAATCTATACAATGAATGAAAAAAAACCCTTTTTTTAATCAATAGGAAAACAAATGTGATTTCTCTTTAAACGTATTACTGGTTTTAATATCATATTATTAATTACATATTTAATAAAAAATACTAATGAATATTTATAAATAATATATTAAATAGTAATTACAAATGATTGTCTTTATGTTTATTATTATTAGTAGTAGTAGTAATATTAGTAGTAGTTGTATTATCTTTACCAAATTGTAATATAACTGTACTGTCTGCCTTCATTTTGTTAAGTGCTGTTGACGCTATATAAATCCTGTATAATAATAATAATAATCATCATTAATAAATAATAACTGTATAAAATGTATGGTAAATGTGTTCATTTTGCAACTAATTTGTTATTTTTAATGAAAAATGATTTTAAAAACCTTAAATATAATTGACAAACTATATTATATATTGCATACTTAATTCACTATGCTAAAACACGTAATTAATAAAGCATAAAGTATCTACGTATTTTGTATACAACAATTTGTTCAATTGTTTTCACTTTTTTAAGTTATTTGCATTTTAAAAAAGTTATATTGTTTTCTTATACTGAAAATCTTTCTTTGAAAACAAAAAATATATTATTTACTTTACAGGTTATTTAAAGGGTGCTTTCAGAGAATGTTCTGGGAAAGAAAAATCAATATAAATGTTATTAAATTGCAATTTTCATGTTATGATAAAAAATAATGGCAAAATTAGTTTTAATTTAAATTGTGTAAAATATCCAGAATTTTAAAAAAAAATTCTAAAAATGACCAATTGACAGAATTTGATTAAAGATACCAATATAGGCTAATTTATTCCTGTTTTTTTACAAATCTATTGAAAGTGTACTTAAAAACAGTCAATTCATGCTTGTTTTCTGCATTAAAAGGATGTTTTCTTTCGTCTGTTAGAATGTGAACAAAGCTTCACGCTGTGCAGAACAAAAGCTTTGTCTTGTCAAGCTGCTAAAAGGGTTGATGTTCCAAAGTAGTGTAAAGGCAAGCTGTCTCCCAGACAATACAGAAAAATACACAACATGTAATTTAAACAAACACATAACAAATACAATTATTAAAACATAGATATCTTAACTAATAAAGGACATTATTAAAACAAACTATAAGCATTTAAACTAAGCAGAATATATACAACATTAAATAAATATGTAATAAACTGTATTGATAGAAGTAATAAGCTTTAGGAATTTTTGGAGAACCATGGTATTAAAATTTACTTTTACAAGTTTTTTTTTCTCATTGAAAAATAAAACAGTTTGTGGTTTTAAAAAAAATAATGTACATTTTTGTGTCAGCACTGTTTGCATGCACTTAAATTTTTTTCATAGACCACAGAAAATTAAGGTATACACAAAAAAAATCTACACATTTACAAAATTTTCACACTGGTAATGAAATGTAGAAATATACATATTAATTAATACTTTGAGGATAATTAATGAATTGTGTCTATCATATGTTTTCTAAAAAAACGTTTTTTTTCAGTGCAAACAGTTTAAGATGTAACAGTTTATAAGTTTTACATACATAAAAATTAATCACAGGTTGCTGAGGACCCCCTGACTCAATGACATTAAAGATGTCCAAGAAAAGCACAGAAATTGTGATTCTCAGTTGAACATACATTGAAATGTTTGTGTATTTTACCTATATTTGGTGTGTTTTTTTTTTTTTTTTATAATTTTATCCTTTCTCTGATTTTTCTATTTTCATTAATAGTATTGCACATATCTGTTTGGTACATTGTAATATCCAAAATAAGTCATAACTGAAAGGGAAAAACACAACCTAAATTCTAGGAAGCATTTAAAAAGTGTTGTTTTTTTGCAAAATAATGCAAACCATAAAAATATCTACCACGAATAACAATAAATAATAGAAAACGGAAAGTAATATATTCCAGTATCACAAATGTATTTAATATTTTATAGAATAATGCAGCTTAATAAAAATGTGCCTCTCCGAGTTAGCAGCTAATTTCCCATTTAAAAAAAAATTACTTGGAAATTGCAGTAAACACAGGCTGCAGTAAAATGACCACTTCAGTAAATCAGCCCCATAGATAACTACACAATGGGGTTGGTTTACTAAAACTGTAGAGTGCAAAATCTGGTGCAGCTGTGCAAAGAAACCAATCAGCTTCCAGTTTTTGTTGTCAAAGCTTAATTGAACAATTGAAGTAAGAAGCTGATTGGCTACCATGCAGAGCTGCACCAGATTTTACACTTTCCAGTTTTAGTAAATCAACCCTACAATATCTCCCAGCAGTATCACTGCTGTTACAAGCGATGACTCCCCTAATAATAAGGTGCCTCCAATCCAAAAAAATCACATCTCTGCTCAACAATTTACACAAACTCCTATTAGCTGAATACCTTTATTTATTGTGGTTTAGTAAAGAAGTGATTTCCTTTCTGGATAAAGAAAGTATTCCTTTAAAACACCCAATCATGTGCACAGGGATATAGAAACATATAATGTTCAGGTTCATTCAGCAAGTAAGTGTTTACTATGGTGAACTGAAAATAATCTAGGTTTGCTTCTAATGACATGCAAGAGCCATTCCTATATATTTTACATTTCCCTGCATATAGAAATTCCCCTTCAAGAGTAAAAAACACTCCTTTAAATATGTAGGGGTTGATTTATTAAAGGTAAATACACTATTCACTTTGCAAGTGAGGTTGCACTTTAGAAGGGGAATTTTGCCCAGGACATATAACGTGGTGAAGCTTCACTTTGGGTAGAATACCCAATCACATGCAAGGGAAATAAAGCGATTGGAAAAGTTAGCAGAGCATCATCTTATTCACTAAGCTCTGGGGATGATTCCCTTACAGAGTGCAACTGTACTTGCAAAGGGAACAGTCTATTTGTAGCTAAACTTCCTTAGCGAGTGGGGTAAGGTGTTTGAGTTTATGTATTTAGCCCAGAGAAAATTGAGTACTGTACTTTTTTTATTTGCACTAACATACAATTTTTCAGGACAAGCTTTCAGGGTGTGTCCCCTTCTTCAAGGTCCAAGCAGTACTGATTCACAAAATTTTTAGCAGAATGTAAAAATCTCTGAGGGAAAGGAAAAAAAAAGGAAAAACAAACAAACACACACAAACCAATGTATATGGTGATGGTAATAAAGTTAGCAGCAGAGTCACTGAGATAAGACAGAGCTCAGTGACTCTGCTGCTAACTTTATTACCATCACCGTATACATTGGTTTGTGTGTGTTTGTTTTTCCTTTTTTTTTTCCTTTCCCTCAGAGATTTTAACATTTTGTTTGAGGTGATTGTAGCCATATTCGTGCAATTGAGCC
Organism: Glandirana rugosa; assembly: GCA_018402905.1. NCBI lineage: Eukaryota > Metazoa > Chordata > Amphibia > Anura > Ranidae > Glandirana > Glandirana rugosa. The sequence continues at coordinate 332,603 of BLSH010255328.1, forward strand.
AGAGAAAATTGAGTACTGTATTGTATGTTAGGATCACGGACAGTACTAAATTCTCTCTAACATTCTGCTAAAACTTTTGTGAATCAGCACTGCTTGGACCTTGAAGAAGGGGAGATACCCCGAAAGCTTGTCCTGAAAAATTGTATGTTAGTGCAAATAAAAAAAGTATTACGGACAGCACTCAATTTTCTCTGTCACAATTGCACTAATACAGCTACAATCACCTCCAGCATGTATATAGCCCATGAATGCATATTGCAGAAATGGATATCAAACTCCCCACCAACAACTGCTCAGTGGTCTGATGCATTCAATCTCAATTTACGAAGGCATACAAACATAGGAAATGCCCCAAAAAAAAATTAAGAAAATTTGGTGTCAATGGGTACACGCCAACTTATCTGATGTGTCTACAGAGAAGGTCATGGAAAGTTATCAGTGGGATAGGTCTCTGATTTGGGATAATTGTGTGTATATGCCATCATCATGTAGTCTTTAAATTGAGTATCTCTGATTATCTTGAATTGTTGCCAATTTCATATACGAAGAATATATTTGTCAATCTATTACCGTGTTAAAAGGTCTTAAGCAACCGAGATTTTACATTTGAGTTCTTTATCTCTTTTTTTTTGTTCGTTTAGTGGGAATGTTCTGTCTGTCTAAGATGTTTTGTAAAAAAAAAAGTGTTAGAGTCCTCGCCAGGCTTTTATAGTTATCTGTAGGTGAGATTTACTACAACTGGAGCACTCAGAATCCGGTGCAACTGTGCATGGCAGCCAATCAGCTTCTAACTTCAGCACCTGGAAGCTGATTGATTTATATGCAGAGCTGCACCAAATTTTACACTTTCCAGTTTTAGTAAACCCTTTTGTCGCTACTAGAGAGATTAATCCTGACTATTTGTTCCGGTGGCCATCACCACAAATCCCAAAATTTTGAGTTGTCACCAGAACAGAAATAAAGGGGAAATTTTCCAGCGGAGACACAGATAACAACGGTCTAAGTATGGATTTCCTCTGACTTCCTGTTGTGTCTGTAGGACAGGAAGTGAAGGGAATTGATGGCATATGTTATACATAGGACATGAATGGTGGAAAAAAAAAACTTACAGGGGGTTGACCATTCCCTAATCTATCCAAAATGAAAAAATATATATATTTAAGTGTATGTCCGTGAAAAAAAAGCCTTACAGCTCTGCAATGCATGCACAGTTTTCTATGTTTAATCCATGTAATGTTCCTTACAGTACAGAAAAATACCTGTTGACTTGCCAGCAATGCACTCAGCTTCTAAGTCCTGTTGTGGGCTGGCAACACACAGCATTTTTGTGGACTGAGTATTGTCAGCTCTGCCCAGTTTTTCTTGCCACACTACATGGTCCCACCCAATCTCCCTTCACCACAACATAAAAGCTAATCATTCTGTAGTCCCAACATAATTACTAGCAGAGCTAATTACTCTCCTTGCGATAACACAGAAAATAAGCTCTGGACATAATACAGATGTGAATTTCTGACATGATCAACAGGTATTTTTGGAATTAATTAAACTGCTATAACAAAACACTTTTAAGGGAATATTTAACAGCCCTATTGGGAGCAAATAAGAGAAGTTCATTGCTAAGGGCTAACAACACTTTAATTTGGTATTATCATTTAACAGTTCCCCTGATACAGCTGTCTGAGATCAGATCTGGTTACTAATGCAGACACTGGATACATCATTTTTAGATTTTAGTTGCCATAGTCAGTTCGATCCTGAATTTACGCCCTATATACATTTAGCTTTTAGCAAAGGCACATCTATCAAAGTGAAAATAAATCAGTTAAATTATATATCCCCTAGAGATCACCTTTACCCATTGTTGACCTGCTTATATCAACGCTGTATTAAACAAAAAAAAAAAGCAATATATTGCAGCTTACCCATTTCTAAATGAGGTGGCTGCATCCTTTTTTTTTCCTTTATTCTTACCTGGTGATTTGGCCAGCAACATGCTTCTTGTCTTAGGGGCTCCACTCCCCTGGAGGACACCCTTGGGCAGCAGCTTTGTGAATATGGGGAGAGGGTAGTGTAAGATGTACAAGCAGATTTAGATGGACTTATTATTATTATTATTATACAGGATTTATATAGCGCCAACAGTTTATGCAGCGCTTTACAACTTAAGGGTAGACAGTACAACTACAATACACTTTAATACAGTAGGAATCAGAGAGCCCTGCTCGCTAGAGCTTACAATCTATGAGGGAGGGTCATGAGATACAAGACTTATCTAATAAATTAAAGCCAACTTCCAGCTAATATTTTTAAGCAGTCAGTTAAGGTGACCCTCTTTTTTTTTTTTGAGAAATAAGAAAACTTAATTGTTGGATCACCAGTGAAAAATTAAAAGAAGCCTAAAAAAAAAATAAGTATGCAGCCACGACACCTAAGAACTGGTACACTGCAATATAATAATATTTTTTAGGGGTTTAATACTGATTTAAGGCATTATTGTTTGCCATTAGAGTCATGCTGAAGTGTATCTGCCAATCAGACCAGGGAGGGACTTTATCTCTCATAGAAGGAACCTGCTTGTTCACATATCTAGAAAAACTGGAGAAAAAAGGTTAATGAATCCTTGTTTTATTATAACCATCATATATAAAACATAGCATATGTAAAACCTGATTGGCCAATATGTTTTCCAGAGATATTTTTTAATCTTGAATATTCAGAAATAATGTTAATGCTGTGTTACTGCTTGGATATTACCTTTTTTCTTCCATCTTATTTTACACATAATTCCCAACATTCTCTCAGCAAATTGCATTCTACTTAATAGGAAAAATCTTCGAAATTGTCATCTGTCTTTGTTAGCAAATAGCAAATAGTCTTAATCCTAAAAACAGTTTGAGTTTCTTATTAAGAAGCACTATATCAGTATCAGTAATATACTTTATACCAGGAATATTGTTGGTAATAGACCAGATCACAGGAATAGGAAATGTTAGTAAATATAGACCTGATCCCAAGAATAAGCAGTTTTTATGAAATATACCTGATATCAGGAATATGCAGTGTTACTGAATAGACCTGATCTCAGGAACATGCAATGTTATTAAATAGACTTGAACTCAGAAATATTCAGTGTTATTAATTGACTTGAACCCACGAATAAGCAGTGTTGTTAAAAAGACCTGATCTCAGGAATAGGCAGTATTAGGAAATAGACTTGATCTCAGGAATATGCAGTGCTATTAAATTGACCAGATGGGCTGCACAGGGAAGTGGTTAGCACTTCCGCCTAGCAGTACTAGGGTCACAGATTTAAGTCCCAACCACGGCAGTTTTGCATGTTCTCCCAAAATTGTAAGCTCCTTGAGGGCGGGGACTGATGTGAATGCACTATATATATATATATATATATATATATATATATATAAAGCTCTGCATAAATTGACAGCACTATATAAGTACCTATAATAAATAAATACCAGGAATTGACAGTATTAGTAAATAGACTTAATCCCAGGAATATACAGTTGTAATAAACATACCTGATCTCAGGAATAGGTAGTATTTTTAAATAGACCTGATCCCTAAAATAGACAATGTTAGCAAATAGACCTGATCCCTAAAATAGACAATGTTAGTAAATAGACCTGATCCCTAAAATAGACAATGTTAGTAAATAGACCTGATCCCTAAAGTAGACAATGTTAGTAAATAGACCTGATCCCTAAAATAGACAATGTTAGTAAATAGACCTGATCCCTAAAATAGATAATGTTAGTAAATAGACCTGATCCCTAAAATAGACAATGTTAGTAAATAGAACTGATCCCTAAAATAGACAGTGTTGGTAAGTAGACCTGATCCCTAAAATAGACAGTGTTGGTAAGTAGACCTGATCCCTAAAATAGACAGTGTTGGTAAGTAGACCTGATCCCTAAAATAGACAGTGTTGGTAAGTAGACCTGATTCCAGAAATAGGTAGTACTATTAAACAGACCTGATCAGAAAACATGCAGTGTTAGTAAATTTACCTGATCCCAGGAATAGGTAGTACTATTAAACAGACCTGATCAGAAAACATGCAGTGTTAGTAAATTTACCTGATCCCAGGAATAGGTAGTACTATTAAACAGACCTGATCCCAACAATAGGCAGTGTTAGTAAATAGACCTGATCTCGGAAATGAATTAGTAGTCTTATTAAATAGACCTGATTCCAGGAATAGGCAGTATTTTTTACAAAGCCTTGGTCCTAGGATAGGGCAGTATTATCAGTTAGACCTGGTCCCATAAATATGCTGTGTTAGTAAAAAGACCTGATCCCAGGAATAGACAGTATTAAGTGTTCTTGATCTATCACTTCACTTGTATTAATAAATAGACCTGATCCCAGGAAAACATTGCTTCCTTCAGGGCTATCCTAAGAGATGTTTTTTTTTTTTTGTCTGCATTAGTAAATAACTTGATATGAGCTGTGTCCTTATTACTCTAAAGAGATGATGCGTCTATTAATTAGTTAATGAGTTAGTAAAGATAAGATAGTTTATTCTAATATTGTATATTTATTCCTGGGTTGATTAAGTTCCTCACCCCAGGAACAAGCAGAGTCTGTGATGTCTGCAGCATGATGTGAAATGAAATGACTGACACAAAGAATTCCATAAATAATCCATCATAAAGGATCATTAGAATGTATAGTCCTAATCCCAGAAAACACCAGGGTCAGCATTTCTTAGTAAGAAGAGATGTAACATGATGACTAACCATAGATCAGATAATGTCATCACTAGATCTGGATTAGGACACAGCTGATCCCAGCCACCAATGATGAGATGCTGCATTGCTCTGTCTGTGTGAGTCTGTAGTCCCAGCAGATCAGATTGTGGAGCTTCTATAGGATGTCACATAGCCCCGCCCCCTCTGCTGATGTCACCTACAGACAATACTCTTATTTATAGAATACTGAAATACAACACAAGCCCTCTTTATTATTCATCAGTTAGGTGACTCAAGGATCTCTTCAATGAGAGACTACTACCGAGACACAGGATTACTAAGATATACAATGAGTGGAGAGAAGGAAATATGAAAGAGAGAGAGATGCAAGGGGAGGGGGGGAGAGAGATGGATCTGAATGAAAGAAAGAGAGATGGATGGAGGTGTAATAGAGAGAGATTGATGGGAGTGTGGGGGGGGGGTGAAACAGAGAGGAGATGTGTGGGAGTACAGGAGACATAGGTGAGACTATGAGAGAACAGAGAGAGAGAGGAGAGACATGGAAGGGAGGGAGGGAGTGGGAGGGATTGAGGAGAGGAGGGATGGAGTGAGAGAGAGAGAGATGGGAGGGAGTGGGAGGGATTGAG